>CM073128.1:51791281-52223781 GCA_037039145.1 Fundulus diaphanus
TACAGCATAGGTTTTTAAATCATCTTTCAAGCCTTTGTAAATCATGACATGAAATACAATTATCACCTTACCAAAGAGTATGAAATCCTTCTAGATCCAATACTCTCCTTCATCATCCTTTATATTAGTAAACTCTATGTGAGATACTGCATTCATCTGTAATGACCAACTACTTTAAATTTCCCCCTGATAACCCAGGAAAAGGTACACTTAACATCAACAAACACCACATTGAACTTAAAATACTTCCTAAACTTAAATATACTTTGGTGAAACCACAGCGTAAGAATTAGCGATACCACAACATAGAGCTCTGAGCCGATTGCTAATTAGCTGCTAACCACAACGGCTGCGTCTCAATTCGCAGGCTGCGTCCTTCGAAGGACCCAGCCTAGCCTTAGGAGGACCCAGCCATCGGAGGATGCTCCGGAGGATCCTCACCCATTGGTAAATGGGACGGTCTAGCCTTTGGAGCACTTCCTGGTTGCGACACGACGTCATCACGTCTACCCCAAGCCCGGGAAAAACAGCGCCAGACGGATAATAGATATGGAAATTTTTATTTTTTTATTTACTTGTTATTGGAGGAGGACAGTCGGCTTAGACGGCTTCGGCGGCAGCAAAACCGGCGACGAATTTTTCTCAGGCTGGGAGAGCGCAGTGGAGAGTTAACATTTACCTGTTATTATTTTCACCCACAGGGGCCTGCTAATGATCATAATATACCAGTTATTAAACAAACGCTTGTCAGCAGATTGACGAATATGTTTAAATATAAAATGTTATATTTATTTGTAAGACTTGATATAAGTTTATGTTTGTAACTTTAGTAATTTGAATTGAATAGTTAAATGTGTACAAATAAATAAATGACTTAAATCACTACTTTCACTATCACTAAAAAAGCGCGCAAAGCACCTCGGGAAATGTTACGGCAGGCGAGGCCACTAAGGATGGTAGCGATGCATCCTCAGAATTCGGGGAAAAGGAGGACGCATTCAAAGGCTGCATTTTAAGCATCCTCAGAATTTTTGCCAAATGGGACAGCCTCTGCGCATCGTTGTGACGTCACTGGCCTTAAAATGCGTCCTTTGAAGGACGCAGCCTGCGAATTGAGACACAGCGAGCTACAAGCCTATTGCTAAACAGCTGCTAACGTCAAGTTGCTCATTTGTAGGTAACTAGTCGCCACACTACAAACGACAGAGAAACTACTGCTAAGTTCTCAATAAAACCGAGGGGTTAACACAACCCCAAACAGTGTATAATACAACATAAAGCATGATAAGTTACGGTTCTATGGACGCACACACCGCAGATCACCCGAGCAATGTCTGCTCCTGGATCGAATGCTGCACATGTGGTGCATTCAACCTCGCTCAACGTAGGAATTTGCAAATGCGGGGATTATCTTTTGTATAGTAATATCTGTACAGCCCAAAGCTAATTCACTCAGATGTAAATGAGGTTTAAAATGTCTACTGTTTAGTTTAATGTTAATGAACAATAATAATTTTAATTTACGTGAAGTATGATTGAACTAGAAGAATTAAGAACTGTGGGATGTTGATAAATTGACTGTATATTTGTATTGTGGTGCTAAACCATTCAGTTTGACACAAGTTAACAACAATTTTCAAGTATTCCCTGATACACATTTGGTAACAATGACTTAAGAGTTAAGGGGTGTGGACTGTTGTTAAATTTTTAGCAACAGTTGGAATTATACATTTATATAAATGTATTGTTATAACATTGAATTGGCGATATAAATCAAGCAGTAAAACAATAAAAATAAAATTAATAGGTACATGGGTCCTTCAGTTATAGTTAGTAAGCTTGTAATAAATCATGTGTTTTGAAGATGGATTTAAACTATAAATGGTCACCTTGCCAAAATACAAGTGTCCCTCTAATTGGTTTCAAAAACTTGTAGCCCATATCATAATTTAAGAGGTTTTTCAAAAAGTCTGGGCTGTTTGATGAAGATGATAAACAGCAGTGTTATGCTGTCCAAGATATCTTTTTCTCAAAGCAATTGATACATTGGAAACCAGTTGATTTATTCCAGACAAGTATTGTGCATAGAATATATTCGCCACTAGATGGAGGCAGACTCCATCTTTAAAAAATGTTTTATATCAAATTAAAATAAAGATAAATTCATTAAAATTCAATGGTTTGCTCTAAAATTCTGAAAATATATATGTCCAAGAGTGCTTTCTCTAAGCAATAGTAATAAAGTAATAAAGTAATTTTTTACTTTATTACCAGAGGCCAAATTAATGCCATCCAGATGAAGTGATTGATTAAGAAGTATATTTTTTCAGGACTCTGGTCCAAAGATTACAACGTGTCTTGTAAGAATTTAAATGCAGAAAATTTAAAGTCATCCAGCTTTTGATGTCATCAAGACATGCCTGTAGTCGAAGTAATTGATTGGATTCATCAGGATTTATGGATAAATGTGTTGTTCCAACGAGACCAGATTTTAGGTCCCGCATACCCTCCGCCACTACCTCACTCACCACCTGTCTGAGTGAGCTGAGTGTAGAAGGTGAGGCCTCGTCTTCCATTTTCTTGTCCCCTGGTCATAAGTGTGTTCCACACGCTTTGTTCTCGTGTCGCATTTAACAAGCAAGAAACTTAAATTTTGGGGAGTTTTGTAGCTTTCGATGCAGGACCACTGGTCTATGCTGTCATAGTAGTCGACATGACACCGGAAGTCCCTTTAACAGCTGTTTTAATCATGTTCTAATCAGTGTACACAATTTTGCCAACTTTTTTCAAAGATGAGTAACATACGTTCTTAAAATATGAAGAACACTGTATCCTACACTTTTTCGTCTAACTAAAAACAACACACTACTAACCCCCAAATTGGCTTCTTCTTTGCTAATAGACGGTGCACATGGATGTCTTATAGTGCTGTCCACATGTCTCATTTTTTAGAAAATGTACTGCACATTTGTTGAAAAGGGTTAAAGGCATACTATGCAAAATTTTTCAGTTAATTAATGTGTTCCATACCGTTTTGGATGATTAAATGAGTCATTTCAGGTCGAACAAAGGTTTTCTCGGCCGCCCTGGTGGTCTGTAGGGGAAATACCGTACTTGCAATTGCTGGAGCCCTCGGCCCGCACCCACAGGCTCAGAAGTCTTGTGCATCGCGAGAGTCGGTCTTGCTTTACGGCGAGAACTGCTACACGCCCCCAGGGAAAGGCATGTTTGTTGCTAGCGCAGTGGCGATATTTGTGCAGTTATCATGGCGGAACCAGCGAGAAAACAGCGAAAGCCCATGTCGGAGCAGGCAAGAAAGAGGAAAAGGGCTCTGGACAGAGAGAGGAGTCGTACACGGGTGAACATCGGGCAAGCTTTTTCCGAATGGCGAGAGCTAAAAGAAAAAGAAGGCTGCAAGGCTGACGCGGACCTCGCGTTTCTGCTGATGCGATTGTAAGTAACATTGGAATGGTTTCTCTCTCTCTGTGTACATGTTCATACTTTCACTGTGTTAGTCATTGTTTGTACTGCCGTTTTTTCGAGTTTTCGTTTCGTTCGCCTGTCTGCTGTAAGCCGGGCTTACACTGTTTGAAATTCAGTCGGCCGTCGTGAGGTTTTCGTGAGCGCATCCTGCTGTTCAAGCAGAGCTACGAGGGGGCGCCATCCCCTCATCTCCGTCCCCGCCAGGGGAGGGAGAGGAGCGGGCGTCCCCGAAGCGACCTGGGCCCGGCCCGGGACCCGTGGGGCCCGGCGTCAGCTCGCGGGTGGGTTGGGGAGGGCGAGCGTTCCGGTCCGCGCGACGCGCTGGCGGTCTGTTTCTGTACGCCTCCGCTCGCGGGGGGGGGCGGGGGGGGGGGGGGGGCGGTCTGCCGTGCGGCCGCCGGGGCGTCTCGTCTTTCCTCTCTCCCCTCCGTTCCCCCCGACGCCCGGTGCCTCCCGTGGGCCTCACCCGAGCCAGGCTCGACCCCCTGGTCTGGGCCCCTGTCACCAACCGGGGCACGACGTACAGTGTGAGCACTCCGGTCGCGTCCGAGCGTCGCGCCGTACAGTGTGAGAACACAGATCGTGAGCGGTGAACTTTTAAACCCCGCGGTTCCGTCGCACAGTTTGAGATGTATATAAGTACCACGACTGAAAAACTCGTACAGTGTATGCCCGGCTTAAGCTCAAAACAACCGCGCCTGGCTTGACGGACAAACCAGGAGAACAGCTGAGCATCTTTACGACAGTGCACTTTTACTTTCGCCCTCTGGGGGGAGCCTCGCTGGAAAATCAACCCCGGTTGCATAGTATAGCTTTAATTTCAAAATAACTAAATTCAGAAAAAGTTCAAACATGCCCCATGCACGTATGTAAGATTAGAAATTGGGTTTAGTGATTATTGTGTGGCCTGGATGGCTGTCTCTCCCATGTATGTCTGTGTTAACCTATGGACTGGAGACCTGTCCAAGGCAAGGCAAATTTATTTATGTAGCACTTTTCCGTAATAAGACGATTCAAAGTGGCAGGGTGTACCCCACCTCTCACCCAATGACTGCTGGAGATAGGTACCACCCACAATGTAGAACGGACATGCAGGTATAAATAATGGATAGATGGATTATTGTGTGAAAATTCATCCCAATTAGTAGTCTGACTTTAGCAATAATGTCAGTATTATTATTGGTAGCAGTGGCACTGGGTTTCCCCCACCGTATTATAAGCCGTGCGGGCCGCCAGCCTTGACTGACTGAAACTCTTCAAATAGGTCATTACTTTGTAAATGTTCACATAATTGATTAGCAACTACTTTCTCAAGAATTTTAGACAGGAAAAGAAGATTAAATATAGATCTGTAATCTACTATGTCATCTTGATCAATAGATGGTTTCTTAAGTAAAGGGTTAGTAGCAGCTACCTGAAAAGCCTGAGGTACATATCCATTTACTAAGGATAGATTAATCATATCTAATATGGGGCATTAATCAAAGGGAATACTTCCTTAAATAACTTGGTTGAATTTTTAGATGAAGCTAAAATTTTAGATAACTCAGAAAGCTCTACTGCATTGAAACAGTCCAAACACCGATCAGGTTTTAAAGATTCCTCCAACACTCCCTCACTTACTGAGGACGAGGTAATCATGTTTGGGACTGGATCCAGGTGCTTACAGATACACTTCTGTACAGATAAACCCTATAATTAGCTTTGGCTGGCAAAAAATAGATCTTGTATTAAATAATACTGTGTATTTTTCAGTAATGTTATCATAGGAATTAATTGTTTGTACCTGTGAATTTTTTTCTGTTTGTCCTGTAGTTCTTTCTCTCTCAGCAGGTGTAGAAGCAGACTCTGAGGATGTTATCTTGTATTCTCTTTTTACTTTTTCACCTCCTCTCACTTTTAGAAATTTGTCTTACTTTCTTCCTTCCTTTTTTCTCTTTTTCCCTTCCTTTTTGAATTTAAATATAAAACTCTAATCAGAGTTTTCACTTCTATTTTCCATCATTGTTTTCCATTTGAACAACCTGCTTCGACTCTGCCCTCAACAATCCCAGAGTAATTAGTACGCCCAACTCACAGACCAAGACCTTGTGGGGCCTGAGAAGTATATGCCTGAGAAATTCAAAGGTCTTTGGTAAAACTGTGTCAAAACACACAGAGGGCTTTCAAAATCCTGTGTAATGGTTGAAAGTCACTGAGATGGAAAGGGATTTAAACATACAGTCTACAGAATGGTCAGATTTTAGAAATTGATAGATGATCCAGCCCTACTAATCCTACGTTAGGGCCCTGAGACAGAGCAGAAAAACAACGGTGAGTGAACCAACCTTCAAAGACGCCAGACAGGCTGCCAAATAGTCTTTCACTTCTCTGTCTGAGCCTTGGATAAGTCGCAGAGAGAGGTGGTTCAGGTGCTTGAAAGGATTTGTTTCTACAACACTGAAGGTGGCACAGCCCTCGATCACTGGAGATTGGCATGACAAATGCAGGAGAAACCTGTGAAAAAAGATCATGACATATTGGATAGTTGTGCATAGTGATGAATATAGGTGGAGAATATAAATAACTTTTCTTCTAAAAGACTCAGTAACTTTGAAGGAAAAGTTTATAAAGCAAAGCTCTTCAGCAGTTAGGATGTTTAAAACTCTTCCACGCTTCAATATGTTAATTGTTCTAAACTGAATTATTGAAGTTAAGTTGAAGTTATTAAAAATAGTGATTAAATATGTTTGGACCTAAACCTCATCTTTACAAAATTACTTATGAATTTTAATACATTGCCTGAAATCTACACTAGTTAAAATAAACTGTACCAAAAATACAGATATCAGAGGCACACATAGTGAACGAGGTGAATAAGTGATTGAAGCTGTGTGTGTGAACCAAATTCAGGGAATTATTTAAGTGCAGCAGTTTCAGAGACATTTATGTGACGAGGCAGCATCAGCTGTGGCGTGTTTGTGAGACAGCACTGAGGAAAGTGGGAACTCCCGTGGCAGCTCTCTCTGCTTCCACAGAGACTCCAGAACGACCGCTACTTTCGGTAAAGTCGCCATTAAAACAAAAAAGTTGCTATAAGTAGCTTGTTGCTAGTTGATTTTTAAAAGAAAATTTCTAAAGGGGTCTGAAAAGTCGCCAAATATAGCAACAAATGATGCTAAATGGACAACATAGGACAGTTGTCTAATAGTTTTCCTTCCCTGCTGAGAGAAGCACACCACGTGGTAGCCTCTTCACACCTTGACAGGAGGGTGCAAGCAGTGTTGGTTTTTCAAAATAAATTCAGTGTAAGTCCATGAACTGTGGCAGATAGCCCTTACAGTCAGTCATTGATAGTGATGGACATTATCAGGCAGTTCAGTAGCCCTCTGTTCCAAGTCAAAGATGTCACAGAGCGTCTTTACATAACATCCGGGGAGAAATTAAGACTGTCGGCCTGTCAAGGCCGACACGGGGAAGCCATATTCTGACAACAGCATTTATTTTCAAGCAGGCAGACTCTTTTTTTTTTTCTGCCTGCCTTAAGGTCTCACTGATTCTTCTCAAATGTCGATTCCACCATAATCAATCAATGTAGTGGAATCCCTGGGTGTACTCATTGGTTTAGATATAGATTTCTTTTATTTTTTTGGGCAATTTTTCCAGACATTATACATTTTAATACAAAACCTTTCTCTCAGTCATGGTGAGTGGTTGGTCAGTGAGAGGATGTACACAAGTTGCTACATATGGCTTTAAATAGCTCTTGACGGTAATCATCCTCCTCTGGTTTCCATAACTGGAGACATTAACCTATTTGGTTGGGGCTCCTTTGCATTAATTATTTCATCATTACTTCATTGTGGGGTACAGTGTCTCTTCTTGCCCTCTTTACAATAACCCATAGATTCTCTGTGGGGTTTAGGTCATGCCTGTTTACTGGCTAATCAACTACAGGAATACCATGGTCACTGAACCAGGTTTTGGTACTTTTGGCAGAGTGGGCAGGTGCTAAGTCCTGTTGGAAAATATGATCCATCTACAGCTGCGGTTTTGAATGCTTAGTTTATCTATGACAACAGTCTGTTATGGAGTGAAACTAAATGTCAGAGGAATCATCATGCACTGTGGCTGCAATTCACCCCTTTACAAACAGCATCGCCAATTTCCCCCATCTCCAAATTTAGTGTACGCATGGGTCAGAGTTGCCGTGGGGACTGTACATTTTTCCATTATGTTTCTTTTTTTTAATAGTTCACAAAGTGACGCACCCAGGTTTCAGGCCCCGTTTTGTGCGTACTCAAGCTTTATAAATGAGGCCCCAGTTATTTTTCCCCACGTAAAGTCTCTGATGTTGTCTCTGGTTCATGAATGACTAGCATGAGGAATGTGACATTTGTGGTCAGTGTGTAGGAGTCATTTGTGCATAGTAGCACCCCTGATTTAGGGGCTCAAGAAAACTTTATAAGTGTTTGGAGTTAATTAGCTGATTAGATTATGATACCGTGAGTTTCCAATATTGAACCTTTTCAAATCATTCTTACTTTCTGAGGCTTGAAATGTTTCACTTAGTGACTGCAAAGATAATTTTTTTTCACAATATTCAAATTATTTGCAATGTACCTGTATAGCTGACTGCTAGGCTTTTTTATACATTTATATTTAAAATGTCTTTATTGATAGTAAAGTGTCACAATGACTAATAAAGCTTATTGTGATTTCATAGTGATCCTGATTGATCCATACCTTGGATTGTCTGAGTCTGGCTCCAAGTCACACAGGTTAAGCAGGTCAATAAACTTCTGAGGAAATGATGCAAAGTCTATCAACAGGCCCTGCTGCACTTTTAAGCTATTCAAACACACAAAAGAAAAACATTTGTTTAGGTTTCGGTTTCAGACACATTATCTGATATTATTTTGCAGACAGATACCTTTGGAAATCTTCTTCTGATATGGGAAGGGTGAAAAGAAAATATGGATCTGTATCATCGGTTAGCTTAACTAGAAGATCCTAATTTTTGACAAAAAGGATATTAGTTAAAACAGTACTTAAACAATGAACAAAGTGACAAAAATATTACTTAAATGTACTGCCCATCTTTATTTGTCTACTATACATTAACACAACAACACATCATGAAAATCCTTGATAGAAAGCCCCACTCACCCTCCTGTGGACTGGAGTTGTTGTCAGCTCAATAGTGACACGAATATTTGCTTTCCTGTAAAATTAAAACAAAGTTACCCTTTTTTTTATCTGGTTATGCTTGCATCGGTACTTCATGTAGCTCAGAAAAGTAAACCAATTTTAAGTACTAATTAAAGCTGTACATGGATCAAACTGCAGTTGTCTGAAGTTGTCTTATTTTCAGTGTCGCAAATGCTAAGGAGTATAATACTGATCAATTGACAAATATTAAGATTTCCCCTGCTGTATAAACCTGGAGGGATGCCAAGCTTTACTTACTTAGCCAGACTAAGAAAGATTTATTTGAAATTAGTTTTTTTCCAGGCTTTACATGCATCCTAAACCCCTGCCGCCACCATGCAAAGCGTCATCTGCTTCTTATTTTGAATAAGTGTTTTTATAGATCTTTGGTGATACCAAAGATGATCTATAATAGGGTTGTCAAAATAATCTATATCTTGGTTTAATCCAGTGTTTCCCCTACCCTACCAGGCTTTTAGGTAGCAAAGCGTATGGGTGTACATTGTACGCTCTGTGCTAAAAATATTAAGAAAGTGTTTTTGGGATGTACGCCTTCGGTACACCCTAATTTTTCACTGTAAACTTTGCTCAATGTTAAAAATTGCTTCAGAAGGAAGTCGATAAAATGACAGAGCAAAAGAGCCATGGAAACGCCAGTCACAGAAGAGCCACAAGAGAAGAGGAAAAGAGCAAAAAAGTTGAACAACAGTCGCTGCTTGACAAGCATCAAGAAATCCTGGAGACAATGGAAGAGCAGGCAGCCCTGACAAGCCACACAAGTGTACAGGTATGTTATAATCTGTATTTTATTCAAATAATCAAGGCTGTTAATTGTCTATTGTTAATAAAAATAGATCTTTATGAAGTATACATTTTTTTTAGACATGGATCAATTGTGGGTGGACCTTTAGCATTGTCATCTGCTCAGAGAAAAGTTAAGCAAAGCTCTTAAGAAGGAGAGGATAATGTTGCAAAGTCTAGATTGTTGTTAATTGGTAACACATAGTGATGCTCTTGTCTACTTTCCTGTAGGTGCATGGCTATCTGAGTGAGCCCCCTAACCCCAGAAATTAAAACCATCTGCAGTACTGGAAAAGCAACATAGCTCGCTTTCCTGTCCTAGTCAAAGCAGCACGCAAGTACCTTTCAGCTCCATGTTGTTACGCCATGTTCATGACGTGACAGACTGCATTTCCCATGATGCAATGTGGTCAAAATGGCCACCAACTCCCATCATGCAACACGGTCAAAATGGCCGCCGACCCTAACGACGAGATAACGTTACTACGGAGGGTTTTATAAGCGATGGACACGCTGCGTTCATTCTTCTTACTTGGCACCCCGCCAGACTGGGAAGACGGACAGCCGTTTCACTCCGTGGGACCCCCCCACCCCCACGTGCCATGCGCTCGATTTTCTCGCTGGAACGAGGATTTTCGAAGTAACTCATCCCTGCTTAATGTGCAGGAGGTCGACTTAAAAAGTACTTTGAATCCACTTCGATCATAGACTGGCAGCCGCTTATCTGCCAGTGATCAAGTGACCACGCTTTCGTTTGGCCGAACAAAGCGTCTGAAGAGCCCAGAGAGACGAAGGGATCTTCCTCCCGTTTCCTCGCTGACCGAAGGACGGCACCGCCGAAGCTGAGACCAGATTCGCGGACCCGAGACCAGGACACCCGCTGAGGCAACGTCAGAGTAAAGAAAAGATTCCCCTTTTTATATCTCTTTTCACCCATAAGGTGATATTTTTGTGCCTGGGAAGAAACCTATTTAGGATTTAGTTCAATGCTTAATCACTCCAAGACAGAGTTTTGTTTAACTGCTGGATATTTCTGATGTATGTGCATGCATTTTGTAAGTGATTTTGGCTGTGTTTGATTTGTGGTTCATAAGTGACTCCGCCGCGGGTCGATTTTTCCATCTTTTCCCCTTTTTTCTTTTCTTTTTCTTACCTTCAATTCAATCTCTTTGTCTGAAAGCTCGCGTTTTGTCTTTGAATTACTCGCTCACTTTAGACCGCCTCCCTAATCAAGGCACACCCCACACTAGCTGTGCGCTAAAGACGTCATTAGGACCTCCTCTTCGCGCATCACGCAAGGTCGTAGGTTGTGTGTCGTCATAGTCGCCATCTTGGGAAGGTGCAGCGTAGCTAAGCTGTTAGCTAGCTTGTTGGAAAACATTGAAGCGTCCATCTGAATTCTCAAAGCTGTTTTGTCTTTCAATGCTGCTACGTCAAGTGCCGACGTCTTGAATGTGATGTTTAAACAACTGAGTTGAACTAAGATTTGCTACCTCTTATTTTAATCCATTTGACTTGTTTATTTTCTTTTATTTTTCTTTTGCATGTTTAGTTTAGTAGTGAGTAAAGCTTCCTAAGTTATACACAACAATGTACAAGTGTGGACAGTGAACGGCTCTTTTCTGCTACATCACATATTGTTGATGAAAAGAGAAATAAGATATAGTGTGAGAAAGCAGAAATGCTTCTATTTGTTAAATCTTCCTTTGCTCATGAAGGAAGCCTAGACCCACATTCACCCACAGGTGGAACACAGTTTCAATATTTTGGACACTTATTTTTAGTACAAGTTTTGAGTTGGAAAATGTGCAAAGGCTATAATGTCTTTTGTGTTAAAGTTATGCATACTAATATTTTGGTTTAACAATTTTATAGCAGGGTCTTAAGATTAGTTTGTGTTTTTTATATTTGCCTGCCTGTGGAAGCACTGTTTCAGCATTGGGACATTTAGGTTGTTGAATATTTACTAATTACAGTGCAAGTGGGAAAATGTGCACTAATAGTTATGACTGATATTTCTGAGTTGTGGTTAAAACATGTTTTGCAATTTAACAATGCCTTGTTACCATGAATACAGTTAAGTTTGATCAGTTGACTTTAAACCAGAAAAGCAAGAGTTTTCACTGTCATTTCTCTATACTTGATATCATTTAGATTTATGATCCAAACTTACTCCCAGTAGTTTTGTCAGTTTAGGGAGGTAAGTTGTATACACTTGTTAAGAATTGAAATGGTAAAAAAGTAACATTGGAGGTTACTTGTGTTCTATGTTGGCTGTGCATCTTATCTTAAAGTTACACTTTTCAAAAATAAAGCTACACTGAAAAACTCTGCATAATTTTTAGTTGGTGCAAAATACTACTTGTTTGTATATATATATATATATATATATATATATATATATATATGTGTGTGTGTGTGTGTGTGTGTGTGTGTGTGTAAAACAAGTGCAAAATACTACTTGTTTGTGTATATATATATATATATATATATATATATATATATATATATATATATATATATATATATATGTGTGTGTGTGTGTGTGTGTGTGTGTGTGTTTGTGTGCGATATTGGTAAATATCGGATATCGATATCGGTCCAAATTTTTATATAGGGTGCATCCCTAAATCACTGTTTTTAAATCCCATTTTTGTTATGACAAAAGCTTCTCTTTCCTACAGCCTGGGTCACAAAAGTAGTTTGTTGGTTTCAATGAAGTTTTCACATGGCATTGTTTTATATCGAAGTATATTTCCCTACATTTTCCACTCGCAGAAAGTGTGGGAAATGTCACAAATGTAGCCAATAGGTGCGCTCAACTATCAAGGGTAAAATCTGTGGAGAGTCTGCGCACTTCACATTTTGCGCACAGAACACCCAAGTGTGTGGGAGCCTTTACTCACCTGGGTTTGCACGTAGGTAAACTCACACTCCCCACAGGAGACAGAGCGCGCAGAGTCGCAACATATTTTTACCTGCCTTGGTTAATGTTTTTGCGTTTTGTAAATGGATCCAGTTGTTGAGGAATACTGCACTAAAAACTCCTACTGAGTCAGCAGCATTGAGCGTCTCCTGGCCGTGAATACGTCAGTGGAGTCTGTTCTGATGGGGGAACATGGGGCGGTCATTAAAGAGAAATGCTTAAATGACCAACTAGTTATCCCTGACAGAATTAGTATCTATTGTGTCAAGAACAGGGCTTTGAACCGGTTCAAGGAACGAAAACAAAAACCGGGAACTTTTTGTATTTTACAGGGAACAGAAACGAAACCGGAAACGTTATAATTTTTTATGTTCTGGAACTGGAACACTTATTTAAAAATAATGGTAACCGGTTAATACCGGTTTTATTTCGTTCCTCAAAGTTTTCGTTGCCTAATTAACTATTTTCCTGCGCACGTTACCATGACGGCTGAGGTTCACTTCCTGTGTGACATCACATCACACATTCGCTGACTGAATGGAGAGAGAGCGGTGTCTCCACTAGAACTACACATCTTAAATATGAGGTAAATTACGATCCATCGTTAAGTAAAACGCTCATTCCAAACAGCTGACAGGAACGAAATTAACCGTTCCGGGAACAGTATTTTTTTGTTCTAACCGGTTCGGGAACGTCAATTTATTGGTGGAACTCATAACCGGAAACGTTATAATTCCGTTTCTGTTCAAAGCCCTGGTCAAGAGCGTGGGATCCAATGAGATAAATGTCCTTTGTCAGTTTTTTTCTATCGTGTTACAAATGAAAAAGGATGCATTTGTTTATTTCAAGTGGTGCCCTGATTACTACAATATACCGAGAACGTTTGGCTAATATAAATATGAAGATGATCAAGTGTGTTTAAACTCAATTATTATAAACATTAAAAGGTCAATATAGCACGTTCTCAACAAGTAAACGGCCCTATGGTCATTTCCAGAGGTCCTACAAAAATGTAATTTGCTGACATTGTCGCAAATCACCAAAGGTTTGTCTGTTGAAAACAAAAACCCACCATCTATGAAATAAGATGGCTGCTTTATTCTTGGAAAACGTATTTTTATGTGGCTAGTTAGACCCTATGAATGGATCAAAAGCAGATTCTAAATGTAATAAAATTTTAATTGAATAAAGTTAAGCTCAAAAATATTCTAAACTCTGGTAGATGTAGGTTTTAAAGATATATTTATTCAATCGAGAAGTAGGAAGAAAGGCAGGTAGCCTTCAAAATATAACCATGTATAAAGATACATGATGGAGGCAAACATAAAAAGAGACACAAAGATGAATGAATAAGAGAAAGACAGACAGACAGACAGAAGATGGCTGCTCATTTAAAACTGTATTCCGCAATATTAATGGTAAGCTAAGTGGAAGAAAAATCTTTGCAATCGGCCAAAAAAATCAGCACTATATTAAAACAACATTTCTAGGGGAAAAACTGAAGAAATACTGCATTCCTGATCCTCTAGCTGAGTCCTTGTCAGGGCTTGAAGTTCATCCAACTTCTTAGCTTAACAATCTAACGTTGCCCATGATGATGGACGGAAGCGATGGTTTGAACTTCCTCCTTCTCTCGCTCCTCTTTGCGCCTGCTCTGCAACCACGACGCCTCCTTCTCAACTCCTGTGGGATTTCTGGCTTCAGTTGTCATATTATTTCTGCTTTTGTGATGTTAATCTGCTATTCCCTGTTGCTATGGCTATGCATCATAACAAAAGAGTAAAATATAGAAAAGTATTGGGAAAAAATCTATCCAGCTGCACAGCATCAAATACAAGAAGAAACAGTTGTCAAAAAATTTTTTTCCAAGAAAACCAAGAATGAAAAAAAAAAAAAAAAAAAAAATCAAAGTTACAGAGCTACTTCAACGTGCTGCCACCCTGAACCGCGCAATTCTAGAATGTGGTAAAAAAAAAAACAATAATACATAAAAACAATAAGGAAATAGTCAAATCTAGATTAACTTGCGACATACTGGTCCACAACAAAGATGTTTGTAAAAACATAGGTGGCTGTGTGGTTGCATGCTACACAAAATGCTACACAAAGATGGGTTAGAAGAAATGTCTGTTTTCTGCTTTAAGATCTATTAAACCTATAGATTATGTACAGGAACGGACATGCTATCAGGAGAATTGGCCTGGCCCACTGGCCCGTAGAGGTTTGGGTCGCTTTTAAAAAAAATCCGTGCTGTTCATGCGACTCACTTGGGTAGCCGCCTGTCTGAAACTCCCACAGATTGCAGTTGTAAAAAGGCAAGCAGCATATCCGGTACAATAGTTTAAAGAGGTTAGACTCACTGCGAGGAACCAAGGGTCAAAACTGACTGTCTTAAAGGTTTTACGGTTAACAAATAGCTAATGGAAAAATGTTCTTGAATTCAGATTTTGTGTACCCTGCATAAACTCAATAATTTCTAAAAAATATTGAAATCATTGTTATTGTATTTCACTGTTTAACCTTGTAAAATCCAATTGATTTTAAGAAAATATTTGTTATGTAAATATAGCCCATGCATTAAATAGTCAATTAGTAAATTTAAAAATTATTAAAAAATACAAAAATATTTTTTACAAGAAAGCAGTGTCAATTCAGTGAGTAGCAGTAGTGCTGCAATAGCTTCTGCTGGCATGGAGGTAGCAAATAAGGAGTCAGAGCAGGAACCTTATGAGAGGACAAAACAGACCTGCAGGTACAAAGGTTATGCTGGAGGTGGCATGGCCTGGAATGGTATGAAATTCCCAGCCAGAATTATTGTCCCAGTCTGCCCCTGGCTATGTATTTACGTAGTTGAAGGATGTGAAACGATGAGTAGATTTTTGGGAGCACAAAAACACGCCTCATGAGAAGGCTGCACTAAGAAGTCCATACAGATTAACCTATAAACCACCTGGCACACCTGGTTAAGGGAAATCCTCTCCAAAGCGCTAGTAGCAAGTTAATATCCGTCTTTTCAGGCTTTTACCCAAACATAAACATAACAAAATCCCAGTTATGAACAAACGTCTGACCTGTTGATTATGGGCAATATCATTAAGGAAACAGTCTTAATTTTGCTCTTAGTACAACGTATCGTCACTTTATTCTCTACACAATACATTGAAGTTTACCACTTTCCCTCACCACTTTAACTTGATATCAAATTTCAAACTTACTCCATTTTCTGTTTACTCTATTCTGAAAAGAAGAGGAAAAATATATCCATCCTGATACCCCACTGTATCGACTGAACTTTAAGGAATATAAACAGTGCTTATAAACTTTTAGAATTTCTGCGAGTGTTTCAGCCTCATGATAAAGATATTGAAATAACTGTCATACGGGAGGAGAGAGTGTAAAATCATAAAACCAGTCGTCTTTTAATTTGGCTCTTGAACATTTTTTTGGGATCTCAGTGATTAATCCAAGCTTTTATGTCTCTTGTTAAAGTATCTTGAGATAGTTTGATGTTTGATTCTCCGGTTCTGAAACAACCGATAGACAGGACAAGCTGCAGCTGTCTGTTAGCAGTTTTTCAGGGGTTGTTTAAAAAAATGGAACATTACAGCAATGAAATACATTTCTCATGAGGATTTCTTGAAATCTTACGGATCATATTATATTTTGCAATCATTTGTACTTCTTATTTGAACACGCATTAGCCCCATTTACATTACCCTTTTTTAATCGATCCATGCCGAGTTCAGACCGAGCTTGGATCAGTTAACCGTGACGAGTGTTGTGCCATGTCAGGACGTGACAGACTGCATTTCCCATGATGCATGGTGGTCAAAATGGCCACCAACTCCCATCATGCAACGCGGCCCAAAATGGCCGGCGCCCTAGCAACCGATAACGTTGCTAGGGTAAAGTTGATAAAACTCGGTTGCACCTCGCAATCGGCCTTCTTCCCTGGCGCCCTGCCAACCCGAGAAGACACAGCTGTACTCCGTGGATTAATTACCCACACGCCACGTGCTCGAGTTTCTCGCTGGACCGAGATTTTTCGACGCAACGTTGTTCCCTGCTTTTCATAGTGGGAGGTCGACTCAAAAGGTACCTTTAATTCCCTCTGATCAAATACTGGAAGCCGCCTTATCTCCCAGTGATCGAGAGAGGACGACGCGTTGTTTGGCCCAACAAGCGTCTAGGAGCCCAGAGAGAGAGAGAAAGACGAAGGAACTCTCTCAGTCTGGTCCCCGCTGCAGCCTGCGGACCCTGCGGTCGTCAAGACGCGTTCAGGACGTCGCGTGATCCGGAGCGCTCCGGACCGAGGCCGGGACTTTCACTCCGGACCAGCCCCGAGGCACCTCAAAGTAACGGGTTCTCCCCTTTTATTTCTGTCTCACCAACAGGGTGTTTAGAAGTGCCTGGGCAGACGTAGAAATTTGTAGGCTTAGGTTAATGCTTTTATTCCACGACGAAGTTGGAATTATTTTTGCTGAATATTTTCTTTGTATGTGCATGCATTTTTACATTTTGATTTTGCTGTGTTGATTTGTGATTCATCAATAACCCCGCCGTGGGTCATTGCTTCAGTTCTGTTCCATCTTCTTCCCTGCTTTCCCCTCTCTCTCTTTTCGCTTCTTCTTATCAGTTTAATCTCTTTGTCTGAGCTCATTCCGCGGTTTTTGCTTTAAACTCCCAGTTAGCCGCTGATATATGAAAGAATTATTTTTGCTCTTTAACAATGTATTATGGGAAAACCTGCTCAGTTTTATAACTTGTTTTAACTTTTGACATTATGGGAAGACTGGTCAGTTAAATAAATAGTTTTTGCTCTTTAAGAGAGAGGACTGGCCAGTTCACACATTGATTATGGCTGTTGTGGTGTTCGCACCTGGGTTCACATGAAACTAAGATAACTTGTTTTAACTTGTGGTGGGAACTTATGACAATGTGTTGTGGGAAAGACTGATTCTGTATTTCTTATTTTGCTTTATTATCTGAGTTTGCAATATTATTTTGCTTCACACACTGCTGAGATGCTGGGAACGGGTTCTGTTTGGGAACATGTTTTGGAAAGGAGGGTGGCTGTGGAGGGAGAGATGGCCATTCTCGCTCCACACCTGACTCTTTGTTTACAAGTATATAAAGAGGAGACTGCCCTTAGCCCAGTGAGTCTGCCGTGAGTTCGTGTGTGGACACCGGCATCGTGAACGCTGATCTTAACCTAGGACTGAGGGCTCCCAGTTCGTGTCAATGGTAAGGGCTGATTCTGAGAATCTGTTGAGCGTCACGTCTGTTTGAAAGCTTGTTGCTTTAATGCTTGCTACTTTGCGTGTGTGAAGAGCTAGTTGTTTTAATGTGCTGTATTCTGTGGGGAATAATAATAAATGTGTGCCTTATATTCTAACAGAAACAGTGTTTGAGTCCTTATTTGTGTTTGCCGATCTCTCCCGATCCTGAATAGAATTTCATAAAACAGCCGCGCCCTCTCGAAGCGAGGCATTACCCCATCAGCGTAAGCGTGGTTACGTCATTAGGACCACCCCTCACGCTTCACGTAAATTGATAGACCACACGTCATCGTAGCAGCCATCTTGGGAGGGTGTCGGATGACTGGACTGTAGGTAGCTTAGCTGATAGCTTTGTAAGGCATCAAAGCGTCCGGTGGGACTCTCAAAGCTGCTCTGTCTGTCAAAGCTATGTCAAATGCCGGTGTTTTGAGGGCGGTGTTAAACCACTGTGAGTTGAGTTGAGATCTGCTAACCGCTCATTTTAATCCATTGTTTTATTTTTGCTTTGTTCTTTTATTCCCACATATATATTTTGCATGTTTTAGATCTAGTAGTGAGTAATAATTCCAAAGTTGTTGAATCAGAGAATTACTGTAACAGGGAATTGCTTTTGGTTCAATAAAACCAACGACTGCGGAATAGACATTGTTTTGTGTTCAATCCAATTCACAGTTGCCTGGTTATTCAGAAATCAGAGCTAACCTCCTTTGGAGTTAACATCTGACATTAATACAGAGACAATATCATTGGATGGTGATAGACGAATAAGGATTTAAACTCTAATTGCAGTTACATTGGGGTTCTCACAGCTGCCGGATAAACCTCGTCGGTCACAAGTCCGACCAGATCATTTATCCCAGCATAAATGAGTTCATAACAGCAAATTAACTAATGCATTAGTGGTATAAATACTTACAAGCTTATAGCTAACATCACCACCATTTGAACTATATTTTGTTGTAGCGGAATTTTGAGTTGAATGATTTATTATTTAAATTATAATGCCAAATTATAATTAATAATAATAATAAGCATATTCAACCATCTTCTGGCATAACACGAGCTTGGTTCTTACGACCATTTACACATCACGCTAGCCCGTTTCCTCGCCTCCTAGTGACGATCTACGGCAGTGACGTGCGGTAGGGTTCATAGCTGGTGAGGCACTGACGTCATCAGAGTCAGATTTACAAATATATACACTCTACAGCAGGGGTGGCCAACTCTGGTCCTCGAGAGCCGGTGTCCTGTAACCTTTAGATGTGTCCCTGGTCTGACACGCCTGAGTCAAATAATCAGTTAATTAGCAGGACTCTGAAGAACCTGACTGCATACTGAGGAGCTAATTGTGCTATTTGATTCAGGTGTGTGGGGCCAGGGAAACCTCTAAAAGTTTCAGGACAGTTGGCCACCCCTGCTCTACAGAGTAGACTCATTGCAAAGTGCTAAAGGAGACTGATTGAGCCAAATAAATTCACCAAGAGACATGGAAAAAATATTGATTCTTTGATGAAAAAAAAATGTAATTATTTGTCATTTGATTAGTAACAGTTTGAGTTATGATGGATTTTTGCATTTGTAACACATTCTAAAACTATAACCCACATTACGCACATTTTATTACTAAAACAAAACATGAATAATTATCGCTGTCTTACCTCTACTAATAAATGAAGTCCATGCTGCGCTCTTTCTGCACAAAAATATCGGTTATTTTCGGGTAAAATTCCTCATTATCTTTCTTTAGTTTTAAAAGTCTCTCAGTCTCAGTGGAGATCACTGCCAGGGAGGAAAGCCTTCCTTGATCAGTCCTGTTCCGGCCGAGTCTTTTTAGTGCTTTACCTGTTTAGCATAACTCGCTAATAATACAGCCATAACTTGCTGTCACTTTACAGTTTTGGGATCACGAGCATTGCTCCTTGAGCGCCCCCTGCCTAGAGGCCAAGGAACTGCCGGCTTCACCTACAGCCAGTTCTTTGCCGTGTATGATCGCCCAGCAGCACACGAAAACATGTTACCTGCACACAGTTTGATGACCAAAACACAATTCGTAATCCACATATATTAAATTGTGGAAAATCAGTTCATAACTGTTTGAACAATTGAATTTATGATCTAGAGACAAGAAGATGCATCACAGAATGGAAGCCAGCGCAGTTAACATGGGATTGCGCAATCCCGGGGGAGGCCAAGCTTGCTGTGGCCTCACCGGCCTCGCTATCAAGCGCCAGCAAGGATTTATATGGAAAATAGCGGAAAATCTGCGATTTTGAAGAAAATATTATCAAAATTAATTTACTTCAAATACAAAAATATGTTGCAAAACATCAGTGAATTAAGTAGTGGCGATGTGAGATCCATATTTAATATTTTGTAAGACTGCCATGAGCTTCAAGGACTACATCCATGTGGTTTGACAATGATTCATACAATTTATTGATGAAGTCATCAGGAATAGCAAACAAATCAGTCTTACATGCCTCCCAGAGTTCATCAAGATTCTTTGGTTTCGCCTTCCATACTTCCTCTTCCATTCTACCCCAGACATGCTCAGTAATATTCGTGTCTGGTGACTGGCTGGCCAGTCCCGGAGAACCTTGATCTTCTTCGCCTTGAGGAACTTTGATGTAGAAATGGAAGTATGCGACGGAACACCATCCTGCTGCAAACTTTGACCCCTTTTGTGGCTGGGAATGTAAGAGGTAGCTAATACTTGATATTTTAGTCTATTAATATTGCCTTCCACCCTGCAAATCTCTCGCACACCCCCATACTGAAAGTAACCCAGACCATGATTTTTCTGCCCCCAAACTTAACTGTTTTCTGGGTGAATCTCGGATCCACGCAGGCTCCAGTAGGTCTCCTGCAATATTTGCGGTGGCTGTGATGTAATTCAACCGAAGATTCGTCTGAGAAATCCACCTTCTGCCACTCTTCTAGCATCCATCCTTTTAGCAGGCTGGGCCTTGGCAAATGCCACACGTTTTTTTTAATTTAATTATATTAACAGGAAAATAAAGTGCATTTGGGTCAATGCATTAAACATATCACAGAAACCAAAAATGTGCCCAAACGTCTGATTTTAGGGACAAAGGCGATTCTAAATTCCTGTTGGCCATTCCACAACTTTGTCTCACTTGCACTTCCTTGCTGTGACCAGTAATGGTGCGATGTAATAACGCCCCCTAGGGGTTGGGAGGTATATAAATATTGAAGACCAGAATATCGATATTAAATCGTTTTTAAAAACATTGATATTAATCTTTGTATCGATTTTCATGCACAGCCCTAGTGATAATATGATGCCAGAGAGTTTTATTATTTACTTTAATAGATTAGAATTGGTTTATAAAAAAAGTGCAGCGATGGGGCTAAGCCCAACAAATGTCTTAAACTTTGGAGCCACATAGGGGGTCATTTTTACCCCCTTTGATTTTCATATGCTTGTATCTCTGTTAAAATAAAATCCGGTTTCTCTCATTTCACAAATTTTCCTAAAATGGATCCAGACTTTTGTTAGTCTTCCTTGGTTTGTGCATATAAATATTTATAACTACTTTACTGCATCTTAGGATCACTGACACAAGGGGAGTTGAAAGGGGAGTAAAAATTATTCCCTTTGGCGGTTTTAGGGGTGCTGGAATGTATTCCAGTGTTGAACCTATCATAATTAATTCCAATACTGCTTAATTTAGAACCTTATATATTTACTTTTTTTGTTATTTGTCCACCATGGACATCAGGTCCTTTTTCAAAAGACAGTAGAACAGCTCAGGTGAGAGAACAACTAGAGACAATTTCACTTTATCATATGTCATATAACACCGGATACTAATAATTTACTCTGGTCAATGTATGAATGTAGCACAAACAGGGAGAGACAGCAGAGAGAGAAAAAGGCCAGAATGAGGAGAACTCAGAGATGGAACAAGAGCCTGGTAAGAAATGAAGACAAGACCTGCTGCCTGTGGACTGTTCCTGGAACTTGAGTAAAAATTCTGTTTGGTTGCTGACAATATACAGTACACTTCAAAATTTACTTTAGTTTCAATACCCCTGCATTTTGATCAGTAACAGTGAATCAATTGGGTGAAATTGTCTCAAAGGGTGATGGACTGATGACCTTTCACCTGATAAATGCTGGGATAGGCTCCAGCCCTCCAGCAACCTAACAAAGGACTAAGTGGTTCAGAAAATTAATTCATTCATGAAAAGGGCAGTTTATTAATTTGTCTTACTTTGAAGCTTAGTTTGAAACTGAAATATCAGCGTATTTAAATGGTATTTGAAGTTTGCAGCAGCTGGTTTGGTTCTCCAGCAAGCACCAACCTCGGAGTAGTCAGTGGTCGGGGTTTTCAATCTGTGGAACAGGCATCAAGTTGATGTCGCATAATAGAACACACTTCATAGTTTGTGTACTTCCTTTTAAAGTTAAACCTATGACATTTTTTTCCTATTAACTGCAAATTTATTGCTGGTTTTGATCAAATTATGCTCAGAATGAGTCCTGGTTTAGTAATGGGTTCTAAGCTTAACTGGTTTTGACCTATTTCTGGGCTATAACTAGTTTTGATGTAGTTCTGTAGTTCTTTTGTCTTTTTTTGTCTGTCTCTGGGTCCTGTCTCTGGGTCCTGCAACTATGGTGATAAACTTTTCCTTCATAAGTCGTCCAGACTCATGCCTACTCCTTATCTACATGCTCTCAGACAACTAATTAGTTCCCTAACAATCTTGAGCTTGTCAATAATGATTAAATGTGCAATACATCTTAATACATAGGTGACATGGAGGACCCAATTCTGTACTTTCAGTAAGATTGGTGACACCAAGACTGAATTTTAACATTAGTGGTTGTCCATTTCATCGGTCAAATGAGAACATATTAATATAATATTGGTATATACTATTAGGATTATTAAAGAACAGCAGACTACACTTTCTGTAAAGACCAATGTTAAATTAGTTTTGCAACCACATCAACAGATTAAATAAATCCTTACTATTTTAGTGTACCAAAACACCCTCGTAATGATATATTTAGTGAACTAAGCCCCTGATGATGAGACATGTCGGATGGGGGTAAGAGTTTTTTATGCTGTCCCCTATTTTAAATTTTGCTTCTGACGAAGTATAGTTAAAGACCATGTTTGTATTTACTCAGAACAATTTGATTTTATTAGTTTATATAGTTTTCAAAAGTGAACAGTAAGGACCAACCAATATACTACAGTAAACCAGCCTGGAAATCAACTAGGATGGGATTTATGAAGTATTGACAAAGACATTTGTGACATT
Organism: Fundulus diaphanus; assembly: GCA_037039145.1. Classification (NCBI taxonomy): domain Eukaryota; kingdom Metazoa; phylum Chordata; class Actinopteri; order Cyprinodontiformes; family Fundulidae; genus Fundulus; species Fundulus diaphanus. Next base: position 51,814,256 of record CM073128.1, read on the forward strand.
AATTTAATCCCTTTGAATTTATTTCAGTATCAACTATACGACTGTACTTGAATGCATCACTGCTCTAAAGCACTGAGTAGAGGCGCAGCAGGCGGGGTGCATGACTGGGAAACTTATCTCGACACAACACCAACTCTGAGGGTTTCTCGGGTTGGTAGATTTAGCTTACCTCTCCTCGCAGTCCTTATGTTTCACGTGAATCTGTAAGACTTTGTTGTATAGTTCCTCCATGGTGGCGGTTTTCAAACTAAATAGTCGCTGAAGGGAACGAGTGAAGAACGCTGCTTCCGCTGCTTTGTTGCCTTGAACTTTGCCGCTTTCAGCTTGTCACTGTCACTACCCGATCCGTACAGGAAGCACGATCCGTACAATCAGCTCATTTGCGCGTGCGCGAACATATTAACTTCCGGTTGGCAATATTTCGTTTTTCTTACTTTTTTATTCTTTCGTATTTTTTTGAAGCGGGGGTTTCTTTTAGTATATCTTTGTATTTGCGTCAATATTGCAGATTCTAAAAATGAAAAACAGAAAAACATTAAAAAAAGTTAAATCGCCTTTTTTTACTTTGACTGCTCTGAGCATGCGTAAATATACGTCACACAGCGTATACATTTAAATTTGTTTAAATATTTGATTTACTCCGTACTTTACTATGCACTCCAGCAGTACTGATTCCAAAATAGATTCATTTGCTATCTTTCGTGACCTGCAGTTTTTTATTGATAAGGGAACATTTAACAAAGATTTGGATTGTTATTCCAGAAGAAAAATAAAAAGGATGTCTTCACATTTTCAAGTTAAAGGTAAGAAAATTAAAAAGTAAAAGTAAAAAGCAAAGTAAATTTAACTTTAATTAACTAGCCAGAAAAAAATATTTATTATATATTTATTTGGTTTATAAGTCAATTCAATGTTTAAATAAGAATGATACAATTTGTTTTGTCCCTTGGAAAGCAGTCTTTCAATTTTAAATCCAATCTAGAATATATTTCACATTTAAGTTAATTATGTTCTTATTTCATTCACTTTTTATTCTGGAAAGCAGAATATCTTGTATGCACTTACTCTGGGATGCACAAAAATTACTGTATGCTTTAAATTTTATGTTTTTGCATGAAAAAATAAACCCATATGTTTTATTTATACTGTTTTCATATCATTCCATCCAACCATTCTTCTAACAGACAGCAGACTCTTCTACGTTGGTCCCAGCCGGCAGTTCATGCGGCTTGTGGTACTTTCTGAGAAAGAAAGAACATCTGTCTTGATGGAGTGCCACAATAATCCTGGTACTGGCAACCACAATGGCAGGAGGGCCACTCGAGACAGGGTTATTGCTGGGTATTATTGGCTCACCATCACAAAGGATGTAAATGACTGGGTAATGTAAAACTAATTAATTATGGCTCATACCTTCCATCACCTTTAACTTTGAAGACTTTTAGCATAATGAATTTAATACAAAATTAGTAGAAGCTATATGTTGTCTTTAGCTGATTTTCTTGTTAATCAGCCTGAATCAACTACACAAACAAATTTTCCTTTTAGGTCAAGCGTTGTCACCGCTGCCAAATAAATGATCCTATGAAGACTGTAGCACCGGTTCTACATTCAATCAAGGTTCTAATTTTTTAATTAATAGATCGAAACACAAGCACTGTTTTTATAAGTAAATATAACCCATTTCCATTATATGTTTCTATTATTTGTTCTTTTATTGTGTGGTAGGTCAAAGAACCCTGGGAGGTTCTGGGATTGGACCTGAATGGGCCATTGCCAGAGACCTCTCTGGGACACAACTATGTCCTCACTATGACAAATTGGGTGGTTGCTGAACCTCTACGAACAAAGACCGCCGCAGACGTTTGTTCAGCAATCATTGCTAAGTTGTACACGTTTGGCTTAGTGAGAAAAATAATAACAGATCAGGGGAAGGAGTTTGTGAACCAGGTGAAATGTTATCCATCTTCTCTTCTGTCATTTTTGCAAACTTCAGTCGTTTGAAGATATTTATTTGTTCCCTGCAGCTCAATGACAGTATCTTTAAACTGTTGAACAACATCCAGCATGCTGTGTCAAGTGCATACCACCCCCAGACCAATGGACAGGTAGTTAGCATTTGTTTTGCAAGAACTTCCATGTTTAAATCAAGTTGCTTTATTTATGAAAAATCATATCTTTCATTTAGGATGAAAGGACAAATCAAAATATAAAGCGTGCTCTGAGGAAGTACGTCAACGAAAGCCATAATGACTGGGACCTCCACCTTCCTGCAGTTGTTTATGGAATTAACACTGCCAAGCAGGTAGTACTCTAGTGTTTCATTTTCACAAAATATCTGAAAACAGATAACCATGAACTTTTTTGCTATCAGTCTTCAACCAAATACACCCCATACTTCCTCTTGTTCCACCGCCACCCACGTCTGCCTGAGATTATGAATTCCTGTCCAATGGGAGACAACTTTGAGGTTGGCGATGCAGAGGATGAAATCAATAAACAGCTGACTGAAATGCAAAACCTTAATACCAAGGTTTGTAAATGTTGAGAAAATACTAGAAATAAGATTTTTTTTTACAATCTTGCCTAAAGTGCATTTCTACTTTTGAAGGTTCTTCAAAATATTGAATGGGCACAGGAAAGACAGCAGAGGACCTTTGGAGACCGGAAGCGCAAATTTACCCGTGTCACAACTGTTGAGGCTGGGGACGAATGCCTGATTTCAGGGGCTTCAAAAAGGCCACGTACAGGGGACACATTGACCAGCCAGCACAGAGGACCTTACATGATTAGAAACATTACAAAAAAAGGAGTGGCCACAGTGCTGAAGGGATCAACAACCATGAAGGTCAATGTGTCCAGACTGAGGCCCTATTATAGGTTAACAAGTAAGTGCTTTTAGATGTTCCACACTTCTGTGTCTTTATGTTCATATTTTTACTTCTTGAGAATAACTGAAAAAATGTTGTCATCATATATACAACCAGATGAGCAACTATCTGAAGGGCAGCTTCTAAAGGACCATGAATACTCCTCAAGGGACTGGCAGCTGGAGCATTCCTATTGTTCTTCTGGAGCAAAGTGGGAACAGGATGTGAACCCAGTTCAAGAGGCTCTTGTATGCTTAGACATATTTTGCTCTGACTCTGCGCCTGACTGGCTCTACTAATTTAATCTCCTCTCCTTTCTCACATTGCTGCCCCAAATGTAATAACTTCTGCTGAAATAATTTAATTTTCTTCTGTTTAGCTATGTTACATATTGGACCAGGATCGTTCACCTGCTGAGCTAATTGTGAAGGAGGGAAGTGTGTGCCTTACACGTGAGGATTTCTGGTCCTTGGGGTTAAGTCAGTGCATGGAATCAAACGTAAGTATTCTTAAATGTGTCTCATAAAACCTGTAATATCTAACTGTCTAATCACTGGTTAATTTAAATGTCTTTCAGATTGGAAATGCTTGCCTGAAAATAGTAGAGGAAACGGCAAAAAGATTTGTAATTAAATTACCTAGATCTTCGTTTTTAAGCTCTGTGAAACAATTGAAATGCTTAACATCAATCTTTCTGTTTTCACTAGGGAAGAGAAATACACATCTTTAATCTGTATGTGGTGCCCCTGTGGAAGTCAGAAGATGTGGATCCTTAGGTATTTTCGTGAATTTATATATATTGCTGTCCTCCTCACTCTTTCTATTCTTCAGTGTATACAACACGTATGATGTAATATTAATGCATATTGGCATTATTAGGACCTGACAACGAAAGACCTTGTAGTTTTCCCAGCATGGAGCCAACAACAGGGCGCTGCTGATCACTACCTCCTCTGCGTAATGACATTTTTTTATTTGAAACAATCTCAATGAAGGATGGATATGTATTGCTGTTTAATGATGTGATAATAAAAAGAATATCAATTGCAGGTTCTACTGGTAAAACAGAGAGAGATAGTGTTTCTTGACTCCCTTCGACCAGATGGTTTTGGTGACGAGGCCTACAAAAATATATTTAGGTTCAAGCTATATTAATTCACTGGTTGTGGCCTATTGCCAGTTCTGTTTCTTTGGATATATGTTCATAAAAGCCTCGTTCTCAGGCTAGGTGTTTATAAAAGCCTCGTTCTCAGGCTACTTGCATATTTCAGTGTGTCACCTTAATCTGAATTTATAATTCAACTGTATGCAGACGCATTGCAGCTTTTATTGATCCAGGGCCATGGTCTGAGAAGACAGGGGGAGACCTTGAAGTATGTTTGTAATTATCAATTATTGCAATAAAAATTGCAATAAAATACATATTTATCGCTCATATATTGTTGTACTTTTCTCTAATTTTACATGTGTCATTTTGCTTCTTTTTTCTTAGCATTTTCCTCTTCAGTCCAACGGACATGACTGTGGGATCTTCATGCTAATGGTATTCACTTGTTACTCAAAGCTTTTACTTATGGCTCAAACTGTGTGTTACAGTTGTTTGATGTTTTACAGTATGCCCTCTGCATCAGCACATCAACCCCATTTACCTTTTCCCAGGTATGTTGTTTTGTTTTGTTTTTTGGGGGTTGATTACATTGAATTTCTTCTAGCCACTTGCAATTTTTGTTATACTTGTTTTTGACTGTTTTTTTAAGGGGGAGATGCCAACCATTCGCCGTTGGTGGTGCCTCCAGATAATGGAGAGGTTTTGCATTGAAGGGTACCTTCACACAGGAAACTTCAATGTCCTCTGTATTTTAGCTTACTATGTGCTAATGATCCTGTTGTTCCATTCAAAGGCATGGACATCGATTTGCTCACTGGACAGAAGAATCCTCCCATCTTCTTGAAGGAATCCTGGAACCGGTCTTCAGGGTCCCAAAGTCCACCAGAGCAGAGACTTCCCCCAGAAATGGTGATGGTGGAGAGGGCAATGCGAAGGTGTGTTTAATGCTTAGTGCTGGTGTAGCGAGGGTGAAAAGCACCAAGCTCCTGGTTCAGCTCTTTTCCTGATCACCTCTTTTGAAACTATAGAATTGAGTCACATGTATATATAGTATGTTGGTTTTTTTATTTACTTCTTTTCTTACTTTAGGGACAAACACAGATCCTGAGGGACTTGCATAAAGCATGGGACTGGATACAACAGCACAAAGCCTTATTCCGTGGGGAAATAGAAGAACCTGAAGTGTTCCAGATGAGCAAGCCCAGGCAGAAAATGGCCCTTGAAGGATACAGTTCTGCAAAGGATCCCTTCTTAATTTCCTTCCAGTATCAGGATGACATGGAAATGTTTTATATCAACTGTGTTGATGTAAAGGGGCTAAAGGTCAATACCATGTTTGGCGAGCATAGTTCTTAGAATGGTTGTACAGTCAGTTCTTAATAAGTTTTAAAGGTTTTCTTTCTCTCTCTGAATTATTTTTCCCCTGCTCAACTTTTCTAACTACCATTTTATATTAATGTAAACTTTGGTTTTGTTATGTGTTCTTTGTTCTATTCCGGTTTTTGTAAAAAATAAACAATGTGGGCACTAATGACGAGGTCTTCTCTTGTTTTTGTACACCAGAGGGCGCTAAAATGTCAACTGATAACTTTAACGTTCTAATAAAACTATTTTATACAAGATTAATTGTGTTCACGTTAATTATACAACTTTATGTAATGTAAAACATTACAATATGGAGTATATATATATATATATATATATATATATATATATATATACTCCATATTGTAATAATTAACGTGAACACAATTAATCTTGTATAAAATAGTTTTATTAGAACATGTGTATATATATATATATATATATATATATATATATATATATATATATATGTGTGTGTGTGTGTGTGTGTGTATATGTAAACAAAATTGATCCCATTATTAAGGAATAAAATATGTTTTTTTCTCAAATAAAGCAATAATAGAGTGCATTCAGACAATACGGATAAACGTTACGCAATAACGGACTGCTCTTAGCATGTCTGATGATGATGTCAAGCAATACAATGGATAGAATTTAAAAAGCATCCATTTCTTCCAGAAAAGTCTTCAATATTGACTTTACGATGCAGTTCAGTATTCTTTAATGATTTAAGGATATAAATAAAGGTTTTTCAGTACCATAATTACATTATTTTTGGCGACCTGGAAGTTATTCTGTTTGCGCACGCGCAAATGAGCTGATTGTACGGATCGTGCTTCCTGTACGGATCGGGTAGTGACAGTCACTGTCACTACCCGATCCGTACAGGAAGCACGATCCGTACAATCAGCTCATTTGCGCGTGCGCAAACATATTAACTTCCGGTGGGCAATATTTCGTTTTTCTTACTTTTTTATTCTTTCGTATTTTTTTGAAGCGGGGGTTTCTTTTAGTATATCTTTGTATTTGCGTCAATATTGCAGATTCTAAAAATGAAAAACAGAAAAACATTAAAAAAGTTAAATCGCCGTGGGTACTAATGACGAGGTCTTCTCTTATTTTTGTACACCAGAGGGCGCTAAAATGTCAACTGATAACTTTAACGTTCTAATAAAACTATTTTATACAGATTAATTGTGTTCAAGTTAATTATACAACTTTATGTAATGTAAAACATTACAATATGGAGTATATATATATATATATTAATAATACAGATTAATTGTGTTGAAGTTAATTATACAACTATATATATATATATATATATATATATATATATATATATATATATACACACATACCATATCCTCCCTATATATATCCATATTGTAATGTTTTACATTACATAAAGTTGTATAATTAACGTGAACACAATTAATCTTGTATATTAGAATCTTGTATATTAGTTTTATTAGAACATGTATATATATATATATATATATGTGTGTGTGTGTGTGTGTATGTAAACAAAATTGATCCCATTATTAAGGAATAAAATATGTTTTTTTTCTCAAATAAAGCGATAATAGAGTGCATTCAGACAATACGGATAAACGTTACGCAATAACGGACTGCTCTTAGCATGTCTGATGATGACGTCAAGCAATACAATGGATAGAATTTAAAAAGCATCCATTTCTTCCAGAAAAGTCTTCAATATTGACTTTACGATGCAGTTCAGTATTCTTTAATGATTTAAGGATATAAATAAAGGTTTTTCAGTAACATAATTACATTATTTTTTGGCGACCCGGAAGTTATTCTGTTTGCGCACGCGCAAATGAGCTGATTGTACGGATCGTGCTTCCTGTACGGATCGGGTAGTTTTTTTTTTTTTTTTTTTTTTTTTTTTTTTTTTTTTTTTTTTTTTTTTTTTTTTTTTTTTTAAATGAACTTTATTTAAACAAAGTAAGTACAAACAAGTAAGGCAGTAGCAACAGTACAATTCTATGGAAGGCATAGTAGAGGCAGATTTCAAAATGGAAATACAAAGTAAAATTGATGAGGAAAATAAAGAATGAGTGAGTAATGATAATGAAACAATAATTAACATAACAACAAGGGGATTTATATGTTAGGATTGTTGTACATCAGTGGGCAATTCCATTAGTATTTCAGTTAGGTATTTGTAAGATTCTATACATTTAAGAGATGTTAAATATAACTTGAATTCAGATAAAAAAATATTAAAGATTGGGGATGATCTCAAGACTCTTTGTTTATGAATAAAGAATTTTGCTAAACATAAAATTAGGTTACAACAGAGTTCTATTGTTTTGTCTTTCAATAGTATTCCAAAAACTACCATATCTCTAGAGATAGAGTTAGGGAGTGCAATTTTGGATTTGACCCATCTTTCTAAGCAATTCCAAAATGTTTTAGTCTGACTGCATTCATAGAAGACATGGTCTATCGTTTCTACATCACTTTCACAGAATGAGCATTTATTGTCATCAATATTAAAACGAATTCTTAGTAGTTCTTTTGAGGGGTAAATTGCATTTAAAATTTTAAAGTGAGTTTCTTTAGCTTTTGGTTGTATGGGAAGTTTTAAATAAAAGGTTCTCAGTATTTCAATTGATTTTTGTTCAAATTTGCAAAGAATGTTATTTTTATTCATTTTCCCAGGGAATAAAGTTTCGTTTAGACAGTTTCTAATTGTGTGGTTATTGAATTTTTGGTCAGTGATTGATAGTCCATTAATAGATAAATTGGGTAGTTGTGGGGTAATTGGGTGATATATTATTATATTTTGAATCTGATTAATAAATTGTTTTGGCAAGGCGTTAAGTAATCTTGTAAATTCAGCTTTTGGAGGGAAGAACTGATATTTTGTACAGAATTGTTCGTAATTTAATATGCAACCATTAGTGTCCATTAAGTGTATAATAGACCAAATATTCCTCTCCATCCAATCTTTGTAGAATAATGATTTATTGCGATGTAGAATAAATCTATTATTCCACATAATAGAGGAATGTGGTGAGTAGTTATGAACATATATCATTTTCCAGTATAGTAATACTTGTTGATGGAACTCTGATAGTTTAATGGGTAATTTATGTATATTGAAATCAGCTAGGAGTACAAGTTTTAGACCACCTATTTTGTTAAATATATAATTAGGAACACAATACCAGAACAAATGAGAATTTTTAATCCAGGATTTCAACCAATTAATCTTAAGGGTTCCGTTAAGACATTCAAAGTCAATTACTTTCAGACCGCCATCTTTAATTTCTTTGACCATATGACTTTTTCGTAAGTAGTGTGGCCTGTTTCTCCAAATAAAGTTCATGTTCATTTGGTTAATAGTTTTGGTTATGCTATTTGGGATGGCAGTACTAGAAGTTGAATAAATTAACCTTGACAAACATTCCATTTTGGATAAGTAAATTCGTCCTAAAATAGAGAGGTCTCGTTGGAGCCATGAGTTAAGTTTGGATTTACCTTCTTTAATTTTGTTTTCAATAGTTAAGGTTGAGTTTTGATTTTTGGTTACAATAGTTCCCAAGTATTTAATTTCAGATTTAATTGGAATGTTGGATATTTCTTTTAGAGGGGTGTCATGGATAGCTATAAGTTCACATTTTTTAATATTTAGCGTTAGTCCTGAAGCTTCTGAAAAAAGTTTAATTTTATCAATTACAATTGGAACTTGTTTGTGATCTTTTAAGAAAACAGTGGTGTCATCTGCTAACTGGCTAATGATTAATTCTGTACCGAAAACGTTTAATTTCTCAATGTCTGCACAGTTTTTAAGATAGATTGCTAACATTTCTGCAACTAAGTTAAACAGATATGGTGAAATGGGACATCCTTGAGGAATTCCCACATTAATGTTAAATCTAGCTGTGGTGCCTTTAGGAAGTATTACACAACTATTAATGCCTTGATATAGACCTCTGATTAAGTTAACAAAGTTTGCTCCAAAACCTAAATGTTCAAGAACTGCGAATAAGAATTGGTGTTCCACTGAGTCAAAAGCCTTATAAAAGTCAAGGAAAAGAATAAAGCCATCATCTTGGATCATGTCGCTATATTCAATCAGGTCTTTTACCAGTCTAATATTGTTGTGAATTGATCTTCCTTTTAGGAAGCCGGATTGAGATTCTGCAATTATGTTTGAGATTCCGGATTGTAGACGCATGGTAAATATGTATGTTAATAATTTATAATCTGAATTTCTGAGTGTAATGGGTCTTCTATTTTCAATAATTCTGGGGTCCTTGTCTGGTTTTGGGATACATATAATAATTCCTTGTTTCATTGTGGTAGGTATAGTATGACTTTTAAAGATATCTGTAAAAACTTGATGCAGTAATATTTTGATGTCTTCCCAAAAGTGTTTATAAAAGTTCCCAGTCAGTCCATCCGGACCTGGTGCTTTGTTTAATGATAAGTGATTAACAGCCTTATCAAGTTCTTCTATTGTAATAATGTTCTCGCAGGTTTTTTTGTAGTTATTATCTATTTTAGGGATAAATGTTTCAATTTGATTAAGAAAGGTGTGAGATTTTGATTCTGAGAATTTGGAGGTATATAAATTGCTATAAAATTTAAATATCTCTGTTGATATTAATTTTTCATTGTTGGTTTCAGCATTGTTTATTATTAAGGATTGGATAGAATTTTGTTGTTGTCTTCTTTTTTCCAAATTACAAAAGTAGGCCGTGTTTTTTTCTCCTTCCTCGATCCATTTCGCTCTTGATCTAATAAAGGCCCCTTTGGCCCTTTGAATATACATTTCATCCAGTTTAGGTTGGAGGATTCTTATTTGTTGTTTGTCTTCAATTGATGGGTTGGGTTTATTGCAATATATATTTAGTTGTTGTATAATATCAATTTCTTTTCTTTGAAGTTCTTTTTTAGTTTGTTTACTGAATGAGATAGAAAATTGCCTGATCTTGTATTTTAGGAATTCCCATTTTTGAACAGGGTCATTTAATTCTTCAGAATGCTTTATATTCTGGATTAATTCTTTGATTTTTTGACAGTAGGTGTCATTTTTTAGAAGACTGTAGTTAAATTTCCAATATTTATTTGCGCCTGGTTTCCAGTTTTGAGGTTTCATTTGTAAGGAAATAAGACTATGGTCAGTTAACGGTGCAGCAGAAATGTCTGAGTTGATGTCATTGATTAATAATTCATTTGTTATAAGCCAGTAATCAAGTCTTGATTTGCTATTTGAACTAAACCATGAAAATGTTATACAATTAGGGTTAAGATGACGCCACACGTCTACTAAATTTTGTTCATTGCAAAAATTGTTAAATATTTTGTTTGGATAACTTGAGTTATGTTTAGAAGGCCATTTATCATAATATTCATCTTGAACGAGGTTGAGATCTCCACCAATTACAACATTGTTTGTTGAGTAAAGTGATTTTAGGTGGTCTAAGTTTAGGGTTATTTCTTCTAGCAATAATTTGTTCTGGTTTGGATTATTATAACCATATATATTCAACAAAATAAGAGTTAGGTTATCCAGACAGACAGTGAGGAATAACCAGTGACCATTTTCATCCATTTTACTTGAGGTTACCTGACCTTGGAAGTTTTTTAGAAGAATAGCGACCCCTGCTGATCTTGAAGAACCATGACAAAAATAAGCTTCATCTCCCCATTGTTTAGTCCAAAAGTTGCTATCATCATATTTTGAGTGAGTTTCTTGTAAGAATATTATATTAGCATTTTTCCCTTTACAAAATAAAAAGAAACTTTTCCTTTTAGTCAAATCTCTTAGGCCCCTTGCATTAACAGAAATTAGCGAAAGTTCACTTTTCAAGTTAAACATAAGGAATTAATATAACAAAAAAAACCCAAAAAAGTAGAAAAATAAATAAAATAACGTTGAACGATATTTAAATGGGTTTTACCTGAGAACAAATTGAACTGTGGGTAACATAACTCCTAAACTGATAAGTTTATTCGAAGTTAGAAATGTCGTGTAGAACTATTGTGTCTCTAAGGAGTAACTCGTTGACCGTTGATAAAGGCATATGGACCTTTAAATACCGCCTTTATTCCAGCTTTTCGTGCTTGCTCTACTTTGGGCCACAGGGCCAGCCGTGCTTCTCGGTCTTCTTTGGTGAGGTCTTCAGCGAAACGGATGTTGAGCTCCCTGCAGATGGGGTGTTGTTTAGTGGATCGCCAGAGTTCGTCCCTGAAGACCCGTCCTGAAAACTGTACAATAATCTGCCGTGGGTGGTTGGTGTTGCTTGGGCCAAGACGGTGTACAGTGTCCAGGATAAAGTCCATCTTTTCTTTCCAATGCGGCATAATCTGTCTGATGAGGTTTGCGACTTCCTGTCTTGTATCTTCATCCTTTCGCTCTTTTAAGCCTTTGATGCGCAGATTCCATCTTCTTTTATAGCGCTCTGATTCTGCCGCTTTTCTTTCAAAATCTTGGACCTTCTTTGTCAGCTCGGCGTTTGTGGTTTTAAGTTGAGCTATTTCACTTACCATCTTTTCGTTTTTTTTCTTACAATCTTGAATTTCAGCACTATTAAACTCCACCGCTTTGGTAATATTTGCAAGAGAGAGCGTGTTCTGTTTCATTTCTTCTCCAAAGTTCAGCATCATTTTCTGTAGATTTTCAACTGCTTCTAAAATCTTGGAGTTGGATGCATTGGAACTGACCTCATCGTCTCCTTTCGCCTTCTTGTGTGGTGCAACGGATCGGGTAGTGACAGTCACTACCCGATCTGTACCGGTAGCAACTTCTTCTTTGTTTCCTTGGTGGATTACAATATCATCTTACACTGTATACTGCCACCTACCGTAACGGAGTGTGTAGGACAGACGTTTAGAAGTAAAGTCTGGAATACAGTCCTCTAATGACTAGAAATGTCATTACTTCTTTTGTTTACTTTCTTTATTCAGTAGCCATGGCATGCATACCAAGGAGACGTTCTTACATCCTTTTCTGAGTTCTTTCCCCTTTTGTACTAATCTAATATTTTCTGATGCATATTGTGAACAATCAAGAATCAAGAGTCTTTATTGTCATTGTGTAACCAAAATAAAATTTTGGTGAGACACCGGTTTAGAATGTACATTTAACTCACAGAAATGTGCATTCTGTGTGTTAAATGCACATTTAGCCCACAGATTCATGTGAAACAAATGGACAAATCAAAAATACCCATGGAAAAACAAAAGATGAGCATTCCTAGAGAATGCAGATATTTCTGATAGACTTAGACTTAGAGACTTAGACTTAGACTTTCTTTATTGTCATTTTGTATGCACAGAGTGCATACAGAACGAAATTTCGTTTTCACACAGCTCAGAAAGATTGCAGTAACTCTACAGGATACTTTGCAGTGAATTACAGTACAGGATAAAAAGTGCAGTGATAAATCGCAGTCACTTACAGGATAAGTTTCAATAGATTTCCGGATAAAGTGCAGCAGTGAACAGTAGGCAGTTGAAATATAAACAATGTAAAACAAATATAAACAAATATGCAGTAAGGTGCATCAGTGATTTACCAGTAGACAGTTGTGCAGCGAGGTGCAGCAGTGATTTAAAAGTAGGCAGTTGCATTGTAAACAGTTTTGCAGTACGTTTCCCGGTAAGGTGCAGCAGCGATTTTGCAGGATACGATACAAATGTGAAAATGTGCAAATCAGCTAGTCGAGTGTGGTACACAGTCCGTTTTTATACTTCAGCAGTTCAGCAGTTCAACAGTCTGATGGCAGCAGGGAAAAAGCTTTTGCAGAACCTAGTGGACCTGCAGCGGATGCTGCGGAACCTCTTTCCAGAGGGCAGCAGTATTTATCTGTTTACAAATCATCTGATGCAATTCTGCATTAGTAATGGTTTGATTCTTTCTAGTAAAGGGCTTTTGCCAGAGGATAGCTTCACGTATGTTAGTGAAGCATGGGGCACAACTTCATGGGTAGTTAACTGTATTAGTGCAGTTGATGCTAACGAGTGGATGGGCATTAACTACAATCATACCATTTCTGACCACATGCCTTTATTGTTATCTGTAAATTCGGGAAATCTTACTGTGGTTTTGTCCGCCCATAATAATATGAGGGTTTGAAAAACAGATTGCTCTAATTTGACTGAGAAAGACCTTGAAGCCTATTTAGCTCAATCTGACACTTTGCTGAGTATTATTGAAATACAAATGGATGCTTCAGCATGCCATGATGTTATCTGTAAAAATCCACATGGAGCTGAGCAGTGCTCCTTGTATGAAAATATTTTGGAGTCTCTTCTTATCTCTAGTGCAGCACTCTATAAAAATAAATTGTACAAAACTAAACCAGGCTGGAATGAGCATGTCTAGGAGCTTCATGCTGAGGCCAGATGGGCTTTCAAGGGTTGTTTGGAAGCAGGCAGACAGAAACAAGGTCCTCTTTTTAAACATAAGAATAGGACAAACCATCCATCCATCCATTTTCTGACCCGCTTAATCCCACATGGGGTCGCGGGGGTTGCTGGTGCCTACCTCCAGCGTTTACTGGGCGAGAGGCAGGGTACACCCTGGACAGGTCGCCAGTCTGTCGCAGGGCAACACATAGACAGAATAGGACAAACACTAATTTTAAATATGCTTTATGTGTTATTAAAAGTAATGAAGACACAATTAAGTCAGATTTGCTTGCAAGCAAAATGCAAAATAACTGCACACAGGATTTCCGGAAGGAAATAAAGAAAATTAATAACTATAACACATGTCTACCAGCAAGTATGGAAGGTGTAAATGGTGCAGAAGATATAACTCAAATGTGGCAGAATCACAACTATCAACTGTTTAACTGTTTTTAAAAGCTCTTCATCCATGGCGGATATTATTGATGACACTGAAGATGTGAAAGCTTCTGTTCAAGAAATTCATGATGCGGTTATGAGTCTAAAGACTAAAAAGGCATGCAGCCTGGATGAGATGTCTGCAAAACACCTAAAATTCTCCAGTAGAAAACTCTTTCCTTTATTGCCCTGTGCTTTTCTGGGTTTTTAGTCCATGGCATTTTGTCAGATTCACTTTTATCAATTGTATTAGTGCCCATTATAAAGGATAAAGCTGGTTAGGTAAATAGCAAGGATAATTATCGCTTTAGCCAGTCTACTGTCCAAGGTCCTGGAAAGAATTTTATTGAATAAGATGGAGCACTTCCTCCTTACATCTGACAACCAGTTGGGGTTTAAACCTAAGCATGGAACAGATTTGTGTATTTTTGCTTTTAAGGGGATTTTAGATTTTTATAACAGACACAACTCTACTATTTTAATGTGTTTTATTGAAATCTCAAAAGCCTTTGATCGCGTAAATCACAAGAAGTTATTCTATAAACAGATTGGTTCCCAAATCAATAGTTAGGATTTTGTCCTTTTGATACGGTCATCAGTTGATGTATATAAGATGGGGGAATTATGTGTCAGTTCCATTTAGAATAAGGAACGGAGTCAACATTTTGTCTCCTCTTCTTTTAAATGTTTATATGGATGACTTATCAAAGTGTTTCAAAACTGTGGGAGAGGATGTGTTGTTGGTGGGATTATAGTTAATTACCTCATGTATGCAGATGATTTGGTAATTTTTAGTCCCTGTAGAGCTGGTCTTCAACAGCTTTTGAGGGCCTGCTCGCATTACGGTCAGGAGTTTGGCATTATACATAGAAGAGTAACGTCATGATTGTAAAAAGCAGGGAGGATCAGAAATTGGTGTTTCTTGACTTCATTTTATCTGGTGCTGCTCTTAAAGTGTGTGCTGCTATTAAATACCTGGGCCATTATGTCACCGATGACCTGGCTGATGACATGGACATTTATAGACAATGTCATTTTATGTATGCCCAAGCTAATATGCTTGTAACCAGAAGAAATCCCTGATCCTACAAAAACTGGAGCTCTGAACGAAACATTAATAAGCAGAAATTCTTATTCAATGTTTCTCACTGCAGTGGGAGAAAAGGAAATTCTAGATATTGTCAATAAATGTAAAAACAAAAGGTCAACTGACTGTGATGGCATTGATATGACAATAATTAAGAAAGTAATTGAGGTAATCATTCAGTCTCTGACTTACATCTGTAATTTGTCATTTCAATTGGGAAAATTTTCAGAAAAGATGAAAATTGCCAAAGTTATTCCACTTTATAAATCTGGGGACTGACACCATTTTACAAATTATAGGCCTGTTTCTCTACTTCCAGAGTTTTCCAAATGTTGGAGAAATTGTTTGTGGGTAGATTAGATACATTCATTAATAAACATAAACTGCTTTCCGAAAGTCAATATGGATTCAGATCACAAAGATCTACAGCAATGGCAGTCATTGAATTGATAGAGGAAGTCACCAGCGCCTTAGATAATAAGAAATCTGCAATTGGTGTATTTATTGATCTCAAAAAAGCTTTTGACACAATAAATCATGAAATATAAATTAAGAAATTGGAGCGCTATGGCATCCGGGGAGTAGTCCTGCACTGGATGAAAAGTTATCTAAGTAACAGGCAACAGTTAGTGCAACTGGGTGACTGCCAGTCATCGTGCTTGGACATTGTTTGTGGTGTCCCCCAGGGGTCAGTATTGGGGCTAAAATTGTTTATTCTATATATTAATGACATCTGCAAAGTTTCTAAAATACTTAAATTTGTTTTGTTTGCAGATGATACTAATATATTTTGTACAGGTGATAATTTGGATCAGCTTTTAGCTGATATCAACTCAGAGTTATGTCACCTTAAGGTATGGTTTGATATTAACAAATTATCATTACATTTGGATAAAACCAAGTTTATGTTGTTTGGAAATTGCAAAAGCAAAACAAATGTACATATCCTAATAGATAATTATGACAGTGAAGGCAAAATGGCAAAGGCAAAGGCAAATTTATTTATATAGCACAATTCAGTACACAGACAATGCAAAGTGCTTTACATGATTAAAATACAGGAAATAAAGCAGAAAAAAAGTAAGTAGGAAAAAGCAGTTGGATTATATATATAAAAAAAAATTGCATTCGACTGTTTAACTAGTGCAGTCGAAGGCAGTCCTAAACAAATGAGTTTTTAGTCTTGATTTAAAGGAACTTAGGCTTTCAGCATTTTTACAGTTTTCTGGAAGTTTGTTCCAGATAAGTGGAGCATAGGAACTAAATGCTGCTTCTCCGTGTTTAGTTCTGGTTCTGGGTATGCAGAGTAGGCTGGAGCCAGAAGACCTTAGTGCTCTGGATGGTTGATACACTGATAACAAGTCTGTGATGTATTTAGGTGCTAAGCCATTCAGGGATTTATAGACTAACAGAAGGATTTTAAAGTCTATCCTCTGAGATACAGGGAGCCAGTGTAATGACTTTAGAACTGGGGTGATGTGCTCTACTTTCTTAGTCTTAGTGAGGACGCGGGCAGCAGCATTCTGAATCAGCTGCAGCTGTCTGATCTTCTTTTTAGGCAGACCTGTGAAAACACCGTTGCAGAAATCAATTCAACTAAAAATAAACGCATGGATTAGTTTTTCCAGATCCTGCTGAGACGTTAGTCCTTTAATCCTGGAAATGTTCTTCAGGTGATAGAAAGCCGACCTTGTAATTGTCTTTAGATGCTTTTGGAGGTTCAGGTCTGAGTCCATCATTACACCCAGGTTTCGGGCCTGGTCAGTGGTTCCTAGCTGAAGTGACTGAAGCTGTGTGCTAACCTTTGATCTCTCCTCTATTGGTCCAAATATTATTACTTCTGTTTTGTTTTTATTCAATTGAAGAACATTTTGGCACATCCACGCATTGATTTCTTCAAGACATTTACTCAGTGCCTGAACTGGTTCATAGTCACCTGGTGACATGGTGATGTAGAGCTGTGTGTCATCTGCATAGTTATGGTAGCTGATATTGTTGTTTTTTATGATCTGAGCAAGGGGGAGCGTGTAGATGTTGAATAGGAGGGGATCCAGAATGGACCCTTGGGGAACCCCACATGTGATTTTTGTCATCTCTGATGTAAAGTTACCTACTGACACAAAAAAATCCCTGTCTTTTAAGTAGGATTTAAACCAGTTGAGAGCTGTACCAGAGAGGCTGACCCATTTCTCCAGGCGTTCTAACAGGATGATCGACAGTATCAAATGCTGCACTGAGATCCAATAGTACCAGCACGGTGGTTCTTCCACAGTCAGTATTTATATGGATGTCATTAAACACCTTGATAAGGGCGGTCTCTGTACTGTGGTGAGCACGGAAGCCAGACTGGAAAACGTCAAAGCGGCTGGTCGTTGTTAAGAAGGTGTTTAATGGTTGAAACACAGCTTTTTCAATAATCTTACTGATAAAGGGGAGGTTTGAGATGGGCCTGTAGTTCTGGAGTAGTAGTTTGTCTAAATTGTTCTTTTTCAGCAGTGGTTTGATAATTGCTGTTTTTAGGGACTGGGGGAAAACACCTGACAGAAGGGACGTGCTTATTATCTGAGTCAAATCAGACGCTATGACAGGCAAAACTTTCTTAAAGAAAGCTGTGGGGAGAACATCAAGGCAGCATGAGGAGGAACTTAGCTGCTGAATGATCTCCTCTAAGCTTTTGGAGTTTATTTGGCTGAATTGGGACATTTGGTCAAGATCAATTCTAGTTGGAGACAACTTTGGTACTGAACTTGGTATGGATGTACAAACTGATCCTCTAATCTTTTGGATTTTCTCAGTAAAGAAGTTAGCAAAGTCATTGCAGGCCCTGGTGGAGTGGAGTTCAGAAGCCACGGATACAGGAGGGTTTGTTAACCTGTCGACTGTGGAAAATAAGACACGAGCATTATTAATGTTCTTGTTTATGATCTCAGAGAAGAAAGATTCTCTTGCATTTTTCAGTTGTAAGTTATATCTGTAAAGACTCTCTTTATAGATGTCATAGTGAACCTGGAGTCTCGTCTTTCTCCACCTGCGTTCAGCTTTTCGACATTCCCTTTTTTCACCTCTAACTGCTGGAGCATTTCTCCAAGGAGATTTTTTCTTCCCGGAAAAAACCTTCACTTTAACTGGAGCAATGCAGTCAATGATGTCTGAGACTTTAGAATGAAAGTTATCTACTAGCTTATCTACTGAGTTGCAGCCCAAGGTTGACGTAGAAGAGTAAGCTTGAATAAAAGTTTCCGTGGCATTGTCCTTAAAGGTGCGTTTTCTTACGATGTCCCTTTGGCTAAATGAGTCACTGGAAATTATGCTTTCAAAGGTAACAGAAAAATGATCAGATAGGGCAACATCAGTTACACTGACGTTAGAAATCTTTAGACCTTTAATGATGATCAGGTCTAAAATATGTCCCTGTTTGTGTGTTGGTTGTTCAACATGTTGAGTTAAACCAAAGTTTCTAAGTGTGTCACACAGTTCTTTTGCACTTCTGTCTTCAGGGTTGTCAACGTGAAAGTTGAAGTCTCCCACAATAATCAAACAGTCATAGTCAACACATATCACAGACAGGAGGTCACTAAAATCATTAAAAAAGTTTGATGTGGACTTAGGAGGCCTGTAAACATTCAGAAACATAGTTCGTACCGGGCTCTTTACCTGGAGAGCCAAATGTTCAAAAGAGTCAAATTTTCCCAAAAACACCTTTTTACACTTTAGTGAATCATTAAACAATGTTGCTACTCCTCCACCTTTCCTTTGCTGTCTGCTCTCACAAAGAAAATTGTAGTTGGGAGGAGTCGACTCCATCATAATGGCTGTTTCATTAAATTCATGTAACCATGTTTCTGTTACAAACATTACATCAAGATTATTGTCAATAATGAAGTCGTTAATTAAAAGGAATTTTCCTGACAGAGATCTAGTGTTTAATAAAGCCAGTTTATATGACTTAGTGGTTGATGATGTCTATGTGACAGGTTGCATCTGACAGTTTATGACTTTTAAGTGTTTGGTCCTGTTTATCCTTTTGTTTTTCTTATTTCTGCCACGTATCATCACAGATATTCCATAATCTCCGACAAGAGGCCCAGGCTGATGCTGGAAACTGTCATGTCTGATAAACGTGCGGCCAGGGCCCGCTGTGCATCACAGCGAAGTAATCTGAAGGTCTTGGGGACAGGCATGTTGCGTGTTACGTAGAGGAGGATCTGGGGCTCTGCGGCCTTTGAGAGATGCTGGTTTAGTCACAGAGCTGTGGCTATGTGGAGAGGATGTCATTTGTATGCCAATCTTAAAGACTTTGTTCATGTTGTGAGAAAAATCCAGAAAAGGAATATCTGGGCTTTGTGGAGAAGAAGGGGAGGCGGGTGCAGTCTGGACCGGTGTTTGTGGGGATGGAGGTTCTTGGTCCTCTCTTTGTCCTGCTGAGATCTGGGATGAATCCTCCTGTAGTTCTGACGTAGCCTCTTTCTGTGTCATCTTTCTGGCCATCTTTATCTTGGGTTGTTCGGGCTGTACTGGGCTTATCGTTTGTTTTGGCACTGGATGAGCTTTGTGTTGGGACAAAGCTGATGGAGGCATGGTTCACAGAATAGAAGATGTTTGAAATCAGCCGTTTTGCACCTGACCTATTTAGATGGAGACCATTGTTGCTGAACAGATGTCTCCTCTCCCAAAAGATGTTAAAGTTGTCTATGAAGGTTACAGTTGTTTGTTTGCATGTTTTTTTCCAGCCATTTGTTTAGCATCAGAATTCTGGAAAAAATCTCATCTCCACAATTAACGGGCGCGTGAGGGCCGCTGAGAAACACCTTGACATTAAGGCCATGAACTAGGTTCAACAGACGAATGTAATCCTCTTTCAATACTTCTGATTTTCTTATCCGGGTGACGTCGCCCAGGGCTTCAGCTTGTATTACTAGTTTTTCCAGGGTCGGGCGTTCTTTCAAGATCCTTGGAAGGATGTCTGATACATCAGACACCACGGTATTGTTCGAAGGGCTATGAATCAACACCTCTGTGTTTTTCTTGTTACAGAAATGTTTAATCCCATTTACAGAACTATTGCATAGTATCAGGGTCCTTGGCCCTGTGGCGTGTTTTTTCTCTGATGTCTTAGAACGAAAATCGTTGACATACCACTGATTGATGTCATGATCCTCCTGGGTCACATTTTGGAGTGGAGCGAATCTGTTTAGTAATGGAATTCCAGCATTTCCAGCAGGTTTACTCCTATCATTTGTTTTGAGAACAGCCCGTTGTTGTTTCACTTGTCTTGGGACATCTCTCTGTAGTCTCGGCCAGTTTTCTTTGTCTGGGTGTGGGGTTCGTTGATCCTTTGGTCTTGCACCCAGAGTCGTCCAGGGATTCTCGTTTTCCTTACGGAACTGTTTGTTCGCTGAGTCGCTGGGCTGGTGGTCACCGTTCGTAATCACAGGCAGGGTTGTTTCATTTCCATACGCGGCGTTTACATCATAATTCACTTCCAGTCGACAGATTTTCATTTCCATAACAGCTATCTTCTGTAGAAGCTTGTCAAAGTCCTCTGTGGTGAAGGTAGGCATCTTTTCAAAATCAAAATCAAAAATAAATAAAAGAAAATATATAAAATAACTAAGTCCAACTTTTTGAAGTTTTGGCTAAGAGATAAAAAGGAGATAAAAAGTAAAAGGCAGGAAAATGCAAGCAAGCAGGGAGCAGGGAACAGATAAAAAAGAGTCCAAGCAGGCAGAGTCCAAGCAGGCAGGGACTCTGAAGTAGAGAGAGTTAAGGAAATTAAGTTTTTGGGAGTAATGATAGACAAGATTTGCTGGAAACCTCATATAAAATAAATTAAAACTAAAATATCCAGAAGTATTGCTGTTCTCAACAAGGATAAACATTTTCTAAATTATGCTGCTCTTCATATTCTGTATTGCTCACTTATCTTACCTTACTTGAGTTACTGTGTGGACATATGGGGCAACACCTATAAAACCTCACTGCGACAATTATACACATTACAAAAAAGGGCCATCAGAATGGTTCATAAGGCAGGATTCCATGACAATACTAACGTACTATATATAGAGTCCGGCCTCCTCAAACTCCCTGATCTGGTAGAATTTCAAACAGCCCAGCTGATGTACAAAGCTTGAAATAAAAAACTACCAGAGAATATTCAAAAGCTGTTCACTGATAGAGGGGAGGGTTATGACTACAGGGAAAATCTTAACTTCAGAACCTTGATGGTTCGAACCACCATGAAGAGAATGTGCATTTCAGTCAGTAGTGTGAAGGTCTGGAATAAACTCCAGAAAGAGCTGAAGCAATGTCCAAGCATAAGTCTGTTTTAAAAAAGGCTCAAACTGATGTTTTTCAACAGGTAATGTGATGAGGAGGTGAGCTGAATGATATCTGAGCACAGTGTGTGTGTGTGTGTGCGCATGGTGTGTGTATGATGTGTGTCTGCATTGGGGTGCTGGGCCCTCTTCTCTGCTCCTGGTCCTCTGTTGCTGCAGCTTGATACTGCAGTTGTCCAGGCCTGGCATCTCTCGCCGGTCTTCGCTCTGTGCCTTGTGGTGGCGGGGGCTGGGTCTGGATCCGGGGGACTCTTGTGGACGGCTTGGTGAGTTGAGAGGGGGGGGGGGCATCATGCTGGCTCGGGTTTCTGGGTCTTCTGTACTGGGTTGTATATATATATATATATATATATATATATATATATATATATATATACAGTTGTGGTCAAAAGTGTACATACACTTGTAAAAAAATCATAATGTTATGGCTGTCTTGAGTCTTCAATAAGTTCTACAACTCTTATTTTTCTGTGATAGAGTGATCGGAACACATACATGTTTGTCACAAAAAACAGTCATAAAGTTTGGTTCTTTCATAAATTTATTATGGGTCTGCTGAAAATGTCACCAAATCTGCTGGGTCAAAAATATACATACAGCAACAAAATTTGTCAACTTTGGTGATGTAGCGAGTTGTGTCAATCAAATTAGCTTCATGTCATGGCCTCTTCACTTCTTCTAAGTGATTCTGATTGACTACAGCTGTTGACTTCTCATGAGCCCATTTAAATAGGGCTCATTTGACCCAGTGATTAGACTCAGCTACAAAAGCTACAATGGGAAAGTCAAAGGAACTCAGTGTGGATCTGAAAAAGCGAATTATTGACTTGAACAAGTCAGGGAAGTCACTTGGAGCCATTTCAAAGCAGCTACAGGTCCCAAGAGCAACTGTGCAGACAATTATACGCAAGTATAAAGTGCATGGAACAGTTGTGTCACTGCCACGATCAGGAAGAAAACGCAAGCTATCACATGCTGCCGAGAGGAGATTGGTCAGGATGGTCAAGAGTCAACCAAGAATCACCAAGAAGCAGGTCTGCAAGGATTTGGAAGCTGATGGAACACAGGTGTCAGTCTCCACAGTCAAGCGTGTTTTACATCGGCATGGACTGAGAGGCTGCCGTGCAAGAAAGAAGCCCTTGCTCCAGAAAAGGCACCTTATGACTCGGCTGAAGTTTGCTGCTGATCACATGGACAAAGATAAAACCTTCTGGAGGAAAGTTCTCTGGTCAGACGAAACAAAAATTGAGCTGTTTGGCCACAACACCCAGCAATATGTTTGGAGGAGAAAAGGTGAGGCCTTTAATCCCAGGAACACCATGCCTACTGTCAAGCATGGTGGTGGTAGTATTATGCTCTGGGGATGTTTTGCTGCCAGTGGAACTGGTTCTTTGCAGAAAGTAAATGGGATAATGAAGAAGGAGGATTACCTCCAAATTCTGCAGGAAAACTTAAAACCATCAGCCCGAAGGTTGGGTCTTGGGCGCAGTTGGGTGTTCCAACAAGACAATGACCCAAAACACACATCAAAAGTGGTAAAGGAATGGCTAAACCAGGCTAGAATTAAGGTTTTAGAATGGCCTTCCCAAAGTCCTGACTTAAACCCCATTGAGAACATGTGGACAGTGCTAAAGAAACGGGTTCATGCAAGAAAACCATCACATTTAGCTGAACTGCACCAATTCTGTCAAGAAGAGTGGTCAAACATTCGACCTGAAGCTTGCCAGGACCTTGTGGATGGCTACCAAAAGCGCCTAGTTGCCGTGAAAATGGCCAAGGGACATGTAACCAAATACTAATGTTGCTGTATGTATATTTTTGACCCAGCAGATTTGGTGACATTTTCAGCAGACCCATAATAAATTTATGAAAGAACCAAACTTTATGACTGTTTTTTGTGACAAACATGTATGTGTTCCGATCACTCTATCACAGAAAAATAAGAGTTGTAGAACTTATTGAAGACTCAAGACAGCCATAACATTATGATTTTTTTACAAGTGTATGTACACTTTTGACCACAACTGTATATATATATATATATATATTAGGGCTGGGCAAGTTAACGCGTTAATTTCGCGTTAATTCATTAGACTATTAACGGCGATATTTACTTTATCGCGCATTAACGCATGTTGCTCACATGCTTTTATTTTGTGAAGGTCTGTTGCTGCGGTGTAGGGGTTTGAATCAGAACAGTAGGTGGCGATAATGCGCCAATAACTTCGCCGTCAGCCCAGCCTCGGATCCAAACAGGAAGAAAGGTGCTGGCTGGAAAAAGGAAAACATGGAAAAAAACAAAGCTGACATGCGGAAAAAACAAAGCTGACATGTGGAAGGCAGTGTTTCCCGCAGGAATTTGCTTAGGCGAGGCGGTGAGTTGGCGGCCGGAACAAGTTTTGTCCGGATGACTGGCAGAGCGGGGGGGGGCACGCGAGAAAGCAACAACAAAAAACCGCATGTTAACGTCAAATAAACATGCGAGCATATCGAGTTAGCAAGCATTTCAGTTTAAAGTTCTTCCAGCAACGACTATGACAGAAACAAATTAGTTGTAACCACTGCCAAGTTAAACTTTCTTATCACCGGAGCACCTTGAGCTTAACATATCACTTAAATGCCAAACACACTGTAGACATGACCAAACAATTCAATGACTCAGAGAAGCTAACCAATGTAATGGCGAAGTGGATAGCTACTGTAGACCTTTTTTTGTGCTTCACACTTTGGTATTGAACATAAAATGGTAATGCTACTCCCTGCTGTTACCTCAGAAATTGCCTGTTTTTGGTAGATTTTTTCCCCATAAAGAGAATTTCCTGTCAGTGGCAATAAGCTTTAATTTATTATTATTGCTATTTTTTGTTTTACATGTTTAAGTTGAGCTTTACACTAAATATGTGCTACAAATGTTACAACACTTTTGTTCATATGGCAGCAGAACATTAAAATAAAAGTGCTCTTTACACTACTATTGAATTCATTCTTGGAGTTTGTGCATACAATGCGATTAATCATGATTAATCAGGCAAATTATGCGATTAATCGCGATTAAAGATTTTAATCGTTGCCCAGCCCTAATATATATATATATATATATATATATATATGTATATATAAAATTGTGCATATATATATTTTTTGTTAATTTTGGATCAAAAACATAGTTGTTAAACAGGAAGGTACTTTAAAGTTACTTTAAGTGCAATTAGAGGGAGAAGGGGTATGAAATATAAGTTCTACTCCTTTATACCCTTTTTCAGACAACTTACATTAATCAATAATCAATGTCAGATATCAGGGTAAATATACTGACAAGTTTCTTTAGAGGAAAATTTTGTTTATCTCATTTGAACATTATTTATGTTAAAATGATTTAATTGATTTGGAACAGAAAATTTAATTTAATGTTTACCAATTACTTTTTATGTGGTACAGAAGTATTTCTTAAATTGATTTTTTATTATTATTTGTTAATTTCTGAAATGTATTTATTTCTGAAATTAATTAATTAATTAATTATTATTTGTTATTATTATTATTTGTTAAATTTGTTAATTGTCTGAAATACATTTTTTTCATTCATTCATTCACTGAAGTTTAGGATGTGTTCTGTCTCGGTGAGAGTGGCACTTTTTAAGGCATATTGTATCCCTTTATATACTACATATAATGATGCATTGAGGATGCTGCTTAGGATTCCAAGATGGACTAGAGCAAGTCACCTATTGGTTAGTTGTGGTATTTCCTTTTTTTTTTTTTTTTTTCTTTCCCAGTGTCCTGTCTAGCAATGTGGCAATAGGAATTGATGTCTCAATGCCAGATAGAGCTCGACAGATTTTGCTTTTACAAGTGGAGCAAACAGCTTTCGCCATAGTGCTCCGCTTGATTTATGCATGTAAATAGCTTTATTGTGATTCCTGCAGGGAGAATTTCTATTTATATGGACACTACAATGGGAGAGTAAAGGAAGAACAAGAAGAGAAAAAAAAGAAAGAAAGAGAAGTGTAATGATCTGGTTTGAAGGTGAACCCGGAATTGAACCAAAACTCTGCTATGTTGATTACTGATTTATTTGAGGGATGATGAGGAGTGGGGAACAGACAGGCAACTGAACAGAGTCCAACAGAAGGTAAGGCAAAACATCCAGGCGACACTTGTACGAGAGCAGGCGAACAGAACTGGGCAAAAACAGACAGAACAGGGTCAATAAAACAGAAACAAGGTGCTGGGAGCTCTTACCAGATACGGGACGGAGTGCATGAAAGAATGAGAGACGAACCGACAACTAGCTGAGGAGGAGGTGAGGCTTAAATAAACAGACTAACAGGTGAGCGGAGTGAAAGACTAATTAACCAAAGGTGGAAGCAATTACAGAACTGGAGAATAAACCAAAACCCAAGGACAATAATAATAACAAATCGCAGCACTAAAATCAGAACTAATACAGAAAACCGATAAAGAAAATAATCAACAGCCTAAACAGAACTCAATAATCTAGAACGCAAATAAACCAAGAGGCAGGAAAATACTAAACCAACTAATAAATGTGAACCAGAACAGAATATAAAATAAACAGGCTAAATCGGACTTCAGAACTTAAAAACACAAAGTAAACATAAGGCAAGGAAACTAACTTAACCGAGTCATAAACAGGAACCAAGACAGAATATTACAAGAAGAGGTGAAAGAAAGAAGAGATAAAAGGGAGAGAGTGATAAAACGTTCTCCGTCTGCTCCATCACCTGGAAAGAGAGATGCAAAAAGAACAGCACAACCAACAGACATAAAGCAACAAATACAATCGAATAACACCTAGATGCCATTGCTAAATCACATGTACTATTATTTAAGCTGACATGTGTAAAGTGAAATCTGAAAAAAGAAAGTGAAAGAACATAAATAAATAAATAAATTACAGGCTTTCTGTATATAAGTGAACACTTAATACCTGGAACCCTGCACCTGTGGGAGTTTGTGAGAGTGCACTAGTTTAGGTGAAAATTATCCAGAAGGAAAAAGCTCGATAGTGGTTGTGGAGAACCAAAGGCCCGCCTTCCCCGAGCACAGAGGCAGGAGTCAGGGGACCCATAACCCCCGGACTCCCAAAGGGGCCCCCAAAGCAGGATATCTGCAATCCCCCCCCAAGGAAAGAGGAGAGACGACCCCGAGGAAATCCCCCAGCCACGGCAATGCTGACGCCCCCAAGAGCCGCGGGGACGAGCCCGTGGGCTCATTCACACCATCCCTCCCTAGTGCCCCACTCACCAAAAAAAAAAGGACGCTGTACACACATTCCCACATAACACTCGCATCCAACACTCACAAGAGGGGGGGTCACTCCAATTCAACTATACGACTGCTTGTGCCCGACCCCCGGCCCCGCCCCCGGACCAGACGCCCCCCGGACTAGGCCCCCCAAAGAGGGGGGGCCAACACGACCCGTACAGGCCACCCAGCCAGAACCCTCCTCACCCCCTAAATACCTAATAAACCCCCTCCCTCCCCCACCTTACCCTAGCCACCCCTGCCCCCCACCCCTCCTGGGGGGAGCGGAGGCGTCAGCCCCAGACCTGGCAAGCCGCTGACTACCCACAGCAGCCCCCCGCCAAGACCCCAGACACAGTGGCCCGCACCTCCTCCAGGCCCCAGACTACTTGCCGCCACCGGAGAACGGGGGGGTGCAAAAGACCCCGATCCTCCCTACGCCCGCTCAGATGTTGTGTTGTTGCATGTTTTTCTCAAGTGTGTTTAAAACTGGGAGCGCCGAAGAGGGTGCAAGGCACAGCCCACCCCCCCTCCGGAGGGAATCTGGTGCCAGCGCACCCCTCCAAGCAACTGCCCAGAACCCTCAATGTCTAAGTGCGAGAGGAGGTGAAGGAAGCCGTCCGAGGCGAGGCTCACACAACATAAGCCCCCCCCAGACGTCTTCCCCCCAGACGTCTTCCCCCCACCCCCCCATACCATGGCCTATTTGAGTATGCGTTGTGAAAATGCTTGGAGTGAAAGTGTCTAAAATGCATGATAAAATTTGGGGAGAGGGACATCACCAGAAAGTGGCAACCTCAAGTAACGCCCCCTCCCCAAGGACCTACATGTGTGGCGGCGTCAGACCCACCAGGCGCCCCACTCCGAGTGCCCCCAGAGCCCCAGGAACCCCTCCATCCCGCCACTGCGCCCTGCAGGAAGCAACCCACCGCCCCCTATTCCACTAAGTGATGGTGTTGATCAGAGGAGCCCAAAGAGATCGATCAGATGTGGATGCAGATGCTGTCACGAGATTAATATGATCCAACAAAAGATCTCTATACTGATTGATACTGAGATTTTCTTTACTTTTCCAATTCATGAGGATAGTTTTCTTTGCGATTCATAATGCAGTGAAAATCATGTAAATAATTTCTTTTCCCAGGGGGCTTTCCTCAAAATTACCGAGCAAGCAAACTGATGGGGAAGGTGTAATTTTACAGCTCAGGCACTTTGATAAGTCCTTAGATATCTGTGTCCAGAACCTCTGGACTGGTGTGCATAACCATAACGCATGAATATAATTATCAGGATGATTGCCTATGCAGTGTGGACAGATATTAGATTGTGCCAAACCCGTCTTGAATAATCTTTGTCCTGTGTAGTGTACTCTGTGAAGGATTTTGTATTGTATTAGTTGTAATCAGAATCAGAATCAAGTTTATCAGAATCAGAATCAGAATCAAGTTTAATCGCCAAGTAGGTTTGCACATACAAGGAATTTGACTTGGTGTTGATGGTGCAGACAGAAATAAGAATACAATAAAATAAAGTAAAATTGAATAAAATCAATATATATACAGAAGTAATATACATTCAGTGGACTGTGCGTTAATGTAACGCAGAAGCTTGTGGTCCTGAACGGGGGAGAGAGACAGTGTACTGTGTCATAGGCGGCTCTTGGCCTTGTTCATAAGACCAGTAGCAGATGGGAAAAAACTGTTCTTGTGGCGTGAGGTTCTGGTCCTGATGGACCGCAGCCTCCTGCCAGATGGAAGTGTCTGAAATAGTCCATGACTGGGGTGCGAGGGATCAGCCACAATCTTCCCTGCACGCCTCAGAGTCCTGGAGGCGTGCAGGTCCTGGAGAGGTGGAAGATTGCAGCCAATCACCTTCTCTGCAGACCTGATGACACGCTGCAGTCTGCCCTTGTCCTTAGCGGTGGCACCAGCGTACCAGATGGTGATGGAGGAGGTGAGGATGGACTCAATGATGGAGGAGTAGAACTGCACCATCATTGTCCTTGGCAGGTTGAATTTCTTCAGCTGCCGCAGGAAGTACATCCTCTGCTGGGCTTTTTTGGTGAGGGAGTTGATGTTCAGCTCCCACTTTAGGTCCTGGGAGATGATAGTTCCCAGGAAGCGGAAAGACTCCACAGTGTCAATGGTGGAGTTACAGAGAGTGATGGGGGTAGTTGGAGCTGAGTTCTTCCTGAAGTCCACAGCCATCTCTACTGTTTTTACAGCGTTGAGCTCCAGGTTGTTCTCCCTGCACCAGGTCACCAGATGGTCAGCCTCCCACCTGTAGGAGGCTGACCAAACACTAAGTTAGTGTTTCTAGTCAATTTGAAAGTTCTTAGACATATCTGAGCCCAGAAGTTTTGTTCAAAGGTGACTGATAAATCCTCTTCCCATTTCATAATAGGAAGAGATATTGAATCATCTATTTTAGTCAGTGTCCTGTATGATTTAGACAGTAGTTGGGGGGGGGGGGGGGTTAAATCTAGGAACTCTAATATATTAGTTGGGATTTGTAAACCACCATTAATATGCTTAAATTTATTTCTAATTTTAGATTTAAGTTGTTCATATTCCAAGAATTTATTTTTACTAATGCCATATTGCATATTTAGTTTAGCAAAATTGATGAACTCGGTTCCGTCAAGTAGATGTTCCAGATATTTGATACCTTTATTCTTCCAGTATGTAAAGTTTATCATTTTATTATTTTGTAGGATATCAGGGTTATTCCAGATAGGTGTACGACTGCATGGGATAAGGGATGACTTTGTCAATTTAAGGAACTCCCACCATGCTGTCAGAGTAAAACTAATGTTGATATTTTTTAAGCATGTATGCCGTTTTATATTTGAGCTAATAAACGGCAAATCTGAAATCATGATATTATTGCACATTTCCTGTTCTATATCTAACCAAGGCTCATCTAGATGACTATTTTTTATCCATTTAGAGATGTATTGTAGCCTATTTGCTAAGTAATAGTTATGGAAGTTAGGCAAATCTAATCCTCCTCTGTCTTTAGTCTTCTGTATTGTCTTTAAGCTAATACGTGGGGGTTTATCTTTCCAAAGAAATTTAGAAATGGCAGAGTCTAGGGATTTAAACCAGTTGGATGATGGTTTATTGGGGATCATTGAAAATAAATAAAATAAATAATTGAAGCTACCCTACCCATAAGTGAAATTGGAAGCGATTTCCATCTTTTAAGGTCCTCTTCTATCCTGTTTAAAAGTGGGGTGTGGTTAAGTTTTAGTAAATCCGTTAATTTAGAAATACCTAAATATTTAATATTTCCTGATTGCATTTGTAAATCTAGGGAGTTTTTGAGAGAGCAATTAATTGACAGTACCGTAGATTTAGACCAGTTTAAAGAGTAATCTGATACTTTAGAGAAAGATTCTAGTATTCTAATTACTTGTGGAAGAGAATTATTTGAATGCTGGAGATAAAGTAATACATCATCCGCGTAGAGACTAATCTTATGCTCTATTTTCATGCATTTTATACCTTTTACAGCTTTTGTTTGTCTGATTGTTGCTGCTAGCCTGGTGCCCCTCTGTAGACAAAAACTGGAAGATATTTGATTATTAGACCTGACACAGGCTGTTGGTGAACTGTATAGAATTTTTAACCAATTTATGAAAAATTTGCCAAAACCGAATTTATGTAGAGTAGCGAATAAAAATTTCCAGTTTACTCTATCAAATGCTTTTTCTGCGTCTAAAGACAATATATTGGTTTTAATGTTTTTACTGTAGGAATAATCAATTAAATTGAGTAATCTGCTTGTATTTGTGGATGACTGCCTTCCTCTGATGAAACCAGTTTGATCTGGATGTATTATGAGAGGAGTTACTTTGTCTAATCTTTTTGCAAAAGCTTTACAGATTATCTTAATATCCACATTAATTAAGGATATGGGACGATAACTGGTGGGCAACACAGGATCTTTGTCTGGCTTGAGCAGAAGGCTGATGGTGGCAGAATTCATATTAGCTGGAAATCTACCTTTTTCCTGTATTTCCTGCAACATTCTGTGGAACGTTGGGGCTAGAATATTCCAGAACTCTTTATAAAACTCAGTGGGGAGCCTTTTTATTAGGCATGCTTTTAAGAGCTTCCTGGGTTTCAACTGTTGTCAGCGGGGAGTCCAGTGTCATTCTTTGGTTATCTGATAATTTAGGAAGTGTAATTTTATCCAGAAATTGCTTGATATCATTCTCTGATTGATTTATCTGTGGCGTGTATAAAGATTTGTAGAAATCGCGGAAGGTATTATTTATACACTTCGGTTCACTTACTGTATTACCAGTTGAATCTGTAACTGCAAATATAGTAGTTTTCTCCTTATTTATTTTAAGCTGATTAGCTAGGAAGCTTCCTGACTTATTGCCATGTTCAAAATTTTCTATTCGAAGTCTTTGTATTAGAAATCTATTTTGCTTTTCAATATAGTGGTTTAGTTCTAATTTTACTTCACAGATTTTACCTAACTTTCCTTCTTCTTGAGAGGATTCTAGTAACTTAAGTTTTTCTTCTAATTGCTGAATCTTTTTGTTTTCTTTTTTCTTTTTATGAGATGAAAAAGAAATTATTTTACCTCTCATCACTGCTTTTCCAGCTTCCCACAATATCGATGCCGATGTACCTGGTTGATCATTGTATTCCAAGTATGAAGCCCACTGTTCTTTGATGAATTTTATAAATTCTTCATCTTTAAGCAGTGATGTATTAAATCTTCAGCTTTTGTTTTGTGGGGTTATTTTTTTATTAATTAAGGTGAGAGTAACAGGAGCGTGATCACTGATAGCAATAGGATGAATTACCGTCTCTGAAACTTCCGACAGCAGTGAGCTGCTTAGTCCAGACGAGAGTACGAATGGTGAACATTTGAGAAAAAAGTATATTCTTTAGTATTAGGATGTAGAGAACGCCATGCATCGCAAAGACCAAAATCGCTCATGTATTGTTTGACTACACTGACTGACTGCCAACTACGCTGAGACCCTGTTGTATTCAACCTGTCTATATCGTTATTTAAACCAAAGTTGAAGTCACCTCCTATAATTAGTGAACAATCCCCGTGTTTTGAAAGTGCAAGGAAGAATTGGTGGAAAAAAGAGGGGTCATCAACATTTGGACCATATATACTGACAATACATAGCTTCTGTTTATGGATAGCTATTTTAATTATTATGTATCTACCTTCAGGATCTATAGTTTTGTCTAATATTTTAAAACTAACGTTTTTGTGGATTAAGATTGCTACACCTCTCTGTCTAGAGTTATAGCCGGCCGCAAACACCTCAGGGAACTCAGGTGAATTAAGCTCACTTGCATTTGTAGCTGATTTGTGGGTTTCTTGTAATAAGACAACATCTGCCTTTAATCTAGTAAGCTGGTTAATTATCTTCAATTTTTTCTCTCTGGTGCCAGCCCCATGCACATTCCATGTCACAAACTTTACATTCGCCATAGGTGTGAGTGAGAAGTTAGAAGGTGCATGCCCTCGAGAAAATAGTCATATGATGTGCTTGTATGATGATCAGGAAAGAAGCAGAGAAATAAGATAGAGATACACAAGGAAATAAGAAAGTGCAAAGAGTAAGAGAATGTGAAAAAGGATAAACCATAGCCCGTGCCTCGTGTACCCAACCGTGAACAACAACCATACCAACGTGCTCTTGAGCTGTGCGTGTATTTCATTTATCACCGTGTACCGATCTGTGCACCTTTTTTATTTATTTATTTTATTTTATTTATTTTTTTAAATCATTGAAACATGCTTTAAATCCACCTGTGGTGTAACTAATAAAGCCAAGGGGTGATCTTCTGATCCCTGAACAACTGTCCATTAATATAAAGTCTGTCAACCGATATGGTGGCTTTAACGCCGTCCATCATGTATTTATTCCTGATTGGGAACAGTACTCGCCTGCGATCTAGGATTTCCTTAGGAAACTGATCATTAACACTAAAGTCTGTCCCTCTCAGTTCCCTGCCGCAAATTCTAACAAATTCTTTTTGTTTATAATGCTCAAATTTTGCTACAATCGGACGGGGACGGGTTTTGTCGGGTTTCTTACCTCCGAGCCGGTGGACTCGATGAAAAGAGATGTTTTTTACCTGATCCGCCGGGATTTTCAGCTTCTGCTGGAGAAAGACACGGATTGTTCCCTCGGCTTCCTCCCCCTGCTGCTCCTGGATGCCTGCAAAGACGAGATTATCTCTCATACTTCGCGACTGTATGTCCAGAATGGATTCCTTCATTTTCTTATTTTCTCCGGAAAGCTGGATAATCCCTTCGGTCAACTCCGTAACCTTCCCCCTCAGCGTGTCATTCTCCGCGGTCATAGCTGTTAGCTGGGCTTGGCTAAACTCCACCGACTCTCTCAGAGACTGAAACTCCTTATGTAGAACTTCTACCAAGGCGAGACGCGCGTCAAGGCTGGTAAGCTTCTTGTCGATGGATTCCAAGATGTCACTGAAGTTCCTGTCGGGAGACAGAGTAGAAGATGACGCGCTGGTAGAATTAGAACGAGTGCGCTTAAGTGACGGTGTGTTAGCAGCCGTAGGCTTCTAGGCCTTCCCCATCACGATGCTATCAAAACACTCGTCCAGGTAGCACTCCAGGCTCGTCAAGGTCTCTTCGTCCAGTTTGTTCCCTCGTAAAAAATAAGACAGTTGTAAATGTTTGGGCTTTTACTTTGTATTAGTTTCAGTTATTGGTTCGTTCTTACCTTAGCGTGTTTGATTTTGAATTACATGAACGCCTCTATTTTACTTACGCACAGCTCTCGCGAGATCTCAGCCGCTCATCTCACCGCTGCATCTCGAAACACAATTTCTAGAGGTTGTAAAGCGCATGCATTATGGTTAATGTTTTGGTTTTGTTTCTCTTGCTACATTTACATTTCTTCAGGTTATTAGATATTATTCAAATTAATTTTTATATTTAGCTATTGTGGTTATTTTGTAATTATTTTCATTACTTCTTTGGTTTAAGGCTCTATGCATGTCACTTTTTTGGGATGATGCATCATGGGAGTTTTTGTTGTGTGTAGCTCACAGAGAGGAGCCAAGAGATTTTTTTTTTTTTTACCTCTGTCGCCCTTATCCTTTGTATGTATGTTTGGCACCCTTTTTTCTATCTACTCACTAATTTTTTTTTAGATGCATTAAAGTCTCCATGGATTTTTTGGACTAATCATCTGGACATCTGGAGCCTTTCTAAATAGTGCCAGATTGCATCCTGAGCTATTTCTGACTCAAGGCTTCCTCCCACATAATAAGGCGGATATGAGTGAGTGGACAGGTACATGCAGAGCTCGATTTTATGAGCGTGTACGCGGCGTCACACTATAAACTGATCAGCAGGAATAAGTCTCCAAGGTATGCCGTCAAGATTCTGCCAAAAGTGCACACACAGTATAAATACTCATACGAGCAGTTTTATTTCACTCGTAAACTACTCCTCACACACATGTCTAACGTTTTCCATGTGCAAATAGAGTACCACGGGGTACCAATATATCAGACAATGAGTGGTTGTGCCTTCTCTGTCCACATGTGGCTTGCTATCCACGTGACTGTAGCCTCCCTGTTCCTTGCATGTGGACCTGTTTCGGCTCGCAGGAATTGTTACTTTGAAGGTGTTACCCACCGCACAAAGGAAACCTCCTGTGTTTGGCTACTTTTCAGAAAATCCCGCCCCTCGAGGCTGGACTCTTCTTCCTACTAGCAAAGCAACATCAGGCTAATCGCTTGTCTTCAAGAGTCGGAAATTGGTAAGCAAAGTCATCATTAAGTAACTGATAGTTTATACAATCATGAATGTATCCTGACAGCTGCGCTCAAAAATTATGGTAATTAATGTTTATGTTGGAAATTCGTTTGACTTAAGCTAATGTGAGCTTTACTGTGGATGTGGACAAAAGCGAGACTTAAATAAACACGTTTATGGTTTAACACAGACATTTCTAATCAGTATGCATCTCCTGTTATTTTTATTTTATTTTATTTAATTTATCTGAATTAGCTGCAGTAAAACTACAGCTTTTCTTACTGGGGTCCAGCAGAATAATATTTGCAATATAGACAACATAAAGCAGAGATATCTTTACACTTCCCTGTTACGCAACCTATTACTGTTATTCTTTCTACACTCTATTAAGACATACATAATTGGTGTCCTTTTTTCCATGATAACATGAAGCTAAAGCGCAAGTTCAATTGAAGAAACTCATCGCCTGCCTCCATCCAATAAGAGGCCGATCCGCCTCTGATGTGAGCCAATCAGCTACGAACCGCACCTCCATGAAGCCCAATCAGCATCCCGCGCTCATCTTAAAAGCAACTTCAAATCCACGTCTCAGCCTGCTAACCAGCAAGCGCAAACAGCATCGCATCATGTCGGATTTCGAATCAGATGTCCGATTCAACCCACCCCCAACCCCTTCTCCACCATCGTAGCTGAGTTCATCTAGCTTCCAAGACGTTCCTCCATCCTCAACCCATCAGAGTGTTTTCTCCCAGTCTTCAGCACTCCCTTTCACCTCGTTATTGGTCCGGCAGAAGACCACCATGTTGGGCGCGGTTCTGCCAGAGGTTTCTTCCCAAGGGGAGTTTTTCCTCTCAACAGTCGCTTCAAGCTTGCTCATCATGGACAGTTCATGCAAACCTGTGTTTATCAAGTTGGACATCTATCTTAAACAGATCATCATATGGACTGAACAAACTTCTTCTATCTCCACTCCACCACCAGTTTCAGACCTGGGGGGAACATCCCTGTTCTCATACATCTACTTATGCATATTAAAGTATAATTCAGCATTAATGTTCCTGCCGAGGTCTCAGCGCCAAAGACTTAAATTATTGTGTCAATAAAATACTTCTAAATCTGTTCCTTCTTTTATGGACCTGTTCTGTTTTCCTGCATCATTCCAACCTTTCATTCCACTTATGAAGAAACTATTTCATTTTGCTGGCTGAAAATAATAAATAAAACAATTTACAACACAGTCTGCTGTTCTCCACGTTGCATGTGAGCCATTAATGCATCTTTACATTCTGTGGAGAAAAATGTTTTAAATTGATGTGATTAAAATATAACACACAGCCTCATCCTGGAGCTTTCCTGGACTCTCATCATTTGTCCTGTTACCAGTATTTATATTTCAGTTATTAAGAACTGTTTTAAAAGTAGCTGTTATTAAACCTTTACTCAGCAGTTTCTTAAAAAACTTTTTAAGAAAGTTTTGCCTGTCATAGTGTCTGATTTGACTCAGATAATAAACACCTCCCTTCTGTCAGGTGTTTTCCTGCAGTCCCAATTTAGACAAACTACTACTCCAGAACTACAGGCCCATCTCAAACCTCCCCTTTATCAGTAAGATTATTGAAAAAGCTGTGTTTCAACAATTAAACACCATCTTAACAACGACCAGCCGCTTTGACGTTTTCCAGTCAGGTTTCCGTCCTCACCACAGTACAGAGACCACCCTTTAATGACATCCATATAAATACAGACTGTGGAAGAACCACAGTGCTGGTACTATTGGACCTCAGTGCAGCATTCAATACTATCGATCACTCCATTCTGTTAGAACGCCTGGAAAACTGGGTCGGCCTTTCTGGTACAGCTCTCAACTGGTTTAAATCCTACTTAAAGGACAGGGAATCTTTTGTATCAGTAGGTGACTTTTCATCAGAGATGACAAAAATCACATGTGGGGTTCCCCAAGGGTCCAACCTAGGTCCCCTCCTATTCAATATCTACATGCTCCCTCTTGCTCAGATCATAAAAAACAACAACATCAGCTACCATAACTATGCAGACGACACACAGCTCTACATCACCATGTCACCAGGTGACTATGAACCAGTTCAAGCACTGAGGAAATGTTTAGAAGAAATCAATGCCTGGATGTGCCATAATTTTCTTCAATTGAATAAAAACAAAACTGAAGTAATAATCTTTGGACGAGTAGAGGAGAGATCATCATTCACTCCCAGCCAGGATGTCTCATCTTGTCCCGCTGCCGGCATGTATTGGTCCCCAGTGTCTTCTTGTCATTCTGCCTGATTATTCCTTGGATCTGCTCTCACCCTGCCCTCACTAGTTTGTTTTACAAGTGCCTGAGTGCACCGTCTGGTAAAGGTTTCTCCTGGATTCTCTGTATCTCGATCTGCCTCACTGGGAACTCATCATACAGCTTCTCGTCAAACCTGCTTCTATATGCATCACCTGTTCAAGTCTGGTTCCGTCAGCGACACCTGGTCAAATCAGATGCTACCTGCATCTCCTGGTCAAGTCTTATTCTGTCAAACATCATCTGCCTGCATTACCTGGTTAAGTCAATCTTTGCCTGCATCACCTCATCTCCTGACCAGTTCTGCCTGCCTGTCCTGTCTGCCATCATCACTTGTTTTAAATAAAACTCTTAAAAGTAACTGGGCTCTGTGTGGCTGAATTATCGGGTTCATCATGTATGTGATCATTACAAGGGGATTATGGCAAAAAATTGCAACATGATGCTAAATGCTCAGTTGATGGTGAGGTCTTTCGTGGGGATTATCAGTGTTTTATGTATTTTATTCTCTTCAACTTGTTTCTATTCAGTAAGCTAATGGGTTTCTGTTTTGTCATACTTATATATACATATACAAATATATCCAAGTTTAATAATATGATGTGAAAAACCCCACAATATTTGTTTATTCAGCCAGTATTTAATGCAGGTGGCACAAACTGTTAAAATAGAACAACGTGCCTCTTAAAATCCCACATGTAAAAAAAAATGTGCCCTTCGTGTTATGGAAAGACCCTCTTGATACAAGAGAAAACTATGGTTTTTAAGAAAATGGCCGCTTGTTAATTAATCGTTAGTCAATGGATAACATCAATCAACTTTAGATTACATTTTTTTTTCACATATTCTATTTGTTTGATGCGAAAAATTTGACTTTACAGAGGAAACTGATCTAGATGATCATGTCAAGTTTTGTTTTCCTGGTTAATATCCTGGGTAATACCAAAAATCCTCCGTCTTGCACAAAGCTTATATTATATTAGATTTGCAGACTTAAACACTGCTGTTAAGAGTAAATCATTTTTAAATTAGGACAGATGTTAAAGATAATGGATAATTTCTCATGCTTTTGCACTTCATTTTTGCATCATTTTTCATTTGCTCATAGAAGTTTAGTCTTGCTTCAGTAGTTATTACCTGCATGTGAAATGATGCTTTGTTATGTTATTTGTATCTACAACAGTAAAAAAAAAAATCCATAGGTTCTATTGATTCCCTCATTTTCTCCCTACCTGTCAGCTGCTACTGAGAGGCGCCACAGCTGCTCCTAGTGATTAGGACAGACAGAAGAAGGGATAGAGTGGAGCTGCTTGTCATTTGGTCAAAGAGGTTTAGTGTCATTTAAGTAGTAATGATTTTATGGGATTTTTCATAAATAAAATTGATGCCATTAAAAATAAAATAATTGGCATCCTCCCAAACATGATTACCTCATCCCCAGTAAGTAAGGCAGCATTGGAGGAATCTTTAGAACCTGCACAGTGTTTGAACTGTTTAGAAGCAGTAGAGCTTTCTGAGCTATCTAAAATCTTAGTTTCATCTAAACCTTCTACCTGTATGTTAGACCCAATCCCAACCAAGTTGTTTAAGGAGGTATTCCCTTTGATCAGTGGTCCTATTTTAGACATGATTAATCTATCCTTAGCAAATGGATATGTACCACAGGTTTTTAAAGCAGTGTTGCCAACTCCTCAGTAAGGAAAGTAGCTATTGGCTGTGCTAAAAGTCGCTAGAAGTCGCTGAATGACGTCATCACCTAATTTGCATAATCTGCCACATGATGTGATGTGCAAGTTATTGACGCTGTGGGAGAAATAACGTTGTTAGAGAGAGACAAAAAGTGAGTAAAAACACTCAGAATATATAGAGCTACTTTTTTCTGTCCATTAATGTTTATTTAGTATTATTATTTTTTTTATTTTTTATTTTTTTTATTAATGTTTAATTTATTAAAATACTAACCCTCCTCCTTTACCCGGGTTTGAGACCGGCAAAATGAACCATAAAGAGACACTATGGCGGAGTTCCAATTTTTTTTTAACGTTTTCTTTCTTGTGGTCCACCAAGGAGCCTACAAATCACGGTAAAACATGAACATGTGGCTGTGTGAATCAAACGCCGTTATTTATTTAAGATAAAATATTTCAAATTCAGTTATTTATGATCAACCTGCGCCGTCAATCCCGGCGCATGTGCGCTTTATTTGCAGTCTGGACGCTGAGGGTAAACATGCTGTTACGGTGGCAGCTCAGCGGGGTTGAGTGTTCTGCTTTCCTTCAGTTCGTTCTAATATTTTCTATTATTTGTTTTGGTCTTGTGTTCCCCCTCGTGTCTCTTCCCTCCCTACGGCTCTCTCTCTCTGCGTTCTGGAACCATCGCTCCTCCTACCACCACCCTCTGCCACCTGCACACCTGGTCTTCATCTTCATCAAGCTCAAGATAAAAACCCGGCCTTTCTCAACACTCCTCACCGGCTCGTCTGCTGCATTAGTCCTGGTGCCGCTGAATCTCCTAAGTCTCCTCGCGATCAAGCAAAATACTTCCCTGGTGTTATTCCCCTTGTGCTAACCCATTCTCTGTGTTTGCCTTTCTTTCCAGAGTTGCTCACCTCGCTGATCTTCAGCCAGCTGGGTCCGCGACCGATCCTCCCCTCCCGGACGCTGCCACTGCGGCTCATCCTCAACTCCGCGGCTGGGTGTTCGCCGGTCGGTGCCTTCCTCCTCTGGGTCTTGTTTTGTCAGTCGCTCCCTGGTCACCTGGGTTAATCCTCCCGCTCCGCGTCCCCGTCCACGTTCCAGCGCTCCCTATTCCAGGTTACCGCATTCCCCGTTGTGTTTAATCCTTTTCCTGCCCTAATTAAAAGAAACCTTTTTTCAGAGTGGTTGCGTGTGGGTCCGTTCTGTCTAACCCTTAACAGAACGATCCGGTCAATATGGATCCAGCACACTCTGACCCCCCACCCACAACTCCCCCCTCCGCGCATGAGATCGCCTGCGCTGTCGCGTCTCAGGGCGCGCGCCTCCAACAGCAGGCAGATCTCATCCACTCCATGACTGATTCCCTGCGTGATCTGGCCGCCGAGGTGTCCCGCCTCCGCGCGTCCGCTCCAGGTCCCCAACTCCCCGCAACTCCACCCGTGGTTCCTCCCGCAGCCTTCACCGAAACGCCCGTAGCAATGCCAGATAAATTCGCTGGGGATATGGGGACGGTCGAAGGTTTTCTAGTCCAGTGCGAGCTAGTGTTTAAGAGGCAGCCTGTCACGTTTCAAACCGACGAGGCCAAGGTGTGTTACGTCGCCGGATTGCTCCGCGGCGACGCGCTGGCCTGGTATGCGGCTATCAGCGCGGTCGCCTCGCCGGCCCTCTCCTCTTACTCGGCGTTCGCCACCGAGCTTCGGCAGGTGTTCGATTGCCCTGTAAGAGAGAGTGAAACGCCGACGCGCCTCATTGTGCTGCGCCAGGGCGGGCGCAGCGTAGCGGAATATTCGGTGGACTTCCGCATTCTCGCCGCTCGTTCCGGGTGGAATACTAAGTCCCTCCGGGACCTATTTCTCTGTGGTTTAAGTAACGATGTTAAGGATCACCTAGCCGCTCAGGGTGTGCCTACCGAGTTTAATGAGCTGGTTAAGAAAGCTACATTAATAGACAATCGTTTGCGCGAGCGAGGCAGAGAACGCGCAACGCGCACTTTTCCCTCTGCTCGTCCAGCAGCTCATTCCTCTGGTCTCCCATCTCCTCGATCTGCAGCGTTAACCCCTCCCCGCGGCCACTCACCTCCTCGAAGTTCTGGGTTAAGATCCGTGCCGAGCTCCGGCCTCCCCCCTAAGGAGCCCATGCAGTTGGGTCGGGCAAAACTATCAGCACGCGAACGTGAGCGTCGCTTTCTGGAGGGTGTCTGTATATACTGCGGCCTTCCCGGTCATTATTTACACTCCTGTCCGCAGCGCCCAAAAGAGTAGGCTCGCCCGCAGCAGTGGGGATTCGAGCGAGCCGTGTTTCTCCCCTGACCCCCCGAAAATTATTAAACGCTACAATCACTTGGGAAGGGGTTGACCAACCGCTGGGCGCACTAATAGATTCAGGCGCAGATGAGAGCTTCCTCGATAAAGAGGTCGCCCGTCAGCTTGCTATTCCATCTGTTCGCCTAGCCGCGCTTCCGGCCTAAGTGGGAATCCTTCCTACGAGATCACTCACCGCACCCCCGCCATAACATTAGTCACCTCAGGAAACCACCGTGAGACTACCTCGCTCCACCTAATCACCTCTCCAAACGCTCCCTTGGTCCTGGGACTCCCGTGGTTGATTAAGCCCAATCCTAATATCGACTGGAGTAGCGGCGTGGTCCGTAACTGGAGCACCGCTTGTCACGCGTCTTGTTTACTCTCCGCTCGCTCCCCGGGTATCTCAGTTCCCCCTGCACCGCCCCCTGTGGACCTTACCGGTGTACCGCAGGAGTATCATGACTTATCACAGGTCTTTAGCAAGGACCTGGCACTTTCTCTGCCCCCCCACCGTCCATATGACTGCGCGATCAATATCCTCCCGGGTGCGTCTTACCCCCCGGGAAGGTTGTATAACCTGTCTCGCCCCGAACGAGAATCGATGGAACAGTACATTCATGATTCCCTAGCTGCCGGTATAATCCGCCCCTCCTCTTCCCCTCTCGCTGCTGGGTTTTTCTTTGTGCCCAAAAAGGATAAATCCCTCCGCCCGTGCATGGATTATCGTGGTTTAAACGCCATTACGATAAAAAACAAATATCCACTCCCTCTCCTTGATTCTGTTTTTGACGCCCTTGCGAAATCC
Source organism: Fundulus diaphanus (assembly GCA_037039145.1). Lineage (NCBI taxonomy): Eukaryota > Metazoa > Chordata > Actinopteri > Cyprinodontiformes > Fundulidae > Fundulus > Fundulus diaphanus. The sequence continues at coordinate 51,856,016 of CM073128.1, forward strand.
ACTATTTTCACCAAATTAGACCTGCGGAACGCTTACCATCTTGTGCGTATCCGTCACGGTGATGAGTGGAAAACAGCATTCAATACACCGCTGGGCCATTATGAATACTTGGTCATGCCCTTTGGACTGACCAACGCGCCAGCGGTGTTCCAGTGTTTAGTTAATGATGTCCTTCGCGATTTTTTACACCGCTTTGTTTTTGTTTACCTGGATGACATCCTTATTTTTTCCGAGAATGCCGCCCAGCACCGTGAACACGTTCGTCTCGTCCTCCAACGTCTTCTTGAAAATCGTCTGTATGTCAAAGCAGAGAAATGCAACTTTCACGCCACGACTCTGCCGTTCCTCGGGTTTGTTATCGAGCAGGGCCATCTCCGAGCAGACCCGGAGAAGATCCGCGCAGTCGCGGAGTGGCCCGCTCCCACCTCGGTTAAACAACTTCAGAGGTTCCTTGGGTTCTCCAACTTCTATAGGCGGTTCATACGTAACTATAGCACGGTGGCGGCCCCTCTCACCCGTTTAACCTCCGCGATAGTTCCGTTTGTTTGCTCTCCCGAAGCAGCCACCGCATTCGGGACCTTGAAGAAAATGTTTACCTCCGCACCTGTGCTCGTTACACCCGACCCCTCTCTCCAATTTATAGTCGAGGTTGACGCCTTGGACTGTGGGGTCGGAGCTACTCTATCCCAACGCTCCCCAGTAGATAACAAGACGCATCCCTGCGCGTATTTCTCTCGCCGCCTCTCCCCTGCTGAGAGAAATTATAGCATAGGAGACCGGGAGCTGCTGGCGGTTAAGCTAGCTTTGGAGGAGTGGAGGCACTGGCTGGAGGGCGCTGAGCAACCCTTTGTTATTTGGACGGACCATAAAAATCTATCCTACGTCCAAACAGCCAAAAGACTCAATCCCCGCCAAGCTCGCTGGGCCCTGTTCTTTTCTAGATTTAACTTTTCCCTCACCTATCGCCCAGGATCGAAGAATGTAAAACCTGACGCCCTGTCCCGCATCCACTCCCCAGACCTCCCCTTGGACTCCACGGATCCCATCCTACCCCCCATTTGCCTCATCGCCTCGGTCGTCTGGGAGGTGGAATCCCTGGTGCGCCGTGCTCAGTCCACTGAACCGGATCCCGGCAACGGCCCCCCAAACCGCCTTTATGTCCCCTCCGGTGTCCATTCCCGAGTCTTGCAGTGGGCTCATGCCAGCAAATTTGCCTGTCACCCTGGTATGGCACGAACGCTGTTCCTGCTGCGGCAATGTTTTTGGTGGCCGTCAATGGAGAAGGAGTGTCGCAGCTTCGTGGCGGCCTGCCAGACCTGTGCAAGAGCAAAATCCTCCCACCAACCACCTGCTGGCCTACTTAACCCACTACCTGTCCCTGGTCGTCCTTGGTCCCACATCGCCCTAGATTTTGTCACCGGACTCCCCTCCTCCAACGGTCATACAGTCATCCTCACCATCGTGGACCGTTTTTCCAAATGTGCCCATTTTGTTCCCCTGCCCAAGTTGCCCTCCTCACTGGAAACAGCACAGCTGCTGGTGAACCACGTTTTTCGTTTACACGGGATTCCCTTGGACATAATTTCCGATCGTGGACCCCAGTTTACTTCTCAGGTCAGGAGGGAGTTTTGCCGAGCCCTTGGTGTTTCTGTCAGCCTGTCATCCGGCCACCATCCACAAAGCAACGGGCAGGCAGAGAGACTCAATCAAGACCTTGGGGCCGCGTTGAGGTGTGTGACCGCTAAAAACCCCACTTCTTGGTCTACTTTCCTCCCGTGGATTGAATACGCCCACAACTCCCAGGTCTCCTCAGCTACTGGGCTATCTCCGTTCGCCTGCGCCATGGGGTTTCAGCCACCTCTGTTCCCTTCGCTGGAGAAGGAAGTTGCGGTCCCCTCTGTGCAAGCACATCTGCGTCGCTGCCACCGGGTATGGAGGGAAGCCCGGGCCGCGTTGCAGCGCACGTCCGAACGCAATTGCCGTCTGGCCGACCGTCACCGTACTCCGGCCCCTGACTACCGCCCAGGCCAGATGGTCTGGCTATCAGCTAGGGACCTGCCTCTTCAGACCACCTCCAAGAAGCTCTCCCCCCGTTTCATCGGGCCTTACCCTATAGAGGCAATCATTAATCCCACTGCTATCAAACTGAAGCTACCACCCCACTTCCGCATCCACCCAGTGTTCCATGTTTCCCAGGTGAAGCCCGTGCTGTCCAGCCCCCACTCTATCCCTGAACCAACTCCGCCCCCACCACGCCTGATTGACGGACACCCAGCCTACACCGTCCGTCGTCTCCTAGATGTCCGTCCCCGGGGCCGGGGTTACCGTTATTTGGTGGACTGGGCCGGCTACGGGCCAGAAGAACGCTCTTGGATTCCCGCCTCCCAGATCCTGGACAAAACCCTCATCCGGGACTTCCACAAAAACCACCCCAACAAGCCCGGTGGGCCGCCTGGTGGCGTCCGTTGAGGGGGGGGTCCTGTTACGGTGGCAGCTCAGCGGGGGTGAGTGTTCTGCTTTCCTTCAGTTCGTTCTAATATTTTCTATTATTTGTTTTGGTCTTGTGTTCCCCCTCGTGTCTCTTCCCTCCCTACGGCTCTCTCTCTCTGCGTTCTGGAACCATCGCTCCTCCTACCACCACCCTCTGCCACCTGCACACCTGGTCTTCATCTTCATCAAGCTCAAGATAAAAACCCGGCCTTTCTCAACACTCCTCACCGGATCGTCTGCTGCATTAGTCCTGGTGCCGCTGAATCTCCTAAGTCTCCTCGCGATCAAGCAAAATACTTCCCTGGTGTTATTCCCCTTGTGCTAACCCATTCTCTGTGTTTGCCTTTCTTTCCAGAGTTGCTCACCTCGCTGATCTTCAGCCAGCTGGGTCCACGACCGATCCTCCCCTCCCGGACGCTGCCACTGCGCTCCCAATTCTGGGTCACCGCATTCCCCGTTGTGTTTAATCCTTTTCCTGCCCTAATTAAAAGAAACCTTTTTTCAGAGTGGTTGCGTGTGGGTCCGTTCTGTCTAACCCTTAACACATGCTGTGTCTCTGACTGAAGCGCTGAGAAGGACTCCTGTGGTAGCAGGAGAACGGAGTTTGGAGGGGGGAGGCGCCCCACGGCAGCACCTGCCGCTGGAGGACAAGAGTAGGAACGATACGTGCTTTCACGTAAGAGTCTCCAAAAGTCGCTAGATTTGTCGCTAGTCGCTTTTTTGAAAAAGAGTCGCTGGAGGGGTCTGAAAAGTCGCTAAATATAGCAACAAAGTCGCTGAGTTGGCAACACTGTTTTAAAGTAGCTGTTATTAAACCTTTACTTAAGAAACCTTCTCTTGATCTAGATAAGGTAGTAAACTACAGACCTATATCTAATCTTCTTTTCTTATCTAAAATTCTTGAGAAAGTAGTTGCTAATCAACTTTGTGAACATTTACAAAGCAATGACCTACTTGAGGAGTTTCAGTCAGGCTTCAGAGCTCATCATAGCACTGAAACAGCTCTGGTGAAGGTCACTAATGATATTCTCATGGCCTCAGATAATGGACTTGTGTCTGTACTTGTCCTGTTAGATCTCAGTGCTGCATTTGATACAGTTGATCACAATATTCTCCTACAAAGACTTGAACATACTGTAGGGATTAAGGGGAAAGCATTAGGCTGGTTTAAATCTTATCTGTCTGACAGATTCCAGTTTGTTCATGTTAATAATAAATCTTCCTCAAACTCTAGGGTCACCTGTGGAGTACCACAGGGTTCAGTCCTTGGACCAATTCTCTTTACCATATATATGCTTCCGATCGGCAAAATTATCAGACAGCATGGGATTAATTTCCACTGTTATGCTGATGACACTCAGCTATATTTATCCATAAATCCTGATGAATCCAATCAATTACTTCGACTGCAGTCATGTCTTGATGACATCAAAAGCTGGATGACTTTAAATTTCCTGCACTTAAATTCTGACAAGACCGAAGTTGTAATCTTTGGGCCAGAGTCCTCAAAAAATAAACTTCTTAACCAATCAAGCTCCATCATATATCAGAGCTCTGATTACCCCGTATGTTCCTAACAGAGCAATTCGCTCTCAGACTGCAGGTCTACTGGTGGTTCCTAGAGTCTCTAAAAGTAGAATGGGAGGCAGATCCTTTAGCTATCAGGCTCATCTCCTGTAGAACCAACTCCCAGTTTTGGTGCGTGAGGCAGACACCGTGTCTACTTTTAAGACTAATCTTAAAACTTTCCTTTTTGACAAAGCTTATAGTTAGAGTGGCTCATGAGCTACCTCTATAGTTATGTTGCTATAGGCTTAGGCTACTGGAGGACATCAGGGCCTATTTTTCTCACTCTACTAAGTTCTCCTACTGTTCTCCAGTTTTGCATTGCTTGTCGTCATTTCAGCTTTTAACGTTTTGTTCTCTTTTTTCTTCATAGTAGGTACACCCGGTCTGGCGTTCTGTTAGCTGTGACATCATCCAGGGAAGACAGATCACCCGCTATTACCATCTAATGTAGAACAGATTACTGGATCAATGTGTGCTTCTGTGCTTTTTTTGTCTCTCTTGTGTCTCTGCTCTGTCTTCTGTAACCCCCAGTCGGTCGAGGCAGATGACCGTTCATACTGAGCCTGGTTCTGCTGGATATTTTCCTTCCCGTTAATGGGGAGTTTTTCTTTCCGCTTTCGCTTCATGCTTGCTCAGTATAAGGGATTGCTGCAAAGCCATGGACAATGCAGACGACTCTCCCTGTGGCTCTATGCTTCTCCAGGAGTGAATTCTGCTTGTCAGGACTTTGATGCAATCAACTGGTTCCCTTATATAGGAAATTGTTGACCAATCTGTATAATCTGACCCAATCTGTATAATATGATTGAATTTGACTTTGTAAAGTGCCTTGAGATGACATGTTTCATGAATTGGCACTATATAAATAAAATTTAATTGAATTGAATTGAATCTCTAAATTTCTTTGGAAAGATAAACCCCCTCGTATCAGCTTCAAGATGCTACAGAAGACTAAAGATAGAGGGGGACTAGACCTGCCTAACTTCCATAACTACTATTTAGCAAATAGGCTACAATACATCTCTAAATGGATAAAACATAACCACTTAGACGAGCCTTTGCTAGACACAGAACAGAAAATATACAATAATATCATGATTTCAGATTTGCCGTTTATTAGCTCAAATATAAAACGGCATGCATGCTTTAAAAATATTAATCAGCTCTACTCTGACAGCATGGTGGGAGTTTCTTAAAATTTCTTTACAAAAAAATAATATGATACACTTTCCATACTGGAAGAATAAAGGCATTGAATATCTGGAACATTTATTTAAAGGAACTGAGTTTATCACATTTGATAGATTAAATATACAATATGATATTAATAAAAACAAATTAAATCAACAAATATCAACTAATTAAATCTATAATTAGAAATATATTTAAGCATATTAAAGATGGTTTACAAATTCCAACAAATATATAAGAGTTTCTGGATTTAAGCCCCCCAAAACTACTGTCTAAATCATGCAGGACACTGATTAAACTAGACAATTCAATATGTCTTCCTATTATGAAATGAGAAGAGGATTTATCAGTCAGCTTTGAACAAAACATCTGGGCTCAGATATGTCTGAAAACATTCAAAATGACTAGAAACCCAAATTTACAACTAATACAATACAAAATCATTCACAGAGTACACTATACAGGTCAAAGATTATTCAAGATGGGTTTTGCACAAGCTAATATCTGTCCACAGTCCACAGGCAACAATCCTGACAATTATTTTCATGCATTATGGCTATGTACAACTGTTCAGAGGTTCTGGGTCCAGATGTGTAAGGACTTGTCACAGTGCCTGAGTTGTAAAATTTCACCTTCCCCATCAGTTTGCTTGCTTGGTAACTGAGGATAGCTCTTTGGATGAAAAAATAGTTTGCATGGTTTTCACTGTCCTATGTAACGCAAAGAAAACTATCCTCATGAATTGGAAAAGCAAAAAAAAATCTAAGTATCAATCAGTATAGAAATCTTTTGTTGGATCATATTAGTCTTGAGACAGCGTCTGCATCGGCATCAGATCGATCTCTTTGGGCTCCTTTGATCAGCTCTATCACTTAGTGTGGGCGGGGAGCTGTGGGATGTGTCCTGTAGGGCATGGTGGCTGATTCAGAGGGTGCATGGGTCTTGGGGTTCTGGGGGTTGCCTGGAGTGTGGTGTCTGGTGGGTCCGGCCTCAGGGTCTGTGGCCCCCACCTGGGCGGGGCTTGGGGGGCCTCAGGGCGGCCTGCAGCGGCCGCTTGCGATGCTCTTGGGGGGTTCTGCGCTGCCGTTGGGTGGGTCTGGGGTGGCTCCGGAGCTCTGGGTTCCTGGGGTGTGTCGTCCTTGGGCGGGTGTCCTGGCGGGGCCTCGGGGGTTCGGTTTCTGTGGAGTATGCCGCTTGGGATGTGGGCCAGTGCATGCCCGGGTGTCTGGCCCTACCGGGGCCTCTGGTGTGCTGGGGGGCCCTGGGCCTGTTGAGCTGGTAGGGGGCATGGACATTACCATCTAATGGCAGATGCTTTCTCATTCAAAGGGTTTGCACTCTGCTAGTGGGGGGAGAGGAGGGAGGGGGAGTGGGGATAAGCCCAGCCTGGGTGTCTTTTGTCGTATGTGTGTTGAGAGTTGTTTGAATGGTAGTGTTGGGGTGGGATTACATTTTCGGGTGGGGAGGGGGTGTGTGGGGATGTGGATGTTTGGAGGGCTCCATGTCTGGCTCCCTGTCTCGGTCCTGCTATATGTCGTCACCTGGTGCGGGTTCCATCTGGGGAACGGGGGTCTGCGTGGTTCGGGCGAGCTGGTTAACCAGAGGGGTTTAATATTTTCCTTTTTTTTTTTTTTTTACTTCCAGGGACGGCCAGGAGGTTTGGTGGGTGGGTAGGGGTGTGGTGGTGTTGGTCCTGGTGAGTGGTTGGCTCACGGGCCCTGCCGCCTGTCCTTAGCCCCAGGTTGTGTGGCTGGCGGAGCCTCCCTCTCAGGGTGGGTTTTTGGGGAACGGAGGTGCCTATCAGAGTCAGCAGGGGATGACCTGGTTGACCTGCCCGCCCGGATCACGTCCGGGTCATGTTGGCATCTTCCTCGGGGGGCCTGTCCCGTGGGCCGTCTGGCCTGGGTGCGGGATGGGGGGCCAGGACCTGAGCAACATGGCGGAGAGCACCCCCACAAGATCAAAATGTTCTCTTGCTAACAGCATTATAAAATTATGAAGTATTTACTCTTCACAAGAAATGTTCCTCCCAAATGTGATGCTGTTTTGCTGTGTTTTTATCCTGTTCAAATACGCGCATAGGAGGCAATGGTTGAGAACAAAAAGGAGGGGCTGGAAGTGCGGCTTGTCACACATTTTGTTTTGGTCTACAGACAATGCTCACCCACCTAGTGGTGAAATATCACTTATTGTTCCTTTAACAAAATGATAAACTCCTTTCACACCATACATACATACACTCACCGGCCACTTTATTAGGTACCCCATGCTAGTAACGGGTTGGACTATGGGGTAAGATCACTTCCTAAATAGACTTGTACATAAAAGGATAGTTGTGTCCATATTAGTCAGAAGTTGTGCATAACAAACATTTGTAAACTCATAATAATTTAAATCGCATTCAAAAGATACAACATACAGTTTAAATAGTTACAACTTCAATAACTAATAAATACAAATTTCAAGTTTAAATTTGTGCTTTACTCTTTATGAACACAAACAGCAGCGGCTGCTTGAGAATACGGATTTTTTCTTTGAGAATACGAATTCACAACAGTGGTCTGACGTCACGGTTTCCAAGGCTGGTTAATGGAGCACAGAGTGCGAAGATAGGAGCCGCGCATGCGCTCTTCAGACTGACCGTCTCTGAATGCACCGCGGCTGCAGCTTCATTCCAGACAGCGCAGAGATCACAGTGGTAAATTAAGCATTCCCTTTTCTGCTGCTGTTCTTCAAAAGTACGTTTTCAGATCGTTTGAGGTGAGAACATTATACTTTTAAGCTTCCCTATGTCGCCTGTTTACAGAGTTGCTGCGTAATTTAAAAAAAGAGTCTGATTTATTTGTTTTGTGTTTATCAGGCTGCGCGTGTTGCTTTATTAACTCAATAATTGCTGGAATAAATTGTAAATGTGTCCCGAGGATGACAGCAGCATATAAAATGGAGCTGGACGATAATTTAATAACAATATATATCAGTCGAAAGACGTGTGGCACAATAAGGGGAAAAAAGGGTCGATAAAAGTTGGTTATAGAGACAGTTTTCCTTCCTTCCTCTTAGCCTATTATATTAGTTGATGCTACAGTCACTGCTTCCTCTCAACCAATCGTAATCGCGGACCCAGGCACACCGTCACAAAGGCAGCCCTCTCAAACCACAACACACAGCACGTGAATATGTCGCAGCAAGGAGCGGCGGGGGAATTTGTCCCAAAACGGGGTTTTACTAGTTCGCCAGCCTGACAGAAATAAACCAGTGATTTGTAAAATTTGCAAGGAACCGGTAAAAACAAAGTCTGTTAACGACTAACGCAACCAACTTGTTTCATCACGTAGGCCGCTCACTCCCGCAGCAGCGCGAGCCGTTTTATCCCCGCGCGACTCCGTGTCATCTTCGAAGGAATCTTATGGAACTTCTTCCAAAACAAAGCAGGTATAGCAGCTAAACTGGGCTCCCTTCTTTGTGATAAAATGAAAAAGCGTCCTGGCGGCGTAAGGACATCAGGCATGCAGTAACGTGCTTCATAGTGATGGATATGCTGCTGTTGTCTGCAGCTGAAAACCCTGGCTTCAAACAACTACTCGCCACTCTTGATCCGCGATATAAAGTTCCGGGCTGCAAGTTTTTCTCTAACAGCGCTCCCTAACAGCGCTGGTCACTTTAGTTTATTCTTTGTCAGTATTTAATAACATCACCCAGGTCTCTTAAGTTAAGTCATTTTTCATAAAAAAAAATCAGTTATGGTTAAAAATGTTGGTTAAATAAGAATTTAATAGGGGGTTTTCACTGACGTCACTGGCCAACTTCCGGTCCGCCATATTGGGTGGTACACTTCCTTATCTCTAGTTGTCCTACACGTATTTTCGTATCGAGAATGGATAAGTACGCCAGCACGCTAGAGCGACCAGATAAGGACGTCTATCTGAGGAAATGTTCCGTGATCGACCATATGGACCCCTATGCCTTCCACGGTGCCTTGTTTAGCCGTAATCCTGATGATTGGCCAAATGTAGAGCACGGCGACATAGTGCATTACCTGGTGTTTGGTGAAAACCCTCTGCACACTCTCGAGGAAATGAGAGCTTACAAGGGTCTAGAGGCTCACAACCAGTTCACATCTGGTTGGGTACGAGATGTCGAAGTTATGTACATCAAGGAAATCGCCATCATACATGGACGGGTGAGTTTTAATAAGATGGTAAAAATGTAAACAATCCGACGCAAATGCGGCGCATGCTTCTGCGGTGGCTGACTGCCGGCGGTGCGCGAAGGCGCTTGGCTGCAGGGCTGATAATTAAATAATTAAAACCGCTCGCGGCTTTAATTATTTAATCAGAACAATGACCAGTGCAAAATTAAGTTGTATTTACCGTATTTACGCCGGTAAAAGCCTACCGACGTAACCCGGAAGTAGCGCGGACGTCACTTTCCATATCGGACGTCTTCGGCTACCTTGTTTGTGGTGTGAGCGCCTATACTTCAGAACAGTTCTGAAGCTACAAGTCCTTGGAGTCTCATGTGCAGTTTACGAATGGATGGGTTCAGGAGCGGCAGATCATAAAGCCAGCAAACAGTGGGAACACAGCAACTCGTTCAAAGGTAAGCTGCGCTCAGACGGGCTCTGGCACATGCTAAGTTAGTAGCTGCTAACCGTTAGTGCTAACAACCACTCACGCATGTAATGTACTTTTAACTAACTGCTATGTGTTTCAAACGTTTAGAACACACTCTCATTGACATCGGGATACTGTGGAAAGTTATGTTAGGTCGTCTTACAGCCGCGATCCAAGCGAGCCGACGACTCTTTGTTATCTATAACAGTTGTTCTCCGTGGTTGCGCCTCCAGGCAGGAAAGCAGTGGAAAATTAACCCGTTTCTATGTTTTTCCCATGGCGATCATGTGTTGCGCTGTTACAGCCCACAATACAGCAAAGGTTTACATGTTTTAAATACTTAACAGTTAATTACCTGTGACAAAGTGAGCACCGCAGACTCTGGCGTATTCCAGCTTAACACCGTCCAAATCGGACCTGGATATCCGTGTCAGCCATAGGTGACGGCGTTGTTCAGAGAGCTGTTTTGTTTTTTCACACTGATTCACTATCACGGCTGGTAGGCGAAAGAAAGAGCGTTGATCTCCACCTCCACGGGCCGTGCAACCAACCATTAAACACGTTTTCACCATTGTTCACTTCCAATACTGCCTAAGGCGTAATACAATGCAGGTCAACGGTGCGAAACGACTGCCACCCAATACGGCGGACGCGCAGAGTAGTCACGTGAGCGTGACGTCAGCTGAAAACCCCCTATTGGGATTGAGTGTTTGTGTGTGATATATTAAAAGTAAGTTATTTAGCAATATTATAAGAGCCTGGTTTTAAATCTTTTTGATAATTATCTATCGATCAATATGCATTTTTTTTATCAATATGCTTTTTTCTATATCGTCCAGCCCTAATATAAAATCCATAAATAAATAAATTCTATAAATGTTTTTCCTATCTAAGTGAGTTTCCTCTGAGTGAGGACACGAAGAATTGAGAGAAGAAAGAGGGAAAGAAAACAATAGTAACAATATATGAAAAAATACAGATATTTATTTTAGACAAATGTTTTAACTTTGGAACAGAATGAAGGTGTAACATATTTAACAAATTAAGTTACTAACGTGGTTTAAAACAAAGAAATAACTTCTATTAACATCTTATACAAATAGACAATGCCTACAAACATACAATTAAAAATAGTTGGAATGGAAATTAATTTACTGATTATTTTATGTATTTTTACAGGTAGTGAAAAAAATGAAATGAAGCAGCATGTGTACATGACTCCAACTGATCTAGGTTAGGTCACATGTAGTCATGTCAACTTAAACATGCAGCCAGCTGGAGCAGCTCCCTGTCTTCAGCCGCCGGATGGTCATCCTCCTCTTGGTCCACCTCCTCATCCTCCATGTCAAGCTGGTCCCCTGCCTCTATACTAATATTGTGGAGGATGCAGCAGGCGGTGATTACTTTTGGGGCAAACGTCAGGCAGACCTCCAACGCCCTTAAGAAGATGGAACGCGACCGTGTCTTCAGACCACCAAAGGCACGCTCAATGATGTTTCTTGCCCTGGCGTGGTGTCTGTTGTAGCGTGCCTCCACTTGACCTGTACCAAATATAAAATTAACTTGTAATTTAGGTAATATGCTGATATGTCTTAATCTTCTATCCAATTAATATAATCTATGTATCAATTGTATGTCATTGTTGGCTCTATTTAAGGACAAGAAGGTAAGAGATCTTACTGGCAAGCTGTTTCCCTATAGGATCCACCGCAGGCCAGCCAGTGGCCATCCATGGACCTTCTGGATGGGCAGCAGCTGAAGGAGGAGGACGATGGTGGCCCTTCTTAGCCTGGCGGCTGGTTTCAGGTCCCCTTCATTAAAAAATATTTGGAGGATCGGCACAGAAGTGTTTATCCTCACATTTTTTGTTTCTGTTTCTTCCTGTAAATAAAAAATGCCAAATGTTACCATAATTGTTTTTTCAATTCTCACCTTTTCACACCATAAAACTATATGTGGTTAACATGCAGATTATTATAGTTCTCAAGAAAGAAAGGGTCAAATGAATAGTAGTAAATGTAACAAATGGCTTCCCTTCTCTGGTATTTCTACCATTTCACTGAAATAATTAACTGAACTAACTGCACACAATTTATAGATTAATCATTGTAAAGGTGGGCAGACAGAAATAACTTTTCCTTAATGATCAATGCTGTGAAGGTTAGTAGGTGCAAGAAAGTAGTTTAACCCTAATCCCTTTACTGTTAATAATATATACACTGTAAAATCCGATTAGTTAACCTTACTTAAAAAAAGCATGCAAACCGATTGCACTTAAAAAACTAAGTACAGTGGAATAGGTATTGCATGTTGTATTTACAAATCCCAGTTTAGTATAGTATACTTACTCTTCAGTTTAAGTAACTAAAGACATTTTGTGCGCTGTACTTGACAATTAACTTTAGATGTACTCCTGACTTAGTATAGACTACTCAGAATTATTATTTCAGACAACCAAGTAATGTCATGTGAACTTTACTTTGTGTGTACTCTAAACACAATTATTTAAGTTTGACTAACTAATGTGACAATTCCCGCAACTTAGAATATCTTGTTTTTAGTTACTTGAAGAGGGATTCTGATTTACTTGATTAAACCATGGAAACCCCTATTGAAAAGACCAAGTAACTGTTACTTGTGTAAATGAATTACTTCAAACAATCACTTTAACTTTTCCCATTTACAGTAATAAAGACATTGAGGTTGTTATTCTAAAGAAGAATAACAATCTCAAACACCAAATGCTCACCTATGTTAACTCTGTTTTGCCAACTCACTATACACTTGTCACATAAATGTACCAGATAAGAAGTATAAAGTATCATAAAATAGAAATACTTAACACACAACCACAATTTAGTTGAAACAGGTTTATTCCTTAAACCTCAACCATTGTCATTTAGTTTACAATGTTAAAATCAAAGACTTAAAACCATTTGAATCTGGTATGAAGTATGCATTACTTTGACATTTGTAATTTCATTCTGAATGTATTTTATCATCTTAAATATTATTATCGTGTGCTTGGCCCAGATACACCCTGTAATTTCAGTCAAATTTTGGCCCATGAATTCTTGACTTCACTGCTAAGTAATTGTTTTTTTTACCGGATTATTTACAGGAGTATGAATTTTGGGAAATATACTCACAGTCGAATCTGCACCTGAGACAGCTGGTAGAGATACTAATTGGTTTTGAGGAGATTAAAATGTTAATCATTACTATAAGTGATCAGTACCACTTGAAGACAACATTCAGACTAAAATTATCAATGTCAAGGTATTAGTGCCAACCACAGAATATCTCTTCTCACAGAACCAGAACACACACATGCCTATTTCACTGCATATACAATAAAAACTATACAACATAAAAAATAAAAACTTTTTTCTTTTCAAGTACAGAGTGAAAGCAACACCAAGGGGTGTGAACAACGAACTCTGTTGGACTGACTGTTTGCCTATCTACCTATAGACACATCGGTAACAAAAGTGTTCTTCAATAATATTCCAGTAATAATAGGCAACCAATTTATTTGGCTTTATAAAAAGACATAAATTTGTCATTTTTGGAAAGAAAATTCCAACCCTGACCTTTATTTTAAGATAATCCTGAACAAGTGCTTTACTTTTGTAATAACAAAGTTTAAAGACCAAACTTGGTAAAGAATCAAGTGCTGACAGAATCAATCTGCCTAACCCTAAGTACAGGTGACATCCAGTTAGTTTATAACTATGGCAACCAATTTAACGCATGTATGAATGACCATACACCTGCAGCCTCTAAATGTAACTTGCTGATGGACCCGGGGGCTGATATAAAACAATATGAAAGGAGTGCCTTTATTTACTTAACAATTAAAAGCAGCTGGACTCACTTTTATAAACAAAACTGTATTCCAAATGTCACTATTGATTTTTACCATCCTAACTCAACAGGAGATTTTTAAGAGTTTGAAGTTTGGGGGGGAGTTTGTTGCCTCCCAGGCCAAGCATCACTCGTTGAATGAAGTTGAATGTGTTTTTCATGGTTTTAGGGTAGTCCAAGTGCAGTGCATAGGACAACCCAAACAAGAGGCACAGTGCTTGAGGTAGGTTCTGGAGACTGTCCATTACAATACCTCCTTCAAGAATGATGGCAGTAGAGACTGGGTCAAGATGGAGATGATTTGGAGAGATAGGCGCATCTTCACTGATGATAGTCAGCAACCCAACAGATACCTGGGCCCAGGCCTCCTGACTGTCAGAATCCTTTATCCAACCAAACACAAACATTACTCAGGTAAATGTTGATTGGCATTATCAATTGTTATCAAGTCATCTGTCAAATCAACACTTCCTTCCAGCCTATTAGGTTTTCACTTCACACCCAGCTGACAGACATCCACTAAAAAACATGAATGAAATTAAGCTCTATCCTAATACAAAATGTATTTAGATGTTATTGCTGTTACCACTATTCTTTTTGAGGGAGAGAAATGTTCTACCTCTTGTGCAGAACCCACAATTACAGCAGAGCAAGTGGGCTTAGCATTGTTGCACTCAGCAGTTCAACAATGTGACATGGACTACAAATGGAGTTAGTTGAATGGCTGGTTCCTCGTTTGTTTATAGTTTTTGTTGTTTTATCTCTTTTCTCACACTGCTGGCATACACTGAACTGTCACAGTTAGCATGCAGCCCATCTTTGTTCTGAACTCAGAGTTCATACAGTAAGTGCTTTTTTAAGATATGAGAACTTACAAAGGAGGTGTTGTAGAAGTTACTAGGGTCATCACCAAGCAGAACAGGGATGCCTTGGAGAACAAGGGTACGCACTGCTGTCACATCTGGTTTCTAGAAGTGGATAAACACATAAAGTTCAGGATTATGCAACATTCAAAAGTTACAATACAAACACATTTTTAAAAGTGCACATGAAAAAGGTGTCACCATTTATGCTTAACAGTGCAGAGAACAGTTCCTGACTGAAATAGTTATTTGAAGATCTAATCCACAGCAAAAACGTAAGTCTGTAGACTGACCCTTGAATCAATTTGCTGCACAATCTCAGCCAGTTTCTCTCCAACACTTCCTTTCTTGGACTTGAAGATGGTGACAAAGTGTGGTGTGTAGCGGTCAACAGCACCAAAAAAGTCATTCTCCAGGTTTGTTGTAGCTATTCTGTTGAACTCAGCAAACACCTACAAGACAAAGAAAAAAATGTGAGTAAGTAGACTGGCTTTGGTTACCAGTCCTAAAACAATCAATGCACACTTAATCATAACAGAATACAAAAAAAAAGCATTTGAATATCAGTACGTACTTGTCTCTCTGTAAAAAGAGCTGGCCAGCGTTCTTTCAGGGTTTTCACTGGAGGTTCAGCCTCCACAATCTCCCGTCTCCGCAGTGGGAAAGTCTGGTCCATCTTAGATGCAATGAAAGTTCCACTGGGGTTACGTTTCTTCATTTCTTCAACCAGGAGCTTTCTTTCAACCTCTAGTCTATCTTCATTCTGCCCGTCAGGGAGGTCTGGTAAGTAATTGACCTCAAATCTTTTTGGTCTTTTGAGGCCTTTTGATGCCATTTCCGGGGTGCCTTTTTCCCCCCGATTAATAGCAACCTCTGCACATCCAGCTTTTCTCAGTTTAGTGCGATAGTTCCCCATTTTGTATGTCAAGCTATTCTTCCAGCCAGAACACCCATCTGGCGAGCCTGGTTCTCTCAGGCAGGGATTTTTGCTTATGAGCGCCAATGCAACAGAATGGATTCGTTCTGCATATGGATAGGCATCAAATTTGTAGATCGCTTCAGCAAGCTTCTCCAAAATGCCATGCTTCATGTCTCTTGGTACATTCAGGTAAGTTTGGTCTCGTAAAAACTGAAGATTAGCCTGTCTCAGTCTGAATTCTACATCAACTGAGAAGTTTGGAATCTCAAAAAACTCTGGCCACTGCTCTTGTCTTGTTGATGACGATGAGCTGTATGTCGACAGGATCTCTGTATCATCTGAGACATTTGAGACATCAGAAATGCTGGTGGTGGAAGCAGGCACCAGTGTCAGTGTCACCATTGAAATGACCTTCACAGTTGCTTTTGTAGCTGGCAAGTCTTCTATGTCATCTAGGTTGCAGAGGGAATAACCAAAGTCAGGGTCTTCATACATAAGATTGAAGTCATCCTGCAGATTGCATTTTTCTTTGATTTTTATCTTCAGCTCTTCAACCGTTTCTGGTTTCCCATCCAGTGACACTTTCCGTATGTCCCCTTCATTAATGATAATTCTTAGTTTATAGCTTCCCATGGTCCTAGACAGAGTGAAGATCACTTTAGTACCCATTCCACATAATATCATTCAGCATAATATGTAACGCTTCAGTGTCACATACACATTGCCTTTCACTCTATAGGATGATAAGGGGAAAACATCATTCAGTTCAGACATCTGGGTGACTGTGAGAGATCCTCCCCCACTAAAGCACAACTCATAAGCACGTAAATGTTCAACATACCATGAGTTCAAAACCTTGCAAACTAGCAGGAGTTCTGTGTTGATAACAACAATACGTGTTATTTGCTGGAACTCTGGTAGACCCGAGCAACAGCCAACTGAAATGATCATATCAGCAGTGTACTTTACACCGTGAACACAGGCAGAAGATGCAACCAGCACTGTACTTTGCTTGGCGTTTCGCTGATGTAGTGAGCGCTGAACATTGTCAGGAAAAGATGAAATCATAACTGATCTCACTTTATCAATTTCCACAGAAGGCTTAAAGAACGAAGCAGAATCCAAATGGAAGGCCATCATCTTCTGGTGTCTTACAGCCAAGGTGTGTGCTACATTCTTGAAATTATGAGTGTCACGCACAACCTTTTTGAAGAATTTGTGCTTGCCTTCAAAACGCATCGTCCACACATCGACTAGTGGGCCAAAGGTTTTTATCATTTGAGGGTAATGTTCAATGAAATGATGTTTTGGACGGAGTTTGTAGGTCGGAAAGGTTTGCTGCAGTAACTCTCTATGTTCTGAGATTTTGCAAACCAGAAAGTGGATTAATTCTTCAGTAAAGTGCGATGACATTACTATTTCTAGTATATCTTTTAGAAGCATCAGTATCTCCCATGCATGGTCTCCTTCTGGGATTTTATGGCCTACCATCAATGGAAGAAGTCTCAAGAGAGCCCAGTTTTCGTGGCCGTTGCCCCCAATGGTTCTTTTAGCAATGAAGGTCTTTGGAATGATCTGTGGTTGGTCAGCTTTATCTGAGAATGTGTAACGAAACTGCCTAATAGCCTTATTCAAAGAGTCCAAAGAAACATACTTCTTGGTCATAAAGTCCTGAAGACACAGTGACATTTCTGCTGGTACTATACCCTCTAAAAAGTCATGCAGAATGTCAGGTGGAAAACCATTCACCACATGAAAGTGTTTCAAGTTTTCATTCAGCGGACACCCTCTTTTTACACCGAGATGTCTAGCCATAGTATGGTCCTGTATAACCTCTTGCACATGTCTGTCATGGTCCTCTCTTGTCCTTGTCTGGTGTAGACCTGATCTGACCTCCTTATCCTGTATGTCATCTTGCTTACACATACAAAACCGACAAAAGAGATCTGCTGAAAAACTCTCCTGGAATCCTGCCAAACTGTGAGCCCCCAAGTTGTCTGCTGCTACATACAATACAGTGCCTTTAACACTTTCTGCTAGCTGTTCAACATACACACCATGTTCCTCAAGAGTAACAAGATCCTGAATGAGAGGACCAAGAACTTCTGCATAGCCATGTTCCTTCACAGTCTTGACCTTACATAAAAGTGCAAGTTGTATAGAGTGAAGAGCTGACCGATATTTGGAGTCAAGATTAGCAAGTACCCAATATACGGCACATAGTTTGTGTTTTTTCTTGGATGTTCCCAGTGGATTAGCAACCTCAAAATCATCTATATATAGCCCAAGAGCAATCCTAAATTCTTCCACATTCAAAAAGACATTTTCTTTAAAATGAGAGCCATCTCTGAATGAGTGGTATCCTTCTGGTGAAGGACCACATTCTAAATGCAGCACCTTATCCAAAATATCCTTATTTCTCAACAAAGCCTGCAACATTTTCAGTGTGGGGACATATACAACAGAACTATCTCTGTCAAGACGAAACTCAACAGGCTTAACGAGAGGAAATTCTTGCTGTATATAAGATGCTCTCCTGCTAGCTGTTGATAAGGACCCTCCTGTAGAGGTGAATTTCAGCAAGACATTACTTTGTGAAACTGCATTTATAACGTCACTCACAATGGAATTATCCACATCACCACAATGCTGACTGATAATCTCCTGGACTTTACTTTGAAGTAATGGCTGTGAAAGTAAGTGGATCTGATTGATCTGCTGAATAACTTCTTGTGTAGCACTTTCTGATATATGCAGGATTATTTGCATTTTCAAAAACAGAGCAGCAAGGTTACGTTCCAGCTGACTTTCCAAGTCCTGTATGTCATCTACAGACTCTTCAAATTCACAATCAGAGTCATCCTGTGAGGAAATATCATTCTCCACTTCAGCCAACTGATCTTTATGTTCAATGTTTGATACTATTTCGGTTTTAAAATGTGTTGTAGCGCTCGCTCTGTGTACCCTACTTTTGTGTGCATTAAATGTTGAATATACATTGCTGTGAAAATCACAGCCGTTGTATGGACACAGAACTCTTTGCTTAAGTTTTAAATGGCTGCGCAAGTGTGTGAAAAACTCTTGTTCAGTGCATGGCTCTGTGTATTCACATAATTGGCAGTGAAATACAACTGTGGGTTTACTCGCTTGTCCAATGTCTGATTGACAGTGCCAAACCGATAAATGCACTTTGAGTGCATTAAAAGATTTGAAAGTGCACAAGCAATTGTTATGAAGACATGGTATAGGCTGTTGCCGAGTAAAGCCTCCATGTTTTAGGCGATAGTGTTTTAACAACTGTCCTCTTTTGTCTGTAGAAAAAATACACTGCTTACAGGTCCACTGCATCTGCAAGAAATTATTTTAAGTGGAAATTTTAGGTATAAGTTGTAAGTGTGTGTGTGTGTGTGTGTGTGTATATATATTGTCTACTTTATCTCACCTCCCGTGTACTGAGGCCAACTGCCAAAGCAGCTGTGAAGATCCCTCAAGGCAGTTGCCACAAGCACTTCTGTAAAGGACAAATACTGTTTTAATTAAAAGAAAGTTCCACTTAAAGTGATGTGATTTGCAGAGTAAAAACATATTTACACACTTTACAAGCATTATAGGAGAATGCTTGTTTCCCAACATAAATATAAATCCACATAGATATGAATATTTGAAGATTCAGATTGAGTCATGAAAACATTTCGAAAAATTAAGAGTATAAACAATCCTGACTTAAGTATAATTACAACAATATTGGCAATGCAACTCACGTGTGTGTTCCATCAATAGCAGGTGTTATCTTGTAAAAATATGGAACGACTTCAGTTTAATTTGACTTTGAATAAAAGGTGTACATTGGTCCATCTGTCCGTGCTGGACGGATGGGAACACAGGCGGGATAGAAGAAACATCAATATACATTTTAATTGTCAATGTTTTTCTTGTTTTTATTTAAAACGTTTGACAGGGTCTTTCTTAATATTCAGCTGCAAATATAAATGTCCTTTTTTTGCCAACCGTCATGTAATTTCCACGTTTTTGGCTTTGCAAACAATTTAAACAGAAACTAGCAGTAAAGTAACTTATGTTCTTCTATGTCCAACCAACAGTGTTGGGAAAGTTCACTTTATGCATGAACTAGTTTAAAAAATATATTATTACATTTTAAAAGTAACTAGTTAGTTCATACTTCAAAATTTTTAACTAAGTTCACAGTTCCAAAAATTAACTAGTTCATAGTTCTTTTTTTCCATATGTTGCTGCGAGCTATTTTTTTTTTTATTGCCACTACCCCTATAGAACCACAGGCAAACATTATTTTATCAGTTTTAACACTGAAAAACTATGCGTTAGATTGCATATTTATAATTTTGATTTGCTTGCACATACCTTGAAATGCTATCAGTTCAACGTACCGTTTCAGGTTTGCTGAGGATGTAACTAAAGTGCTTATTTTCTTTTTGAAAGCTGGCGGGCAACGTTTGCACAGAAATGTAAGATTTTTCGCATCCTCACGAAGCCTCCGTGCTGCTTTGTGTTTTGATGACTTAGCGGCGGTGCGACGTGGTGGCTGGTGTTGCCAGATAGGGTGTTTTTTCCGCTACATATTAAGGCCTGTTTGTCGTGTGTTT
Source organism: Fundulus diaphanus (assembly GCA_037039145.1). NCBI lineage: Eukaryota > Metazoa > Chordata > Actinopteri > Cyprinodontiformes > Fundulidae > Fundulus > Fundulus diaphanus. The sequence goes on from CM073128.1 coordinate 51,876,150, forward strand.
TAGCCAGGTCTTCGTCTGGCAGGTTCTATATAAAACCTGGCACCCTATTGAACGAAGTTAAACTGAGAGAGGGGGCCGTTCACAAACACCAGAATAAACGTGTTCACAGTAACGTTTCTCAGACAGTTATACAGTAGCCTACGTTCAGGAACTATCGTTCAAAGAACGCCTTTAGCCACAACACTGCCGAGTAATGTGGCTGAAAACTGTGTCTAGCTTAAAAATGGCCTCGTTTAGTGTTTCCTCTACACAACTGATGTAGCAAATTTCATTGATATATTACTTTGCAACTCGGGACTTTTTGTGTTGTTAACACCCAACATTCGACCAAAATACATCCACTGTGTCAACTCCGTGAAAACTAAAAATTACTGTAGCTACATTTAAAATGTGAGCGTTTTCACCGTTAAAATTAATTTTCAGGTGAATCCCGGGATGGTGGTACATGCCCGAACATGTGCTCGGCCTGTTAGCTTGTTAATGTTTAACATATGATAGCTTATGTCGAGGCAACAGATAGAAACACAAATTCACACACAAATATTAACCTAACTTGCTTGAAATCTTACCTTATTGTTCCACATGCGATGAAATCTCCAGAAAATGTGTCGGCACAGTCCTATCGGCACCACTAACGGTCCTGAGCAGGAGACTGAACGTTGGTGGGCGTGGCTTCTATTGCGCATGCTCCAAATTAGTCGCTCTAAGCAAGTTAAGAAGACTTCAAACAAAGTTATATTCACTTAAAACAATAAGTAAGTAGCTTTTTTTCACCATGAAATTAACCTTTACTTTCTAAAACCAATTAAGAAGCACAAATTATTGATACCCAACTACAGCTAACTCATGTCTTTCAAGTTAAGACAGCTATTGGATTTTACAGTGTACAATTATGTTTTCATTTTAATTATTTACAGATAGTCACAATTTCAATGTGTTCACATGTTTAATACCATCCTCAATGTTGTTGTTGTTTTTAAGATAAAAGTAGGAAATAGGCTGTCAATGTTAAAAAAAACCTACCAGTTGGCACAGACGCTCAACGTCGGACTTTTTATTAAAATTACGCACTAACTCTGTAAACAGGCCACATAGGGAAGCTTAAAAGTATAATGTTCTCACCTCAAACGATCTGAAAACGTACTTTTGAAGAACAGCAGCAGAAAAGGGAATGCTTAATTTACCACTGTGATCTCTGCGCTGTCTGGAATGAAGCTGCAGCCGCGGTGCATTCAGAGACGGTCAGTCTGAAGAGCGCATGCGCGGCTCCTATCTTCGCACTCTGTGCTCCATTAACCAGCCTTGGAAACCGTGACGTCAGACCACTGTTGTGAATTTGTATTCTCAAAGAAAAAATCCGTATTCTCAAGCAGCCGCTGCTGTTTGTGTTCATAAAGAGTAAAGCACAAATTTAAACTTGAAATTTGTATTTATTAGTTATTGAAGTTGTAACTATTTAAACTGTATGTTGTATCTTTTGAATGCGATTTAAATTATTATGAGTTTACAAATGTTTGTTATGCACAACTTCTGACTAATATGGACACAACTATCCTTTTATGTACAAGTCTATTTAGGAAGTGATCTTACCCCATATTGGACCCCCTTTTGCCTTCAGAACTGCCTCAATTCTTCGTGGCATAGATTCAACAAGGTGCTGGAAGCATTCCTCAGGGAGTTTGGTCCATATTGACATGATGGCATCACACAGTTGCCGCAGATTTGTCGGCTGCACATCCATGATGCGAATCTCCCGTTCCACCACATCCCAAAGATGCTCTATTGGATTGAGATCTGGTGACTGTGGAGGCCGTTTGAGTACAGCGAACTCATTGTCATGTTCAAGAAACCAGTCTGAGATGATTCCAGCTTTATGACATGGCGCATTATCCTGCTGAAAGTAGCCATCATGGGTTGGGTACATTGTGGTCATAAAGGGATGGACATGGTCAGCAACAATACTCAGGTAGGCTGTGGCGTTGCAACGATGCTCAATTGGTACCAAGGGGCCCAAAGAGTGCCAAGAAAATATTCCCCACACCATGACACCACCACCACCAGCCTGAACCGTTGATACAAGGCAGGATGGATCCATGCTTTCATGTTGTAGACGCCAAATTCTAACCCTACCATCCGACTGTCGCAGCAGAAATCGAGACTCATCAGACCAGGCAACGTTTTTCCAATCTTCTATTGTCCAATTTCGATGAGCTTGTGCAAATTGTAGCCTCAGTTTCCTGTTCTTAGCTGAAAGGAGTGGCACCCGATGTGGTCTTCTGCTGCTGTAGCCCATCTGCCTCAAAGTTCGACGTACTGTGCGTTCAGAGATGCTCTTCTGCCCACCTTGGTTGTAACGGGTGGTTATTTGAGTCACCGTTGCCAGCTCGAACCAGTCTGGCCATTCTCCTCTGACCTCTGGCATCAACAAGGCATTTCTGCCCACAGAACTGCCGCTCACTGGATGTTTTTTCTTTTTCGGACCATTCTCTGTAAACCCTAGAGATGGTTGTGCATGAAAATCCCAGTAGATTAGCAGTTTCTGAAATACTCAGACCAGCCCTTCTGGCACCAACAATCATGCCACGTTCAAAGTCACTCAAATCACCTTTCTTCCCCATACTGATGCTCGGTTTGAACTGCAGGAGATTCTCTTGACCATGTCTACATGCCTAAATGCACTGAGTTGCCGCCATGTGATTGGCTGCTTAGAAATTAAGTGTTAACGAGCAGTTGGACAGGTGTACCTAATAAAGTGGCCGGTGAGTGTATATGCTCACTTCTGCATTTCATCATGTTCCATTTCTACACTAGCTCATCTGACCCTGTGGCTGAAGTGAAGATTTTTACTGACTTAGCTGTTGGATATGCTGCATGTTCTGTTTCTTCACTTCCTCTCCTCCACATCACACATCTTCCTTCCCTCTCATCTTTCTGACTTGACTGATGTGAAATAATTTTCTCCTCCTGATGAACGCAGAAGATGGACCCGTTCTGGCTTTATAGTCCAGGATGGTGTCTGAGGGAGACCAGACTGTACTCCTTGTCTCCTTTTACAATTTTTTGCTCGGATCACAGGTTAAAAATAGAATAAAAGCACACAAACACAAAATTGGTTGCCTAAAGAATTTCCTTTATCTACTGGCAACTTTCTCTGTGTATGTGTGACATGTGCTTGTGACAGAACGCACCCTTGACAACCTTACCCTGAGACTTGGTGATGGTGAAGGACTTTCGTAGACTGAGCTGGATGGACACACAGTGGGACAGCTCATCCTCAATTTATGATTGTCTCCACACAGCTGTCGAGGTCGCAGGGAATTGGATACATGCCACCCTCTACAGGATAATTCTGCTGTAGTTTACGGGTTGGTAAAACAGTGAAACTGTCACTGTGTCACACTAGGGAACTTTTTACCTGATTGCGGGCAAGGGAATGACACATACGACTGAATTTTGTCTTTTGCCCAACTGTTTTTTGAGCCCGAAAAGTCCCCATGCAATGAAAGACTTGTGTTTTTGACATCATATATTTCCTTCAAATATACACTACCGTTCAAAAGTTTGGGGTCACCCAAACAATTTTGTGTTTTCCATGAAAAGTCACACTTATTCACCACCATACGTTGTGAAATGAATAGAAAATAGAGTCAAGACATTGACAAGGTTAGAAATAATGATTTGTATTTGAAATAAGATTATTTTACATCAAACTTTGCTTTCGTCAAAGAATCCTCCATTTGCAGCAATTACAGCATTGCAGACCTTTGGCATTCTAGCTGTTAATTTGTTGAGGTAATCTGGAGAAATTGCACCCCACGCTTCCAGAAGCAGCTCCCACAAGTTGGATTGGTTGGATGGGCACTTCTTGCGTACCATACGGTCAAGCCGCTCCCACAACAGCTCAATGGGGTTCAGATCTGGTGACTGCGCTGGCCACTCCATTACCGATAGAATACCAGCTGCCTGCTTCTGCTCTAAATAGTTCTTGCACAATTTGGAGGTGTGTTTAGGGTCATTGTCCTGTTGTAGGATGAAATTGGCTCCAATCAAGCGCTGTCCACTGGGTATGGCATGGCGTTGCAAAATGGAGTGATAGCCTTCCTTATTCAGAATCCCCTTTGCCCTGTACAAATCTCCCACCTTACCAGCACCAAAGCAACCCAAGACCATCACATTACCTCCACCATGCTTAACAGATGGCGTCAGGCATTCTTCCAGCATCTTTTCATTTGTTCTGCGTCTCACAAGCATTCTTCTTTGTGATCCAAACACCTCAAACTTGGATTCATCCGTCCACAACACTTTTTTCCAGTCTTCCTCTGTCCAATGTCTGTGTTCTTTTGCCCATCTTAATCTTTTTCTTTTATTGGCCAGTCTCAGATATGGCTTTTTCTTTGCCACTCTGCCGTGAAGCCCAAAATCCCGCAGCCGCCTCTTCACCGTAGATGTTGACACTGGTGTTTTGCGGGTACTATTTAATGAAGATGCCAGTTGGGGACCTGTGAGGCGTCTGTTTCTCAAACTAGAGACTCTAATGTACTTATCTTCTTGCTCAGTTGTGCAACGCGGCCTCCCACTTCTTTTTCTACCCAGGTTAGAGCCTGTTTGTGCTGTCCTCTGAAGGGAGTAGTACACACCGTTGTAGGAAATCTTCAATTTCTTAGCAATTTCTCACATGGAATAGCCTTCATTTCTAAGAACAAGAATAGACTGCCGAGTTTCAGATGAAAGTTCTCTTTTTCTGGCCATATTGAGCATTTAATTGACCCCACAAATGTGATGCTCCAGAAACTCAATCTGCTCAAAGGAAGGTCAGTTTTGTAGCTTCTGTAACGAGCTAAACTGTTTTCAGATGTGTGAACATGATTGCACAAAGGTTTTCTAATCATCAATTAGCCTTCTGAGCCAATGAGCAAACACATTGTACCATTAGAACACTGGAGTGATAGTTGCTGGAAATGGGCCTCTATACACCTATGTAGATATTGTACCAAAAACCAGACATTTGCAGCTAGAATAGTCATTTACCACATTAGCAATGTATAGAGTGTATTTCTTTAAAGTTAAGACTAGTTTAAAGTTATCTTCATTGAAAAGTACAGTGCTTTTCCTTCCAAAATAAGGACATTTCAATGTGACCCCAAACTTTTGAACGGTAGTGTATGTGCAATGACAGAGGCTTCTTCAAGCCCACAGTCTATAAAGACTGCAGGGAGTGTCTCAGGTGACCTGGCAAGGACAATACCTTTGTTTACCTGAGTAACTAGTTGTTCGTGTACATGCCATACAAGCTAGGTTGGATTCCTCACACATGGGGTCATCTAAATGCTCCCAACATTGAATTAAGTTTGTTATATGAAACATCTGTGGGATTCTTTCAACCCTGTACTCAGGCGCACACTTAGAAGGACAATTAATCTCATTGCTTAACCTGGAAGATGCCACTGTTAAAGGAAACTGATATTTTGTATGAAATAAACAATGAAGCATTATAGCTGAATCTTTGTTTAGATTCTAAAAATTATGTTGATTTTATGTCCAAATATATTTTTTGCAAATTATTAGTAAATAATTCAATGAACTTGACCTTTGATATGTTAAATTCTCAGTAATAGTAAATGCATTTATTTCATGTTGTTTAAAGTTTATCATTCTCAATGAAGATAATAATAGACAGGAAAGACAAAAAGTTGGTCCATGTGTTTTTCCAGGTTAACCAAACCTTTTAATGTTTGGGAAGGGATTAGAGTAACAAGAACTTGAGATAGACACCCTGTCCACTTTTAAGATCAGGCTTAACACATTCCTTTATGTTTGAGTGGCTTAGGTTATCTCTGTAGTTTTGCTGCTTTAGGCTTAGCCAGCTGGAAGACATAAGACCACTTTCCCTCACGCTGCTTTATTATCCTACTACTGAATTTGCTGTTAATTAAACTTTTAAGTGTAAGTTGTGTCTCTATTTTTTTGCCTGGATTGGGCTGAGCAACTGCTGCCATTAACTTCATGTTGTACTTCTGTAGATGAAACACTTGGCCCTGTTTTTCCGTGTTTAAACCTGTTTCATTTCTAGACATAGCCATTGGCTGAGCGTTTACTGCAACAAATTGTATCTGTTCTCTTTAATCCTCTAGACTTAAAACTGTCTCAGAGCTTATTTACTTGGGTGTGTTTCTCTCCTTAGACAAGGCCTCTAAAGGAGCTGCTATTTCCATTTTACTTTCTTTAACATAAAAAGTATTCCTTTTTGTGTGTATGCTGTACCTTCTCAAACTCCCAGTCGGTTGGGGCGGATGGCCATTCACACTAAGCCTGGTTCTGCTGGAGGGTTCTTCCTGTTAAAGGAGAGTTTTCTGTTTACTGTCTTTACATGCTCAGTAATAAAGATTGCTGCAAATTCAACAACGATGCAGCTGACTGTCCAATGTCGTTACATCCAGCAGGAGTGAATGCTGCAAGACATTGACGAAACGCAATCTGCTGGGTTTCCTTAAGTAGAAAACATTTAACCAGTGTTGTGCAATCAAGCCATGTGGGGTAAATCAGACTAAGTTGAAAGCCATATGAAACATGAGACTTTTACAGGCCTCCAGGAGACTGCCTCTCACAGCATTAGGGCTCACTGTATAAAGACTTGCATTTCAGTCGCCCTCTCTTGCACGCTGTTCCTCAACAGCAGCATTGGAGAGACAGCCACCTGGGTCTGAATGGGTTCACACACCCACAAACATTTGAAGTGCCGATCAGGCTAAGTAAAGTCTGTTTTTTGTTTGTCTTTTTTTGTGAAACCAACATTGGAACTTAACTGGCCAGGAGACGCTGGAGATGGTCTGCTTGTAACCTTTTTCAGCTGTTGCAGGAAAGCTGAGTCGAGATGGCGCAGAGTTTCTCTCCTGTCCTGCGGCCAGGCTAAGCTGAGAGGAAAGCTGACCTGAAGTCGCCCACTGCAACCTGCACAGGCTCAACAAACACAGCCACGCCATCAAAGGCCGTGCGGAGGTCCCCAATACTGGAAAAGCCATGCTGGATGCATGAATTCATCTTCTTAATTCAAAAAAAGTTAAAAAACAAAACAACAGACTTTTTTCCCAAGTTTGAAGACGTTTCGCTTCCTATCCAGAAAGCTTTCTCCATTCAAAATGTCTGAAATAGTGTGGAGTTGCAAGCTTTATAGTACTGCCCAACAAAGGCCTTGTAATGGCTTAGATAACATGCAAGTTGAACCGAAATTGGTCCACGCAATGGGGAGTCGTTAGGGTCGTTATTGGCCTGGTTTACAAGAGCGATGTTTTGATCACCCGTATGGGGGTGAGGATGGAGGTGATGATTGGCCGGAACCAGACCTATAGCTGTATTGTAAGTTTTTGAGAGTTGGAACCTAAGGCCTCCTCTTCTGTTTAAGTTTGGTTTTTCTCTCTTAATGTAGATGTCTTCCTTCACGCCCCTTTCAAACCATCTGTCTTCTTTGTCCAAGATGTGAACATTGTGGTCCTCAAAAGAGTGTCCTTTGTCCTTAAGGTGTAGGTGGACAGCAGAGTCTTGTCCTGAGGAGGTAGCTCTCCTGTGTTGAGCCATGCGTCTGTGGAGAGGTTGTTTGGTTTCTCCAATATAAAGATCAGAACATTCCTCACTGCACTGAACTGCATACACCACTCCGCTCATCTTAGGTTTGGGTGTTTTGTCCTTGGGATGCACCAGCCTCTGTCTGAGGGTCCTGTTTGGTTCGAAATGTACTGGGATTTTGTGTTTGGAGAAAATCCTCTTTAGTTTTTCAGAGACTCCAGCAACATATGGGATGACAATGTTTTTGCGTTTATTCTTCTCACCATTATGTTCTGCAGCGGGTCTTTTGGATTTTCTTGCTGATTTGACAAAAGCCCAGTTAGGGTACCCACAGGTTTGGAGGGCATCTTTGATGTGTTTCTGTTCTTTGTGCTTCCCTTCTGTTTTAGTCGGGACATGCTCGGCCCGGTGTTGTAAGGTTCTAATGACCGAAAGTTTGTGCTCCAGTGGGTGGTGTGAGTCAAAAAGAGGATATTGGAATATCTCCAGACATTTTGAATAGAGAAAGCTTGTTGGATAGGAAGCGAAACGTCTTCAAACTTCGGAAACAAGTCCAGTTGTTTTGTTTTTAACCTTTTGGAATGATCATGACCTGGATGACTGAGAATCTTCACCAGCACAATCTTCTTAATCCTTTCAGGGGTTGCCACAGCAAATCATCTGTCCCCATCTTTTTTTTAATTATTTTTATGGGTATTTTGCAGCACTAGTGGCTCATTTTTACAAAGTAGGCTGGCAGGAAAGGGGGTTTGAGAGGGGGGAGGACATGCGGCAAAGGACCTCTGGCGAGAATTGAACCCGGGTAAGCTGCATCGAGGACTAAGGCTTCCATACATGGGTCCTGCTCTCTACCCCTGCTCCACTGGAACACGCCCATCTGTCCTCATCCAACTCAACCCTCTACATCTTCTTGTCTCACACCAACTACCTTCATGTCCTCTTTCGCTCCATCCATAAATCTTCTCTTTGTTCTTCCTCTAGGCCTCCTGGCTGCCAGTTCCAGCCTCAGCATCCTTGTACCTATGTATTCACAATCCCTCCCCGGTTTCATGTTCAAACCATCTCATTCTGGCCTCTCTGGCTTTCTCTCTAAAAAAACATGCAACATGAGCTGTCCATCTGATGTACTCATTCCTGATCCAATCCATCCTCATCGCACCTAAAGAGAATCTCAACATCTTCAGCTTCACTACATCTAGCTCTACCTCCTGTCTCTTCCTCAGCACCACTGTCTCTAAACAAGACAACATCCCTGGTCTCACCACCGTCTTTTACACTTTTCCTGGCATTCTCTTATCACACAACACACCTGACATTTTTCTCCACCCTCTCCAACCTGCTGGGACACATTTTTTAATCTCTTTTCCATACTCACTGTTGCTTTGGACTGTTGACTAAAAGTATTTCAAATCCACCACCTTTTTTCATCACAGCTCCAATCGGGATGCATGAATGATAGAATGAATGAATGAATGAATGAATTATTTTTATTTATTTATTTTCACAACAAAACATAAAAACAGAATCATGTTTCATTAAAAAAGAAGAAAATGTGATGGACAACTGCTGAAAAACCCTCAAGGGGCTTAATGAGTGGCAGTCTCCATAATAACAAATGTGTTTCAAAAACAACAACATTTCAATATATAAAACAGTTAAAAATATCATTTAGACCACAAATCCATATGGAAAGTTCAGACAACTAAGTAGCAACAATTTTGCTCTCCGTTTAAATTGTTCTTTAGAAAGATCTGTCAATGATGTGGGAAGACTGTTCCATATCTTTGATCCTCTGTATAATACACTAAACTGCGTTTGAGTTGTGCGAGAGTAACGAGGCCTGATAAGACAACTACTATGAGTTGGATACTGGTGAAATTCGTTATTAAAAGTAAAGATATTACAAAAATGCTGAGGAAGTAACTTTTTTATAGAGCTATAAACGAATAGAGCTATTTGAAGTTGATTCACTTGGTAAACACTAAGAATACTTGCCTGAGCAAACAGTGGTTGTGAGGGGTGTCTACGATTTACACAAAATATTAGCCTTAAAGCTCGCTTCTGAAGTCGAAAAACAGATTCCAGTTTAGTTGGGTGGGTGCTAGCCCAAGCAACATTACAGTAATTAATATATGTATATAACATTGAATAATATAACATAATTGCAACTTTTTTTGTTAATCAGGTGGCGGATTTTTCCCAGTATACCGGCCACTTTGGCTAGTTTTGTACTTATGGCACTAATGTGGGGTTTCCAGGATAAAGAATCATCTAGAATAACACCAAGGAAACGAACAGATCTAACATTATTAATGGAAGTATTATCAATTTGAATTTTCATTGGAGGTTTAAACGTATCAAACTTATAACCAAAAAATATATAACTTGTTTTTTTATGTTAAGTGACAATTTGTTGGACTTGAACCAAGAGGATAACTTGTCAAGTTCTTCATTAACTACCTTTATTAAAATTTCAGGTTTTTTATGGGAGTAAAACACACTTGTATCGTCTGCAAATAAGATTTTAGAAAGTTTATCTGAAACATTAGGGAGGTCATTAACGTATATTAAAAATAACAAGGGACCCAAGATGGAACCTTGTGGTAAACCACACTGGAGAGGAAGTAGAGGAGATTCTGTCCCATTATAGTTGACAATTTGATACCGGTCTGAAAGGTAACTAGTGAACCAAAGTAGTGACGAAGTTTCGAATACCATAATGTGAAAGTTTTTTTAACAAAATAGTAGGGTTAACAGTATCAAATGCTTTTGAAAGATCCAGAAAAATACCTACAGTGTTTTCTTTTCTGTCTTTTGCTTTGTATATTTCAGTCAAAAATTGGACAAGTGTCATATACGTAGAGTGTTGCTTCCTAAAACCATACTGCTGTGCATATAGAATATTATTTTTATCCAAATGTTGAATTAATCTTATGTAAACCAGTTTTTCAAGAACTTTGGACAAGGCTGGTAACACTGAAATTGGTCTACAATTGTTAAAAATAGCAGGGTCATCTTCTTTATAAACTGGTATAATTTTAGCTATTTTTAACTCTACAGGCACAATTCCTTGGTTTAGAGAAAGGTTAAAAATATAGATTAAAGGTTTAATGATATCAGGATAAATTTATTTTAATATTTTACTGTCAATCAAATCATGTCCTGATGAACAGTCTTTTAAATTGATGATTATATCTCTGATTTCAACCTCGGTAACAGAAGTGAGGCTCAATTCCTCAAAAATTGAAACATTCATATAATCTAGTGGTCCAAACTGACTAGATGGAATATTAGAAGCTAGTGTTAGACCTACATCAGAAAAAAAGGCATTAAATCTTTTGGCAATTTGTTGCGGATCTGAGACAATAGAGTCGTTGATCTTAAATTCATTTGGTAACTGCTTTTTGTTATTCATTCAATGAATGAATGAATAACATACTGAATAACACATTCCAAAGAGATTACATCAGCAGTCTCCTCATAATTCAAGTGACCAAGTAATCCAGCAATGGCTTTCAATGACTCAGGATAGTGACATGTGAGTCATTGACTTGCATCTGACTTAGAATGCGCCTAGGAGGATGGGCCTCCATGCCCTTTAAAAACAGCAGCATACGAACTGCATCTTGCTAAAGTGTGAGCGACAAGAATTGACTCCTGGATAGGTATCGAAACATTTTCAGAAAGAACTAAACAAAAGTCCGGTTACCTCCGATTTAAGCCTGTTTACTGTTGCCATGACCTGGATAACTGAGAATTTGCATAGGCATACTGAATAAACAAAAACTACTCTGAGAGCTTTACTTAGAAGTAATAATAATAATAATAATAATACATTTTATTTATAGGCACCTTTCTGGACACTCAACATCACCACACATTGGTTAAGAACAATGCAACACAAACAATAACAAAAAGTGATCATAAATAAAATAAAATAAAAAATCAGGTTAAAATTACACATTGCTTTTGAGTTTGGATTTGAAGCGTGGGACTGAAGTAGTGTTTCTGAGTTCCGGAGGTAGACAGTTCCAAAGGTGAGGTGCAGAGCAGCTGAATGCTCTGCTCCCCATGGTGGTGAGAGAGGCACTTGGACAGTCAGGTGGATAGGGGAGGAGGACCGGAGAGTGCGGGAGGGCATAGCAACATGGAGGAGATTAGACAGGTAGGCAAGGGCGTGGATGGACTTACAAGCTAAGAGTAGGATTTTAAACTTAATTCAAAATTGAATTGGGAGCCTTTGGAGATGTTGCAAAACAGGGGTAATGTGGTGGATGGGGGGGTCATTGTGATGATGCGGGCAGCTGAATTCTGGACTAGCTGGAGCTTATGTAGGAACATGTGAGTGACACCGGGGAGCAGAGAATTGCAGTACTATAACAACAAAGCCTGACACATTGACTAAATAAATTCCAGCAATAACCAATATGGTTAATTGACTGAACTTATATAGTGATTTTCCAGTCATGCTGACCACCCAAAGCACTGTACACTAGAGCCACACTCACCCAATCTCTCTCATTAACACACACATATTTATACACTGAGGCACAGCTTGGTAGGCAACTTGGGGTTAAGTGCCTTGCCCAGGGGCACATTGACATGCAGCAAGGGGAAGCTGGAATTGAACCCACAACCTTCAGGTTGCCAGATGACTACTCAACCCATCAAGCCACAGTCATCGTTGGGGTGTTCAGTTGTAAAATCTGAACTACCCAATGTGTAGCAATAGCAATTGAATTGACAGGTCAAGAACCATCAGAAATAACATACTTAGATATGTTATAGCTCACTGTTGCTACATCGGTATGACATTTTCTGGGATTCAATATCTGATCATTTCAGAGATTATTTGACATATTTCGTGACCAATATAACTTAGTGTGACATTTATCCTCTGACCCTTCTGCTTGTAGCTGTGACTAACATCTATATTCAGATCAGAAATGGGGCACGCTATGATTGAGTGTACTGGCATGAACAGAAATTGCTTGTGTTTCTGTAAATGTCCGAGGAATACTTTTGCAACTCCCACAGAGGAAAGACCTCTATGGAAACTGTAACTTGCTATAGCATAATAAAGAAACAAATTTTTTATTTTTTCTAACTTTCAACATAATGGTTTCCAAATTTGCCTCCAAATGTCTCTCATTGTATTCGTGATCTTAAAAGGTGTATAATGGAAGTTTTGAAGTTAAATATTTATTTTCTTCCCCATGCATGCCCTTGCAATTGCTCTGTGTGAAATGATTTGTCCTCTATTTACTGCAGCTGTCTCTATAGGCTGGATTAGCCAGTTCACGAGAGTGTGATCCGGGCCATATCCTTTGGCTTTGCGCATGGGTGTGACATGGTGCACACTCTCACTCACCTTGCTATTTTGTTGATTCTCTGCCGTAATCAATGCATTAGCAAGAGAACATGGTCCAACTTAAATATTTACGGCTTTCTTACCTCAGTTGACATTACTCATCTAAACAAAAGACCTGTGCAGTCGCAGCAGCAGATGTTTTTCCTCTTCTCCCATGCATGTGCACAACACTGGTGTCATTTCAACTTGTCGCCAGAGGGGGCAGAAGTCTGCAAAAATCCTGGATCTTACGCTATACTCCTTTAATGAGGATGATGTTTCACTGCATTAGGACTGGCCTTTACATGCTTAGTGCTAACTCAAAAACTCGCTGATCAAACAAGTAAAAGACAGATATGCAGAGTTCTGGGTATCAGTATATACTGTTTATTAATGGTATACTTTGCATAGGAAAACATACTTAGTTCCAGTAATAATTTCTCTAAAATCTGCTGATAAGAAGAGTAAATATGGAAATATTAAAGACACATAAAACGTGTTGGTTTCACCCACAGCAGATGACAGATGCACATGCACGGCAAAGTTGTCAAAACATAGACAATTAAAATGAACCAAAACTTTAACATATATCCCAAAATTTTACTTGATGTTAAAAAGTTTGACATTTGTTCTAACATGCAAACCTAACGATAATAATAAAGCTGTCAAAGGTATTATTAAAACTTCTCTAGTCTAAAGTGGTAGCCCTTTCCACTGTGAACATCCAGTTCAAGGCTGACATCAGCAGTCAAGATCTTCCTAACACAAATGTAAATGCACAGCATTGTTTCCGGTTGTGTTACACACACGGCAATGGGATGGTTAATGAGAGTAACCCTAGGTTACACTACATATGTTATAAAACAAAGTTCTGGTACAAACCGTTTTTAGAAAATGCTCCAAAGTGTCACCATAAGTAATGACAATCAGTTCTGAGAGGTACCAACACATGAAAATAAAAAGTCAGAAATTTTATCGTTTGTTTCTCATTTCTTCATGAATCAACAGCTGTTGTGAAAGGTTGTGGCTGGATAATCATGCAATTCCATATGAAGTCTTTGCATGCCTACATTTTGTGAAAAGGGATTATTTTAAATGTATTTATCTGAAAACAAGCATAGCTGTCGATTGCATATCAGAAGGATTCTGCTGGAAAAAAATCTACAAAAACAATCTTTGACAACAAAGCATCTTATTCCTTAGAAAGAGTCAACAGCAAACAGAGTAAAGAGTGGAGCAGTTATTAACCAGGGGACTGGCATTGTGATCCCCAGAAAACCTGCTCTGTAGGCTGATTTTGAACATGCGCTCCATGTCTGGACCAAAGTATGACTTAAGAGGAAATAAACAAAATAATAGAACAAGAACCCCTCCTACAGAAGCTTGACATCAATATTAGCATATAGTAAGTCTTCTCCAGCCCCTTTTAATTCAATTCAATTCAATTCAATTTTATTTATATAGCGCCAATTCATGAAACATGTCATCTCGAGGCACTTTACAAAGTCAAATCAATCATATTATACAGATTGGTCAAAAATTTCCTATATAAGGGAACCAGTTGATTACACCTGCTCAGTTTGGCTGGGCTCTTCTCAGATCCACTCATTTGCAAGCATTGCAGCAACAGTGTTTTTTTCAGGCCCAGCCAGGCCTTTTCTAGCCCTGCTTAGGAGTAGGGCTAGAAAAGGTTTTCTCTAAGGAAGTTCAGGGAAAGGTTCAACTGAAGAGCGACGATATTAATATTAAGGACCACCATGAACAGAGTGGGTCAAACCAGAATATAATTGTACTATTTACAAACCATAAACCACACCAGAAGGAAAAAAAAACTGAAAAAGGACATTTTTATAAGCAGATGGCCGCGCTGTAACCTATCTAATAACCTAAATCTGATGTGCAGATTTAGCGAGGGTTTCTCTTATTTAACACACACTGAAAGCTGTTTTTGTCTTTAAAAAGTATTCATGCCCGCTGATCGAACCACCGTAAACAGTAGCTCTCTGCCTTCCCCCGCTGCGGGAAAAGGCAGAGAGCAGTGTGCTCCTCCACTTCTCTGCCAAATAACAAATCCTCTGCCAAATCAGCACAGTGCAAATATCAAACACCCAATTTATGAAAATTATTTCATGGTTTGGTGCTTCGAAGTCCTTGACGTTGTTCTCATCATGGTAGAGGCAAAAGCTTCCTCATAAGGATCAAAATTTTAACTCCATAAGGCAAACTTTGTAGTAGATCAGACAGTCTTGTCTCCCCTCTCTGCTTTATCATTTCTCGCAAATTTCTTTAGAGTTACACAATAATGCTTATGAGTGACACAACACTGATGGTTGTAGGTGGGACTAAAACTAACCCCAGGAGGCATTTCCCTCTTCCAGGCATTTATAGGTTGGTTGAAAAACGGCAGGTTCCGAGTAAAGCTGAGTGGGGCGGTATGCAGTAGGGCAGGCAAAATCAAGTATGGCTGGTGGTAAAGCGGATTATATGAATCAATCACAGGAAGGGACTTTTGTTCCTGTGCACATTTTCTCACATGAAGGATACAACCTGACTTTTTTTTTACTAAGGTAGAAATAGAAGAAATAGTTCAATCAGTAAACGAAAAGTGCTAACTGAAAATTATAGCCCACAGTCAATATTTATTTGACACTTTTGGATTGAGGCCCAAACAAATCTTTCCAAAAAAAAAAAAGGTTAAAAAGATAGATTGACTTCTGTTCTTGTGGTTGAAGATGTTTCACTCTTTGGCTTTCTCTATTCAAAGCTAGTGAGGGAGAAGTTCCAAGCTTTTAAAGCTGTCGGGACTTGCCATTCTACAGATTTAAAGTCTAACTCTTGGACTGAATGTATTTTAACGCATATGCATTCAAATAGTCACCAGAGTAAAGAAATGTATATTATATGTGAATTATGTGTGCCGTTTGGAAGTAATTTCGATAAAACTTGCTGTATAAGCGAAAGAGCCTGAACATTCCTCAATCAGGCTGCTCCGGAATGTGACGTCACAAACAGAACTAGTACCGTGCATCCGGCTGCTAACACTACGACTTTCGCTACCGATTTATTAAATTTAATTAATAACTCGTACTCTACGTACAAAAAATTTATAAAAAAAAATGTCTGATACATCTTCAAACTCCACCTCAAGCATCGGCGACTCCGATACCGAATATATATACGAAGAAACGGAGTTTGAACAAGGTGAACCTGAGGAGACTATGTGTAACGCTGCCCAAGACATAGAGCCCATGCTCCATTGTAAGTACCCCTCAAAATCCTCGCTCGTGAAGTGTGAATTGCATAAAACACTTTTGTCACTGCCGGCAATCCAGTCCTTTCGCGTTTCTTTTGCGAATTTATCCCATTTCTTTCGGACCTTTTGAGCCTTCGGCCAAGTATGTAGCGCTACTTTCTGGCCTACACTAGACCGCGGTGAAGTTGGTTTGACATTGGACATTCAAGCTCCGCGGAGTCAGCGGAGCACTCTTGAGAAACAAAAATCAAATCAGATTTGTTGACGGTCCCACCGCGTATGGGAGGAGGGAGCAGCTGAGAGACACTGGCCGAAATCCGAGTCCTTCAACCGGATCAACCGTGAGCTAGATCCCGCTGACTCCGCGGAGCTTGAATGTCCAATGTCAAACCAACTTCACCGCGGTCTGCACTACAGCCACCAACTACGCACCTAGAAGGCATTTTATTGTGGACTTAGTTCAGCGATTTTTTTTTTTTTTTTTTTTTTTAAAGCGCTTGCTCAAAGTAGACGTGGATCAGCAGATTTGGTGTGTGAAAGAAGATACTGGAAAACATCCATATATATCCTGGTTTGCCGTACCAGTTGTACAACGTAAACAATGTGTGTTTCTATGCAAGTTCGCTTCGCACATTCTCGGTGTTCTTGAACTGACGTCACACGTCGGAAATGGCCGATCGTAAACGGAGGCAGCACTCAAACGCGGAATACCATAATCGGTGTAAAAAATGCGCGATATTTCATATTTAAACTTAATTTGAACACTTTTGATACATGAATATTCAAAGTTTACCTTGTTCTGGAAGTTATTCAACGGTTTTCAGGATATTTTTTCAGTCCAAGAGTTAGACTTTAAATTCACATGCAAATTTTGCTCCCTTAATAATGGTGCATAGTTGTTAGCCTGGCTTACTGAGACGTTTGGTGCCAGGCAGGAAGGTGTGAAACTGATCAGGCACCAGGCTCAATGCTGGACTGGATGTTGTTGAAATCTGACGCCTCCTCATCTGTTTGGATATCTTCTCTGACCAGAATATGAACACTGTGGTCCTCAAAACAGAGTTACTTATCCTTGAGGTTTGGGTGCATAACTGACTCTGTCCTGAGGAGCTGGTTCACCTGTGTTGAGCCATGCATCTCTGGAGAGGTTGATCAGTTTCTCCAATATCTCTCTTACATGGATTCAAACACCAACAAGAAGTGAAGTCCAGTTGTTTTGCTTTTTAAACTTTTTTGGATTTGCCATGTCCTGGGTAAATGAAGTCTTCTCTAGCATAAACAAATCTTTATTATTCTCTACACTTGTTTCTCTGTTACTTTTCACCAGTACTTCCTTTTTGCCCCTGTATTAAGCTGTAAATAGAATAAATTGTTTTCTTCACAACACAATGACTGAAGTGATATACAGTGGGTACGGAAAGTATTCAGACCCCTTTAAATGTTTCACTCTTTGTTTCACTGCAGCCATTTACTGAAAACAAAAAAGTTCATTTTATTTCCCATTAATGTACACACAGCACCCCATCTTGACAGAAAAAACAGAAATGTTGAATTTTTTGCAAATTCATTAAAAAAGAAAAACTGAAATATCACATGGTCACAGGTATTCAGACCATTTGCTGTGACACTCATTTAACTCACATGCTGTCCATTTCTTCTGATCCTCCTTGAGATGGTTCTACTCCTTCATTGGAGTCCAGCTGCGTTTAATTAAACTCATTGAACTTGATTAGAAAAGGCACACACCTTCCTATATAAGACCTTACAGCTCACAGTGCATGTCAGACCAAATGAGAGTCATGAGGCGGAAGGAACTGCCCGAGGAGGTCAGAGACACAATTGTGGCAAGGCACAGATCTGGCCAAGGTTACAAAAGAATTTCTGCAGCACTCAGGGTTCCTAAGAGCACAGTGGCCTCCATAATCCTTAAATGGAAGAAGTTTGGGACGACCAGAACTCTTCCTAGACCTGGCCGTCCAGCCAAACTGAGCAATTGTGGGAGAAGAGCTTTGGTGAGAGAGGTAAAGAGTTTGCCAACACACGAAGGACTCCCAGACTATGAGAAATAAGATTCTCTAGTCTGATGAGACGAAGATAGAACTTTTTGGCATTAATTCTAAGCGGTATGTGTGGAGAACACACATCAAGCAGCATCATGCTGTGGGGGTGTTTTTCAGCTGCAGGGACAGGACGACTGGTTGCAATTGAAGGAAAGATAAATGCGGCCAAGTAGACATATCCTGGAAGAAAATCTCGTTCAGAGTGCTCAGGACCTCAGACTGGGCCGAAGGTTCACCTTCCAACAAGACAATGACCCTAAGCACACAGCTAAAATAACAAAGGAATGGCTTCGGAACAACTCTGTGACATTCTTGACTGGCCCAGTCAGAGCACTGACCTAAACCCAATTGAGCATCTCTGGAGAGACCTGAAAATGGCTGTCCACCAATATTCACCATCCACCTGACGGAACTGGAGAGGATCTGCAAGGAAGAATGGCAGAGGATCCCCAAATCCAGGTGTGAAAACCTTGTTGCATCATTCCCAACAAGACTCATGGCTGTCCTAGCTGAAAAGGGTGCTTATACTTAATATTAAGCAAAGGGTGTGATAACTTGACCATGTGATATTTCAGTTTTTCTTTTTTAATAAATTTGCAAAAAATTCTACATTTCAGTTTTTTTCTGTCAAGATGGGGTGCTGAGTGTACATTAATGAGAAATAATTATTTTTTTTTATTTCAGCAGATGGCTGCAATGAAAGAAAGAGTGAAAAATTGATAGGGGTCTGAATATTTTCCGTACCCACTGCAAGATGTTTCCCTGCACCAGCAATCAGAGCTCACTGCCCCCTTGTCTTGTCCTTTCAATCACTGTACCCACTCAGCTAACACACTGCAAAGACACTGAGTGAAAAGATTTGTTAGAAAACCCAACTACTTCTAATCAGCTGTCAAACAAGTAACTGATCAGCAGCTGCATGCTGTATCTGTTGGAAGAATAGCATAATTTATGGCTAACAGTCTTCTTTGTGTGCAATCAGGACATACACAGCCTTAAGCCTGGTTTATGCTTGACACAGCTGCCAGGTCCTCACAGACATATCACGTCATTTTGGCTACCACGCATGGCCAAAAATTTTTGCTCCGCACCTGGGAAAATTAACTACACGGATAATACCGCGGAGAAAAACATGGCGGACGAGCAAGCGCTCCTTCTGGCATAGGTTCGTAAATATAAACATCTTTATGATTCAGGCCAAAAAGATCACCATCATCAACAAATTATTAATAGTTCCTGGATAGAAATCGTCATCACTCTCAGAAGAAAGTGAGAGGCTTAAATGTTGGAAACTGTGTTTTATACACTTACGTGTAGTGGGATGTAGTACACTTGGTCTAGGAGTGCAACACTGCCTTCTAGAGTCTAGGAGAATAGTGCTACTTCGGAGGTAAAGCTACACGGAACATAAAGGCTGGTTTATGCTTGACGCACATAAGTGAGACGTGCGGACACAACATCTGCAGCATTTCTGCTCCGCGCGGCTTTTCCTGCATAGTTAGGAATTTTCCTAGGTGCGCAGAGCGGAAACTTTTGGCTGCGCGTAGGGGCTTAGTAGCCAAAATTACATAATGCGGCCCCGCAGATGCACCAAGCATAGACCAGGCTTAAATGCTGCAGACATGTCCACATATCTCATTTCCGCGTGGAACATACGTACGTCAAACATACGTCAAGCCTTTACTCTTACTGCTGTGTTTTCACCACCTGCAGATAGGGTTATTTAGTTACATAGATCACTGAACACATTTTGGTTTGTGACCTGTGTCCACAATACTTGGAATTAGACTACAGTGATTCCTGATTGCACTGATATCCATCAAAACACAGAACATTCCCACACAGAACCTTTGTTGTACTAATCTGCACCTGAAAGCCTTGAAAAGTCCTGTAGCAATGATACTTGGACCTTAAGCTGTAAATACGCCCTCTCAAAGAAAAAGGGTAGATTAATAAATTCTTACTCCTTATTTTTTTCATGTTGATTTGATCAACTAATGCTGCTTCCATGGCATCCTGTCATTCAGAGTAAGGTCTTACATGGGTTGATAAAAAAGAAACAACCATGAACATATATTATGTAGGAGGAAAATGCTTTGATTTGTCCCCTTCTTTCCTCTGTTAAGTTTTGCCATCCAACAGCTTTAGTCCCTTGACATAATCCAGTCTAAAAGTAAAAATCCCACAAGTCACTGAAATTCAGGGTCAGTCATCTCTCAGGGTTGTTTATGGCTTTTCACTTTCAAACCTGTACAGAACTGAGAAGCAGAGGATAGAAATAAGTGTTTGCATGTTCTAATACTACAGAACCGGCGAAGGGACGTGAAGAAAAAAGTTAGTAAATGTATTCCGACTTACTTTAGCGAGATCCTGCCAGTTTTGCGAGATCCTGCAAATGTTTTGTGAGACCTTGCAAAAACTCCCGATTGACATTTTTTGTGAAAGAACTGTATTTGTGGAGTTTCGGCATTGATAAATATCCAGTCAGTGAACAACCACCTTCCACATAGGACGTGGTGTGTGCTGCGCTGCCCGTGGGAATCAGCGCAGCACCAATGCTGGCTCCATACGCTGGCTGTTCGGAGCTGGGTTGTTCGGGGGAAGAGGTTGTGGGTGCACAAGACCCTCAGGTCCAGGGAGCTTGTTAAAGAGCTCCGTTTACACAGTGATACGACCTCAAACTTGTATCATAAAGTTCACATACTTCTCCCCAATCTTGCTTCCTGGTCTTTCTGGCTGATGGTCGGATGGACCAGTTTGGCCCAGTTTCTACTGGCCACGTATTTATATGTCACTTTGCTCGGCACAGCGCCTTTGTGCGGTGCATGGCGTTGAAAATAACGGGTCTCAGAGAGCAGCGGCGCGCTCGCTGTTTCCTGTGTGGAAGGCAGTTGTTCACTGAGTGGATATTTATCAACAGTGTTTTTTTCACGATACTGTCTACCTTGTCTCTTTGCATGTACGAAATATCATCTTCTGGGACATTTCTGGACTTAAGGAAAACATTGCAAATCATCCTCCATGTCTCCCCCAGAAACCGTAGGTTGCAGAAACTCCACAAATACAGTTCTTTCCCACAAAAATGTCAATGGGGAGTTTTTGCAAGATCTCGCAAAAGTAAGTCAGGATGTCACAAAAGTTTTGCAGGATCTCGCAAAAGATTTGCAGGATCTCGCGAAGGTAAGTCGGGATACCTTGATTTTTTTCTCCATGTCTCTTCACAGGCTCTGTATAATACAACTTATAGGCACTGTATGTTAAGCTCAATTTTGGTAGATTTTTTTATTTGCTGTGTTGGCTTGTTAGCTTGTTTGAGACGGATGTTTACATGGTAACATAGTGTTTGTATGAAGAAAATGACTTCTCTGTAACACACACACACACACGTATATATATATATATATATATATATATATATATATATATATATATATATATATATATATATATATATATATGGCTAGTTATTCCACAGTCTGGTTTTATTTTAACCTTATTTTGATTCTTTCATCTTATTTTGTACAAACAAAAAGCACAATGTTTCAGCTCAGTAAGAAACACAATACTTTATCTCGTTTTTCAATCCACCAAGTTCCATATTCTTATTTTATTAATTATTCTGGTCTGAACTTCATTGATGGATTAGCTATTATTAGTCAATAGCCAACCAATTACAGTTCTGTAACTATCATAGACCGAAAACAGAATTCAGCTTCATTCCCTTCCCCTGACATTTTAGATGTGTATTCAAAACATACATGTTAATACAATATCTGTTACTTCTATTAGCACATGTTTAAAATGTAAATATGTCACCTCAAGGCAGTTGACTCTGCACCGAGTACTTTGCCGATTTGCAGCAACCCTACACCACAGTAGCCGAGCTACATAGGAAAAAAAATCCTCTACACCTACAAGATGTTTCTAGTTATATATTAATGGCCTAGATTAAGGACAAATATTGTGGTTCACAGGTGTAAAGAAATGAGGTACTTTTTATTTTGGTGTTGAAGTTCTGACAGAACTGTCTTCATGGAGCTAATGTCTTATACCTGAGTTTTATGCTCATTTTCCATGGTGACGTATTGATTGGATTCAGTTACACTACCGTTCAAAAGTTTGAGGTCACATTGAAATGTCCTTATTTTTGAAGGAAAAGCACTGTACTTCTCTATGAAGATAACTTTAAACTAGTCTTAACTTTAAAGAAATACACTCTATACATTGCTAATGTGGTAAATGACTATTCTAGCTGCAAATGTCTGGTTTTTGGTACAATATCTACATAGGTGTATAGAGGCCCATTTCCAGCAACTATCACTCCAGTGTTCTAATGGTACAATGTGTTTGCTCATTGGCTCAGAAGGCTAATTGATGATTAGAAAACCCTTGGGCAATCATGTTCACACATCTGAAAACAGTTTAGCTCGTTACAGAAGCTACAAAACTGACCTTCCTTTGAGCAGATTGAGTTTCTGGAGCATCACATTTGTGGGGTCAATTAAATGCTCAATATGGCCAGAAAAAGAAAACTTTCATCTGAAACTCGACAGTCTATTCTTGTTCTTAGAAATGAAGGCTATTCCATGCGAGAAATTGCTAAGAAATTGAAGATTTCTTACAACGGTGTGTACTACTCCCTTCAGAGGACAGCACAAACAGGCTCTAACCAGAGTAGAAAAAGAAGTGGGAGGCCGCTTTGCACAACTGAGCAAGAAGATAAGTACATTAGAGTCTCTAGTTTGAGAAACAGACGCCTCACAGGTCCCCAACTGGCATCTTCATTAAATAGTACCCGCAAAACACCAGTGTCAACATCTACAGTGAAGAGGCGGCTGCGGGATTCTGGGCTTCACGGCAGAGTGGCAAAGAAAAAGCCATATCTGAGACTGGCCAATAAAAGAAAAAGATTAAGATGGGCAAAAGAACACAGACATTGGACAGAGGAAGACTGGAAAAAAGTGTTGTGGACGGATGAATCCAAGTTTGAGGTGTTTGGATCACAAAGAAGAACGCTTGTGAGACGCAGAACAAATGAAAAGATGCTGGAAGAATGCCTGACGCCATCTGTTAAGCATGGTGGAGGTAATGTGATGGTCTTGGGTTGCTTTGGTGCTGGTAAGGTGGGAGATTTGTACAGGGCAAAGGGGATTCTGAATAAGGAAGGCTATCACTCCATTTTGCAACGCCATGCCATACCCAGTGGACAGCGCTTGATTGGAGCCAATTTCATCCTACAACAGGACAATGACCCTAAACACACCTCCAAATTGTGCAAGAACTATTTAGAGCAGAAGCAGGCAGCTGGTATTCTATCGGTAATGGAGTGGCCAGCGCAGTCACCAGATCTGAACCCCATTGAGCTGTTGTGGGAGCAGCTTGACCGTATGGTACGCAAGAAGTGCCCATCCAACCAATCCAACTTGTGGGAGCTGCTTCTGGAAGCGTGGGGTGCAATTTCTCCAGATTACCTCAACAAATTAACAGCTAGAATGCCAAAGGTCTGCAATGCTGTAATTGCTGCAAATGGAGGATTCTTTGACGAAAGCAAAGTTTGATGTAAAATAATCTTATTTCAAATACAAATCATTATTTCTAACCTTGTCAATGTCTTGACTCTATTTTCTATTCATTTCACAACGTATGGTGGTGAATAAGTGTGACTTTTCATGGAAAACACAAAATTGTTTGGGTGACCCCAAACTTTTGAACGGTAGTGTATATACTGGTTGTTTTCTATAACAACTGAGTACCATGTCAATGTGAGCATTGTCAGCATAGCAAGGCAGAGCTGAGAGATCCATCAGCCACCAAGCACAAAAATATGTGCACCTTTGAGGGCTTCCATCTTTGTTCAGTATCTGATGATGAACGCGGTTCGCTGCTGTGTTTTTTTTAAATATAGCAGATCTGATTCTTGTATAGGGCATTCCTCTAATGACATCAAATTACTAAATTTAGATGCATGCGTCGCGGCTATCTTGTGGTCGTACAAGCAGAGTGGTAATGCTTGAACTTGTTTTAGTCAAATAGTGAACAGATCTCAACATATGGCAACAACAAAACACCGCTGCTACGTTGGTATCTGCTGGAGTGACTAGCAATATGGGGATCATGATCACATAAGGAGAGTTTTTTTTCCATTGATTTTCCAAACCCCAGAGGATTGCAGAGAAATGTCGCCGTTGGATACTACCTTGTAACCGAGAGGACTTTACTGTACAATCTGACCAAAGACACCTAAGTGTAGTCTCTACATTTCCCTGGTTGTAAGGAGCCAACACTTGAACATCCAGACCTGAAACCAGCGACTGCAGCATCTGTACAGGTAGGTTAAGTTTATTTGGCTTTTTCTCAGTGGCTTTAAAACATCATCTTACTTCATGAGGGGTGTTCATGTGAGCTTCAGTGTTGCATAGTCCATTAATTTAAGTGACTTTGGGCTTGTTTTTCCTCTAAAGTCACTTGTTACTTTTGTGAGTCGGCGGTTGGGGTTTCTGGGGTTTGTTTCTGAAAGTGAAGTCCCTTTCCTCGGTTTTGTTTTTGATCCCCCCTCCCCCGCGACCACCACTGTATGCGCAGGAAAAGTCCTGCTGTGTATAAATACCAGCTAAATACATGCATTTGTGATAATTAGTAGCGGTGTGTGGTGGTTTTCCTGCTGGTCTTCCGCTTCTTTTCATGGATCAAGTCAATATTTCTCTCACAGTGATCTTGTGTGTGTGTGTGTGTGTGTGTGTGTGTGTGTGTGTGTGTGTGTGTGTGTGTGTGTGTGTGTGCGCAAAGAGGAGATGGGATCTGAATGTCTGATTACAGCGGGATGATTGACTGTTTTTAAGTATATTTTCTGCAATGAGCTCTATAATAAATTAACATAGGCCTGTAAAAATACATATGTATTTTGTCTTAGTATTAGCTGTAATTCTACGTGTATTCAGTGGGTTTCTTCCTCGAGTTTGATCCGTTGTGAGAGAGAAAAGAGCCTCTCCTACTTTTCTACTAATATTGCTTTCTTTCTACTCATTTTGAGCCTTCTACATTTCAACCACAATTTAAGCTGTTATATGCTGGGTTTCTTGATTGAAGCAGATTGAAATGAAGCTCCTGGGACGACCACCCGGGAAAAATGTGCCGTCATTTGAGAACTGCCCCATTGGAGTAGCTCTGGTTAAGCAAGCAGTGACTCCACTTCCTAGCGAATCAGTGACCGTCAGTCTTCTGACGTCATGTCTTTGGGCCAATTCACTGTGCTTGGAGCTATTTCAAAAGCAAGTACTAAAATAGTAACGGTTCCATATCAACCCATATCGGTCAGGTTTTGTAGAAAGAGGGCCTAAATGCAGAGCATAATAGAGGTTAAGCTGGTATTTAGTAAAACTGAAAAACGTACACGAAATGGAACATCACAAAGGCAGGACATGGCGCACAGGCAGGGAAAAATGGAGTAGGTAAATTGTAGAAACCAGCAACAAGAACATGAAACTATACTGCTTAAATACTGGGAGAGGAGGGAGAGTGAAGGCATGAGGACCAGGTGAAGTTAATCAGTTGATAATGGAAACATGTTGAAGTAATGAAGGCTGAGCTAAGGGAGAGGGAGAACAATGACAGGGCAAGAAGGAATAAACAAAATCTACAAACTAAATAACACCAAAAAGGTAAAAACTGAGGACTGCATGATCCCCAGAACATAAAGAATAAATACAAACAATCCTAATACTTGGGGATCCACTCTGAGTTAGTACTAATGGAAACGGGGCCTTAGGTTAGATGCTATAGCTCATATATCAGCATATAACCCTGAAAGGGATATAACCTCATTCACCTCATGGTTTATTCAGGCTATTTTGTTCCAGAAAACTCTGGGTTTAAGATAGAACATACACTACTAATGCTCTTTATTCTTTAACTAGTGAAGCATCTTGTGGCCACCACCTGTATTTCCTTTCTCTAGACCAGTCTCCCACATCCTAGATCTGAACTGCAATTACTCATGAAGCGTGTTGGTTTGTTGTATTCTAATGCTAACTTATCATGAACCAGTCTCAGCTAAAACTGTTCTGTAAATCTCAGTAAATAATTGATAAGCATTTCATTTGCAGTTTTAACATCAACTTTTAGTCAAGGCCCAGGAGGAGCAACAATTAATCTGATAAAGTTATCACACAAATGATTTAGAAATTTTACTTATGTGGCTGCTAAGAGACGGCAGATCATCAGAACCATACTATGTCTTTAAGACCACTTCTGTAACACTCCCTCCTCATCTCTCATTAAGGTATACTCTACTTCTATCACGTGACCAATATCACGGTCGTCACCCAATGTGGGCTGAGACACAAACCTAACTACATTAATACAAAACACCTAAAGCATTCTATGGATATCAGGTGCACAGATCTGTGCACAGTTTGTGTGGTGGTGGTTCTCACCTTCCTCCAGCAAGTTGTGACAGGTGGATGCCAGCCACAAGTGTTTCCCATCATCACCAATATAGTGAAGCATTTAAGGAACCAGGAGTCAGAAGGAAGGTGAATTAGCTCAGTAACCTGAGTGAACCTTGTTCCTGTTGCTTCCTTGCCTTGTGCTTCAAGACTCATTCTTGTCTTTTCCATCCCCCTCCTGACCTGGTTCCTACTCTGTCTTGGCCTCCTTGGAAGAACCTGAGCTTCGGTTCTCAAATGTGATCTCAAGAGCCTTCCTGGAACTATCTCACGCTCCGGTATTAACGAAGACGTGCCCAGAGCTCAGCTGAACCTTCTTCTTCCAGTTCACCCTCCGACACACTCCACCATCAGCTATCTGCCACAAGCCACCATTGAGACTGTCAGTCACAGCTCTCTATGCGCCGCCTCACTGTCTCCCGGACTTCACTATTCACTCAGCCCATAAGTCAGTCTTAGCTACATTTACGCAGTCTACCTGCTTGCTGTCGGTGCTA
Source organism: Fundulus diaphanus (assembly GCA_037039145.1). Classification (NCBI taxonomy): domain Eukaryota; kingdom Metazoa; phylum Chordata; class Actinopteri; order Cyprinodontiformes; family Fundulidae; genus Fundulus; species Fundulus diaphanus. The sequence goes on from CM073128.1 coordinate 51,903,314, forward strand.
AGACCTGCTTTCTCTCCAACAGTCAGTGACCAGAGCCCTCCCGGTTTCCCCTGCCCTCATCTCCACATTCTATCAGTAAAACCTTTAAACTGCGTACACAGATTTACTGTGACTCAATGGATATACAGAGAGAAATTATCACCAGGCAGTGTTGACGCCTCAGTGCTGAGGCGTCAACACTTTTAAATCCGCAGGAATAAGAAAGTATCAGACTCTGGAACAGCCTTTTGAAAAAGAAAAATCAAATCGTATCCACATTTTCAGGACACATGCAGAAACTTTGTCATGAGATTTTATTTCATTCAAACACTTCTGTTACTAAATCATCTAATCTGTGAGAGTACTGTCAAAACCTGAATGTGGAAAATCAACAATTGGTCAATCTAAAACGTTGCCTGCAACTCTACATAACGACAAGCATTCACACATGCGCTTTTGTAAGTGCTGCCTGCTGCATCGTACAGCGTATGATTAGCTTTACTCAAAGTTTCACTACATTCTAACTACGGGCAAGGCACATAATGTGTTTTATGAACTATCGTGCAAAAGAGCAAGGCTGTTGTAATAATAGAAACAGAAACAGTCCCTCCATAAGCTGCTCCTGTATGAGATACAGTGTTGAGAGAGGATGAGGAATGAAAAAGCAGGATAGAAGTTGGTATTTACCATGCATTCCTCTAGTCAGCACAGCAATAATGGCAGCATCATGCAGGACACAGCTCTTAGCTGGTCAACGAAAGCTTTTATTCTGGAAAGATTTTTAGTACTTTCAAAAGCAAGCCTGAAACCTTGGTGAAAGGAGCATGACAAGAAACCACTCCACCCCTCCACTAAAAGGAAGAAACACATGTGTGACATGGAAGGGGTTCCCCTGCTTTTCTCTTGAGCAGGAAGTTGGTAAAAAGTCCAAACGTGAGATGGGGAGGAGATGGTTATTGTCTAAATAGACTAAAATAGATCCAATATTCTGTTTTCACTCTTGGTTTTCACAACATAAACAAGTGTGTAGGACTCAGGCAAACTAAGCTCAACGAAGGGGCTAAAAAGATACATAATCATATGGCGACACTGACATGCAAAGAGATAAATGGTGGATTCTGTCCTGCATCTGCACACATAATTGCTTCCAACACTAGATTACTATATTTGGTAAAAGCATAGCTCTGTGGGATGCAAAATCAGTTTTACTGCTGCTTATTAAAGCTTGACACAAGAACTGGGCAAAATATCAAAAACATTGTATCACTGCTTTTTACAATAAAACTACAATTTTATCACAATTTCCCCACATATATCCTGAATAAAAACAGCTAAAAGAGCATTTAGGGCAAAACAAATATTTCTGAGTAAATCTGGATCAGGTTATGCAATGTTGCCAGCATGAATACAGTGATATTTAACAGGCAAATATCTAAGACTTCAAGTACACTGCTTCTTGACCTGCTTCCATTTCCTACCTGTAAACCTGTAAATCTTCAGCCAATGTGTGTGAGTTTGTTTCTCCTGGTAGATGAGTGTTTTGCAATTTACAAAATGATTTTTTTTAATAAATAAAGAAATCCCAAAAATAGAAAAATCAGGCACATCTTTCACTATATAGTATTCTTCTGAACATAAGGTTTATTTCTACTGATCATGGTTCTGAGCCCCAACTGAGCCAGTTGACTCTTGAAATATGACACAGTCTGACCCCTGTTCAAACCAAAAGAACTTTGGGCTGGAGTACGAGCCACATTTTTAACAAATCATTGACTAAAGGTGCCTTAACTTTTTGCCATGCAAGCTACCAAACTTGCAGGTACTTGGTGTGACCTGTAAGTCACAAAAATCTAATCTTTTTAAAATCCCAAACCGCAAATCATTTCCTCTGGATTTTTCTTCCTCCATTCTTTTACCTGCAATTAACAATTAACTTAACACTCAATATTTCAAGGAATTGAACAGACTGGTCTGACTTTTCTAGAACAGGGATCTGTAAATCATTGAATATCCAAAATATAAAGGGGGTTTGTATGCTTTCCTTATTGAATCAGGGGCATAAATGATATTAAAATCAAAGCAAAAAATGTAGTTGATAAAATATTAATACTTTGCTTAATCAAGTAGTTCTTAAATGTTTTCTATTGTGCCCCCCTTTGAAAAACGAAACATTTTCAGGTGCCCCCATCCCAACAAAATGGGTCAAAAATGTGGCTTTTATTGTTTTCTATTTTAATGCCTTAAAGCTTCGATCTGAAGATTACCCAGAACCCCTTTTAACATATACTATATTGATTCATTTATAACATATAACAATTGTTTCTAACAACTAAAATGTTTCAACGTTGCTACACCTAAACAGTGCTAAACTATATGATATTAACAATAACATAAATGGCTTTTAGCCCAACTCGTACCTGCAGTCAAAACAAAGAATGAAACAAAAATGTTCATTGCCTGCTGACACAGCACATTCTCTCTCTGGAAAGATGGCATGTTACTTTTAACCAGCTATGAACCTCATATGTCCAAAATAATATCTGGCCCCATCAATCCATTTTCCATCACGCTTGTCCCTTGTGGGGTCGTGAGGGGTGCTGGTGCCTATCTCCAGCTATCAATGGGCGAGAGGCGGGGTACACCCTGGACAGGTCGCCAGTCTGTCGCAGGGCATAATATCCAGCCATTAATATTAAAGACAAACTCAGTTACATTAAGTTTTGTATTTTTTCAGGAGTTTATGAATAGTATTCATTCTGCTACTGACTGCAGGTACAGATCAAACAGCAAGGCCTGAAGTTGGACACCCCTGTTTAATAGGATTGCTTTTGTTATGTATTGGGACTGTTTGGAGTTGCCATTGTAATGGGTTTCAGCTGAGACTGTAGGTGCTGTAGGCTGGGTTATAAGGTTGATACAACCAGATAATGTGCACTCTTGCCACATAAAAGTTAGTTTGCTAAGGTGAAAGGTGGAAAATAAAGCTGCTGCATCATAGAGCAAAGAACAGCAATGGATAGAATGTGCACCTCAGATGATGCTACAATCTCTCTGCTTTGGCAGACGCTCAAATTTTCAAATCATTTACGATCCAGTGTTGCCATGTGGCCCAGTGCTACGTATTTTTGGTTTTCAAAAGATGTTTATGTTCTGCTCAGCACAATGCAAGTTACACAATCTTTAGTCTTCAGACCATGAACTGCAGCACCTTCAATACAATATACACAATGAACAAAACATTTAGTGAGTTTGAGGAGGCTTTTATGAATAGGGAAGCTTAATGTTATTGGGCTGAGATTTATATTAGACAAATACTTGGATGTAAATTTGATGTGCTTTTTCTTTTTTTAAGTGCTTCTAGCCTTTTCCACCATCATTATTTGATTTGAGCTGCCTACTATCAGTCCATTAAACTGACACGTCTTTCCTAAAGGACACAATTTTGTAAAACTCTATACAACTGTTGGATTTTATGTGAAACAATTTTACAAACTTTCTAATCACATGAGTGTTGACTGATTATTGTTTTGATTCAATTTCTTTAAATAATGTAAATTTGAGTCTCCTTTACATAAAGACAAACTGGCATTATTTTCTAAATAAAATTAAATGACTAATTACACTATTATAATAAATGACTATGTCTTACAGTTGAGGCCAGGCTTTTATCAACGTCAAAAGTGACGTCTGCCTTTAAGTCCGGGACCTGGCTGGTGTCCTTACACCACTGCTGAGCCTTTCCTCTCTTCATCCATGTCATATTTGGCCTGAAACTCAATCTAAAGTCCAGCAGGTCTCTACATACAGAGTACATAGGGCTAAGGTTGACATACACATTACAGAACCTATCAGATCCCTCCACTCTTTTTAGACCTTAGAAACACTGTCAGTTTCTCTTAAGCCTAGTATGCAGGCATTGTGCAGAATAACATGAACTTTATTGCACAAAGTCAGGCTTGGCCACAGCCCATAATAGAATTTCTCACAAAGGGAGGTCAATATGACCTTAGAGCACTGCTGGCTTTCTGTTTCAAAACAAACAAATGTACATAACATCTAGTTAGAATATTGAGAATTATATGCATGGAAGTGATAACACAAACAAACAAAGGTATGAGTCCGCAGGATGTTTTCCTAACGAGCATTGGTTACTACACTAATCATCATTATTACCCAAAAACATGTACTGATTCAAGAACAGGAAATGGTGCCTCCACAAGAAAGATATAGCTCCAGTATGGGTTATTACAAACATCTACAGTAGATCTTTGTAATAATGTTTTTTCTGACGATCTCTAAAAGTGTATGTGTTGGGCAAGGCAACAATAAAAATTATATTTCACTCCTTGTTTTCTGCTCAAAAGCACATCAAGCATTCTGCAACGCAACCTAATAGTTTCAGACTGATGATTGTCAAAAAAGACAAAGCTTCTGTCTTAGGGTTGATGGCAACAAAGGACACAATGTGCTGTTTCAGCTCATCTCAAAAATGGCTAAAAAGTGCAAACAAATATACACAGAAACATTCTAGTCAGTCTGGTAAATAACAGAGGCTTGTTTGCATATATTAAGAGCAGCACCTGCACTGATGAGGGGAAAGATTTGGATTGTTGGAGTTAGAATGTATATGGGCCTCCTGCAAGAATTAAAGCAGGCAGCCTGGAGTAAAGGCTGACATGTATCCTGGGACAACAGTGTCCATCCTTGGGATGCAGTGGGGTCACAAGCTTCATAGGAACTGCAGAGTTGATGCATTGTTCTTTTCTTAGTTTATAGAAACTAATCAGACATCTGCACCAACCCACAGCCTTCATGGTAAAATCCCAGAAGCTGCCATCTGTGATAGCCATGTCGTATTTATAAAGCAGAGTTCATTCAGGCAGCGCCAAATGACTGTGCATCATCTATCTTCCATCCAGGTTGTCCTCTTCTGCGATAAACATACATAAATACATAATCATATATATTTATATATTTATGTATGTGTGTCAATGTATTTTGTTGCTGTAAAACTGAATATATTTTCCCTCTGATAATGTCATGATGAGACTGTTTTCTTTCCTCCAGAAGCGAGCTGTCAGGATCATCAGCTTTCTGCCAAAGTTCACTTAGTTGCCCAGATACCAAGACTGGAAGAGAAACAAAAGAACAGTCAGAATTTAAACAAAAAACAGTTGAATCAGAAAAGTGAGACCTCATTATGTTCTGCATTCACTTGCAGCCAAATATCTGATATCTACACCAGTTTAGACAGATTATGGGTTTACATTCCACAGTGCCTTTAAATGGGTAATTTTTTAAAACGTTTTACTTTTCCATAACTCATTAATTTAAATTACTGGGTTAACGTCCCTGCTCTACTTTTTCCATTACACCGACTTTCATACCATACTTTCATGCATTTCAGAACCAAGAAATTTGCAATTCTGGGAAGAAAAACAGGCAGGTGTCCAAGATGAAGCATGCTACACTGGGTTGGGAGAGGAGTGTGTTGCTGGTCAAACCTCAGACAGTAATGATTCAGTTCATTCACCCAGCCAAAGTCACCTACAACCTGGGTATTCTGATTGTGATCTGAACTTGTTTTCAGGCCTTTCCAAACATCACTGATGTTTGGAAAGGCTGATCCTGTAAGGTTCTGGGCCCCATTCTTCGTACGTTGCTTAAAACATCCAAGATCAAATGAGACATCCGAGATGACTTCATCCGGCTAATTGGGTTCTTCGAACACACCTGTTGTTTATGATTAGTATCGCTGGATTGAGTTATCTGAGACAACTGCGCGTTCATGCATTTGTTTAAAAGGGGAAATGTATCAATAGTAGAAACAATGATCAGCAACGCTGCTAATGGCTGTTTAGCATGGCCAAAGAACGCCCACAGTTTTTCTCCCAAGCAGAACACGAGCTTTTAATGGAAGGTTATGCCGAATTTGAGTCATTAATTAAAACGACAGGGAACACCTCAAAGTCTGCTAAAGCCAGGAAAGAGGGCTGGCAAAAAGTAGCAGACAAATTAAATGCGTAAGTGCTGTTCATGGTAGATGTTTCTATCACTTTCTACATTATGTATTTTTGCATTTTAATAATTTCATATTTACTTTGTTTTATGTCAGAGCCTCCACGGGACCCACTAGAACATAGGGAAAAAAGTGAAGTACAAGAATATTCTACAAAATTGTAGCCTTTAATTAATATACTTTATTTTAAAAAGTCACTTCTTCCTCTTTCTTAAAAGCCACTGTTAAATGAGGTGTTTGTCTGTTTATAACAGCCTATAAGAAGGCTGAAAAAAAACGGGTTCTTTTTACTTTTGTTGCATGAGGCATGTTTCACCCTTTTTCCCCCAAAATGACACAGGGTGCCATCCGTTCGTTATATAAACGGCATCTTCAACAAAAAAATTGTATTTTGTCCGGAAAAAAACACAAATTAAGAGGAGAAATTGAACTCCACAACTTGAAAAAGAGAATAATTGCACTAGAGATCGAGTTGCTTCAAAAGGACCTTCAGAGTAAGTTCTAATACACCATTTGACAGTAGTATTGCTGACTTTACATTACTCTCTTATTGCAGGCAAAAGATGACTTGCTGGCTTTTCTTTATAAAGAATTGTTTAAATAAAACGAGAGGAACTAAGCATTATTTTTTCGTCTTTTATTAAGCATTAAAAAATGGTGTTCCACAATTCTGTCCCGTCCTCTGCCACTAGGTGGTCCAAGTGCACTGGCTGGATATCCCTATCTCCTCCATTCATACAGCTGCGATCTAATCCTGTTTACATGAAATAAGCCTGCTCGCGAGCAGGTTTAAGTTTGCGCACATGTTGCTATGACAGCAAGTCCGGAATGAGTTTCGAAGAACCAAAAGATCCAAGATCATGCCAAATCGTCAACAATCAAATCCAGCTAACTGAGTTAGCGATGTACGAAGTACGGACTCCTGGTCTGGTTCATGTTATTATTTTGGTTAAGTTAGCTTTCCTGCTTTAGGGTTTATTTCTGTTTTAGTTTCTGTCTTGTTTTGGAGTCCTGTTTAGCCTGTTTATTGTTTTAGTTATCTGGTTCCTGTATTAGTTCTGATTTTAGTTCTGTGCTTTGTTTAGTTTCATTGTTATCTTCTGTCTTAGGTTTATTCTCCAGTTCCTGTCAGCTCCCTCAATTGCTTCCTCCTGCCTTTGATTAATTGATTAACTCCGCTCACCTGTCTGTCCGCTTATTCAAACCTCCCTCAGTCCTCTGCTACCTGTCGGTTCGTCACCTATTCATCCATGTGTGCTTTCCCTGTTTGCGGTCCTGTCCTGGTAAGAGCTCCCAGCACCTTGATTCTGTCTGGTAACCTGTCCTGTCTGTTTCTGCCCAGTTCTGTTCACCTGTTTACCTGTCAAGTCGTTGCCTGGATGTCTGCCTTATCTGTTTGGATCATGTCTGTTTGCCCGTCTGATTCCCTCTCCTCACCTTCCCCTCAATAAAACACCGTTAAAAGCATTGATACCGTGTCTGGTTGAATACCGGGTTCATCCCCACTCAGATCATTACAGATCCTCCATTTTCTTCCAGTAACAGTTTTTTCTTTCTCTGATTATCTTTTTTGTCAGTTCCTTCTGCACCTCTCTCCATTCTTCTTTATTTCCTGACCTGAAAGACAACCTCTTTTCTTTAAGCAAATTTTTATGTCAGAATTTATTCAGGGCTTGCTGTTGGAGAAACACCAGACTGAGGGGCACAGTTAAGTCCACGCAGAAATTGTTATTGCATCAATGTCCTCCCCATGAGGATAGCAAAGTTCCTCCCTCAGAGTGGAGCTGAAGTAGTCTTTCAGCGCGTCTTCGGCATCCTTAGAGCATTTCCTCACCATGCGTGTTACAGCTGGTTCTCCTTGTACAAGCGGTTTATACACAGGCTGGAGGTGAACAGGCAGCTTTCACAGACGTGGGGTATTAGCTATTATTGCAAGAATGTGTGTATATTCCCACAGGAGTGGATAAGGTCTCGTGCCAACAGCTATCAGCTCTATATCCTTACTGCAAAGCATATCTTTGATTTGTAACATGCACAGGGCTGCACTATCTGCCATTTACAAACACAGCAAGACCTTCTCCTCTATTTTCTTACTGCTGTCTTGTGTTCTGTTTGCCCTAAGCAGATGAAAGCCATCTATGTTTACGTTGGTGTCTGGAGTTAACTCTGTTAGCCAGATTTCTGTTAGCATGAGCAAATTGATCTTTCTGTAGGCCCATGGACGGAAAGGCAGGTGTGTACTTCCTCCTCCAGCAATGATCTACCATGGTGATATGAAGGCTAATCGCATGGACTAGCAGCTGATCCCTGGTGTAACCCAATAGTGATGTGCTGCCCTCACTGGTCTCTGAATACAATTGTCCAAAAAAAGAAATGAAAAGCAAAGTTGACAACAAAACGTTAGATCCATGTTGTGAGCTGAATGGTGAAAAGACAGGGACGCACATTACTATATTTTCTGCAGACACCCTCACATTTCAACCTACCGGATGAATTTGTGAAACCTCTGTTGGGGGCTAGGTGATTCTAGGTATACGATGCTCGGGATTCTGCACCTGACTCATGCTTGGATGACAGGGGCCTGGCAGGGTTGGTAGGCTGTCGCCCATGGTTTCCAGGGGGTCTCTGTTCTATGGCTGTGGGGGCTCTGTTCCAGGCTCTCTTCTGTTGTCTACTGGGTGGATGCGTAGTGTGCCTGTGGTGGGCTGCCTGGCCTTTGTAGGACTGCTGGTTTCCAGGGTCTTGAGGTCCTCTCTGCTTGCTTTTGATCCTTGGTGGAGGGATGGCTGTGGCCCTCTGGAGGACATACTCTAACTTTATGTTCTGTCTCTGTTTCTTCTTCATTGTAGCTACATCTGGCCTGGCATTCTGTATAGCTGTGAAATTAGTCACTTTTACATGGACATAAGTAATAAAGGGCCGATCAGAATAAAAATGTCATGTAAACACACCAAACGGAATACTGTAATCGGATTTAGCTCAATTGAAATGAAACTGTATTTGGGATGAGACAGGTGGTTTATGCTGATTGTTATAAGGGGAGTGGTGGCCTAGAGGGTAGAGCATTGCGCATTTCCTAAAGGGCGTCCATCTATACACTTATTCCGATCATGTTATTCAGATTGGGACAAACTCCCTTGTCTGCACATGTGTGCCAAATGTCTCCCATCCTGTAATGCAGGAAGACCAATAGCATATGTTGCTAAGCCTTTGAGAGGAGTCTGGCTGCACACCTTAACTGTGAGTTGCATCCGGCTTTACCGTGGGTTTCTTGCGGTTGCAGTCTCAGAGCTTCATTGTGAGTTGCTTCAGTGGTTTAAATTTTGTGCCATTTTCTGCTATCTTAGCGTCGATAGAAGAAGACAATGACAGACAGCTTTATGTGATTGATTATTCTGAATAATCAATATTGAAGAAACTCTGAATTGCACGTCTTTAATCTGGTCGATGTGGAAAAGAACATATATCTGTGTCAATCTAAATAACGAATAATCATTTAAATTTTATGGTAACATTTAGCCTAAATCTTTACAAGCTTACTGTCTGTACATGCCACCAAATGTGTGGAGGATAGTGTGCAATAGTCTAAAAGATTTATTTCTCTCCATACACAGGGTGAGTAGTATTGCAATATAAGTGTATTCTCTCATTATAAGAAATAGTGGTCTAATCTAATATAATTATAATAAAGTATTACCTTATTTCATTATGCTCCCCATATTCTAACAATTAACATTGAGTAAGAAGTGGTCCAACATAATATTCTTTGGGAGCCTTACATGAGCAATGTTGAGAGACTCTGCTATTGATTTAAGCGATGGGAGCATTTTTCAAAAAAGCAGCATATCTCATCACACCATATCTCATTTCGTGTAATGTTAAGCATATGCATGCCAAATTAAAAGTTTTCTCTCTTCACAGTGCACAAATAGTTAACTAGCTATATTAATAGTGCTAGGTGTTCATGTATTATTACCATTTTTAACATGTGTAACTTTGTCTTGTAGAGATGCATCAATCCATATTTTACAGTGATGAAAAGCCTGCAGTCGAACACTGCACAATATGTTGCAGATTGTACCAATTAATCCCTTTCTCTTAGATATAAAAACAGCCAACCGTATAGGCTGAAAAAAATTGCATTAAATTTAAAGGTAAAAATAAATCCATCTGTTTATTGATGTGTTTGTGTATTCTTGTTATTGATCTAATTAATTTAATGGTTTAATGTGACTGTTTTTTATCCCCTAAACAAGAAGATTTGCAAGTGCCATTTATAATGCAGGGATTCAGGACATTTTCATTGCTGTGTTTGCGACAAAACCATCATTGCCAAAAAAGACATGGAAAGACACTTGGAGGCATACCAAAGTCAAGAGAATCAAGAATATTTTATTTGTCACCGCGGCGATTTCTCTTTGGCTACTCCAGTTCAAATTCCAGTTCACATTTGTCAGGATATGAAGCTGGCGAACCCGAAATTCAGCCGGACAGAGTTACGTTTAAGAAGTTTATTGAAAAGGATGAGTAGTGGCGGATGAGGCAGATGAATAGTACCGGACTTGAGCAGGTGAATAATGGCAGCAGGAGCAGGCAGTTGGGGATAAGCAGGAGACCAGAACAGACGTGTAGGCCAGGAAACCACCAGAACCAGCAGAGCAAACGGCAGGGACTTACTGAGAAACAGGCAGGGCTGCAGCACGCAGACATAGACAACTTAGCTGGAAAGTCTTGCTGGAAAAGATCACAGGATATGAGGTCAGGGAACATCAAACACGGCGGTCCGTCATGAGAAGAGAGGTGAGGTGAAGAGAAATGTTCTGGCGGCAATGAGTTGGCTGAGGAGGGTATATGTAGGCTGGTGAACAGGTGAGCTGAGTAGACTTAATTAGTGGTAACAGGTGGAGATGATCTAGAATAGGGTGGTGGATGGAGGGAGACTGAGCTAATTGGATAGTGGCTGATGGCTGAAAGGTGACTAAATAAGAAAAGTCCAAAAATGTCCAAAGTAAAAAGAACAAAAAATGACAACATTACACATAATGAAGGCTGACAAACAAACAAGGCAATGAACAAGGGTTACATTTTTTTTAGCATCACGAAAAGTAACATATAACAGATAATGAGGAAGTAGGGTGCTTATTTAATGATGATTTGAGGCTTTGATTACAGCAGTATGCATTTAGATATTCAGAGATCATAGTGTGCAAGTAGGCAGTAACAAAGTGATTGTAACGCATGACGGGCTAGTAACAGTGGGGGTGATTTAAAAGCATTGGACTGCTGTCTCCTATCAGAGGGCGATTGCCCTCACAGCTCTTGGGAAAGAACTGTTTCTAAGCTTATTTGTTTTGGCTTTGACGCTTCTGAAGCGTTTACCTGATGGGATGCCTGGGTGAGTGGGATCAGTGGAGATGCATCTGGACCTTCTTTGGGCTCGCTCTGCATAAATTGAGTCCAGATCCTGCAGACGGCATACCACAATCCCCTGTGCTGTTCTCACCACCTGTGCTAGGTCCTTTCTCTCCTGGTCTGTGCAGCTCCCATACCATACAGTTATGCTGATACATAACACACTCTCTATGGTAGCTCTATAGAAGTTCTTTAGCAGTTTAGTGGGAAGTCCAGACCTTTTCAGTTTCCTGAGGAAGAACAAACACCTCCCACCTTCTTCACCAGGTGGGAGGTGTTTGCAGTCCAAGAGAGGTTGGAGGAGATGTGAATGCCCAGGAATTTAATGCTGTCCACGCACTCCACCGCCTCCCTCTGTATGTAGAGAGGAGCCAGTTGAGTCCTCCTGGACCTCCTGTAGTCTATTATTACCTCCTTGGTCTTACTGATGTTCAGGATCAGGTTATTCCAAGAGCACCGCTGTGTGAGATTGCTGACCTCATCCCTGTAGTGGGACTCATCATTGTTGGAGATGAGACCCACTACGTGGGTGGTGTCGTCCGCAAACTTCACCACTGTGTTTGTGGGGTGGACAGCAGAATTGTCCTGGGTGAAAAGGGTGAAGAGGGCTGGGCTAAGGACACAGCCCTGTGGCGTTCCAGTGTTGAGGATCAGTGGAGCAGCAGTGGAGTGCGTTTCCGTATCCTCACCACCTCGGGTCTGTTCCAGGAGCAGAGAGGTGTGGATAATCCCATGTTGTGGAGCTTCAGAGCCAGCATGTCTGGTCCATGAAAAGCATCCTTACAGGGGTGTTGCCGGCTTCTCTTTGGAGCGGTTCTCCCTGTAAGCAGGTTGTCCAGGCCAGCAGGGATGGCGTCCTTGATGTACTTTAGGAGGATCCCCACGAAGCACTTCATGATGACGGGGTCAGAGTGATGAGACCATAATCATTGAGGCAAGTGATGGCTGGTTTCTTGGGGACAGGCACGACAACGGAGGATTTCAGGCAGGCACGAACCGTGGAGAGCAGCAGGGAGAGGTGCCACACAGGACACATCCACTTCAGCTGCTGCCCTGTTGGAACTTAACCTAGACCTTAGTTTATCTGTATCTTCCCAAGCATCTACACTGTAAACAGATTTAACTACCTCGTGCTTTCCCCTAGTTCCACCCGACATAGTATCTCTAACTCCAGAATTAACTATCACTCTTTATAAATATGATTCATTAGTTGTTCCCTCTGAAGTGTATTCTAGTACAACAAATGTCCCTACCAGGAGACAACTAAATTAATTACAAATTACAAAACATTTTATAAAAAAAACATGACCAAACATATTGAGAGGAAACACACTGACAAACCAAACTACATAACAATAAATGTAGTCTCTGTATCGCTAGTTGGACTCTATCTCTGTAGTCCAACATGGTAAATTGCTTGTACTTGTACAGCACTTTAACTAGTCGAAAGCGCTTCACACTATAGTCAGTCATTCACCTATTCACGCACACATTCACACCCTGACGGTGGTAAGCTATGTTAGTAGCTACAGCTGCCCTGGGGCAGACAGACAGAAACGAGGCTGCCATACATAGGCGCCACCAGGCAATCTGACCACCGCCAGCAGGCATTTCAGGACACAAGGACACAACGACTAAGATGCAGGGACCAGGGACCAACCAATTATTACGACAAGTCCAGAACGGACCAAGCCTGCAAAAAAGTGAGTGAGGAGCCTTGAGTGGCAGTTAAGTGAAAGCGTCACTACATAGTGCAATTCTACTGCTGTATTTCTGGCTTGTCGCCCACTGTGCAATTGCTCTCCCTTGCTGTACGAACGGCCGATGATAAAGTCAGGCGAGCAACAGCAAGCAAAATTGACGGTATTGTGGTGCCGATGTGAATGCACCTTGAAGAAAGCAACATGTTTGCAAAATTCCCAGTCAGCTCATGTCCCTCTCTGTGTTGAAGTGCCATTTCAAGAAACCCCCAAGCAGTTTAGTTTTTCCATTCACAAGTCAACTTACACCACTATAGTCACCTTGGGATGATACAATTTATCAGCTAACATGTGGCATTGTCCTTGTGCAAAACCAAGAATGTCAGGTGTACACAACAACATAAGCAAATGGCATTTGTTTCAAACCAACCTGGACGTATTCAAATCAAAGACTGACCTCAACAACACCAACACATTATCTATCCACCATTGGCTGAAGACTTGATGGGAATTGTTCAGTACATACACAGTCACAAAAAGCTTCCAGCCAACATACCCGATGAACAGATTACATCACAGTTGCATTTGGTAAAGACAATTTCCACTGTTTGTCCAGGATCAGTACGCTGTAATGATCAGAGGCAGGGGGCCCAGAATTCAACCAGACCAGCAGAGGTTCCGATCAGGTTCTTTATTAAAAATCAAAAACAGGGACGAAATTCAAAGAGATCGTCGCACCAAAGACAGCAGAAAAACAAACACTCCAGTTAGGCAGGCAAAGGCAGGAACCGGATGGCTCAGATCTCTGGAGGGAAACAGGGTCAAAATCCAAAAACAAAGCAGAAACAGATACTGAACTGGATAAGACTCACCGTAACCTGAACAGACTCAACAAGGCGACCTGGCACTGATGTCTGGTCTCAACAGTTTATATGGAGGTGGAAGCAGGTGAAACTGGTGAGAGGTGATTGCAGCAGGGGTGGAGTTAGGCAGGTGTGCAGAGTAAGTAATTAGACCAGACATCAGTGCTGAGGCTCAAAACAAGAACAGATCAGAAACCAAACCTAAACTAAAAAAGCTGACAGGACAAGTGGACAGGAACAAAAACGACACCAGACTTGATAAGAACCAAAACAACCCTGAAGTACAAACCTAAAACAGAAGATAAAGCTAAGACTAAAACTGATGACATAACAGGATAAACTAAAACAGTAAACAAGCTAAACAAGAATCTAGACAAGACAAAACTCAAAGCAGCCAGAGAACCTAAGGCAGGAGAGTGAAATAACTAATAACATAAACCAGAATATTACATACGCCTCAAAAAATCTGTAGAGATTACTTGAAAAGCCAGGATAATCGCCATGAATGCATGAATGACATTTGTAATTTGTGAATGTAACTGCGTTCCTTACTTATTCATATTTTTTCCCCCACCAGCTATTTCCGACAATGTCTACAAAGCTACATGATGTACAGATACCAGGAATGGCATGACAGTCTCCATAATTTTGATGACTATGAGAGACAGAATGGGATCCCTTATGTCAAACCTGTTTAGGAACCCCCCCCCCCCCCACTTGCCCACAACCACACCCAACACCCTCTCACACCCCTTAATTATTTGATGCACGACATGTGTTTGTGTCATGAGATGTTTTATGGGAGTTACTTAGAACCAAATGTGTAATTTCAAGTTTACTGTGTCTTCATACTATATAGGTGGCCAGGATGCCGTTTTTACCGTTTTACGACATGTGTTTGTGTCACCAAATGTGTTTTTCTCTGGTTGCTTACAACAAAATTTGTCAGTGAACATACTGGTGGGAGAAAAATAAATAAATAAAGAATATCCAATCACAGGACTTTAGGGTGGGGTGGTTTTTTTCCGTTTCTCATAATATAAACCCTTTCTAACTTCCCGTCTGAAAGGCTGACGTCTCCAAAGTGATCAAATCCTGTTCAACATGGCACAAATAAGAATGTCATGCTGACGTCAAATGACTGGGCAGTTTTGAAACTCGTGATGCCTCGCAAACTAGGGGGAGAACAGACGGATGCAGCGGCCTCCGCTGCGAAACAAGGAACCCGGGATGGAATCCTGGATTTACCCATTGCTAAACGCAGCTAGCAGGAACTGCCCCTCCTGAACGAAACTGACATAGATTCAAGAAATAGGATCTTCTCATCTATTTGCCAGTCAAAGGCTGGGATTACAGGTCGCTGGTCTTTCCGCGCAAGCCTCAGAAAAGCTCAGGGTAAAACACCATCGGTTATTTTTGTGCTTGAGTATTATAATAATAATAATAATAATAATACATTTTTTTAACAGTGCCTTTCTGGACACTCAAGGTCACTTTACAGAGAATAAAAATGAAAATACAAAAATACAAATACAGGAACATAAAAACAGTTATGGGGAGGGACAAGAGCAGTGTATATACAAATAAGCGAGCTGGAACAGGTGGGTTTTGAGTCTGGTTTTGAATAAGGGGAGAGAGTCAATATTGCGGAGGTCAGGAGGGAGTGAGTTCCATGTCATGGTGACAAGTCGAGCTGGGGGTACACTGAGGTGGATAGTGGAGGAGGATCTAAGGGAGCGGGAGGAGGTGGCAATGAGAAGGAGGTCTGACAGATATGGAGGAGCAAGGTATAGATGGCTTTGAAAGTATATAGAAGGATTTTAAATTGTATTCTGAATTGAACTGGGAGCCAATGGAGTTGGTGAAGGACAGGGGAAATATGATGAAAAGAGGGGGTTCTGGTCATGACACGAGCTGCTGAGTTCTGAAGAAGTTGGAGTTTATGGAGGGATTTATGAGGGAGGCCGAAAAGAAGAGAATTACAATAATCAAGACGGGAGGTGATGACGCTGTGGATAAGGACAGAGGCAGTGCGCGTGGTGAGGGAGGAACGGAGGCGGTTAATGTTGTGAAGGTGGAAGTATGCAGACCAGGTAATGTTATTTATGTGTGACCGAAAGGATAGGGAGGAGTCAAGGATGACACCCAGACTCGACCTGAGGGGAGGGAGAGACCAAGGAGTTGTCAATGGGTAGTGAGAAACTATCGATTTGGGATAGGGTGGATTTGGTGGCGACGAGGAGGAGTTCGGTTTTATCCACAAAATGCAGTTCGAAGTCTTCAGCTGATCCAAAATGCTGCGGCAAGAGTCCTGATGAAAATCAACAAGAGGGATCATATTTCTCCAATTTTAGCTTCCCTTCATTGGCTTCCTGTTAAATAAGAATAGAATTTAAAATTCTTCTTCTAACGTATAAAGCCCTTAATAACCAAGCTCCATCATATCAGAGCTCTGATTACCCCGTATGTTCCTAACAGAGCACTTCGCTCTCAGACTGCAGGTCTGCTGGTGGTTCCTAGAGTCTCTAAAAGTAGAATGGGAGGCAGATCCTTTAGCTATCAGGCTCCTCTCCTGTGGAACCAACTCCCAGTTTTGGTCCGTGAGGCAGACACCCTATCTATTTTTAAGACTAATCTTAAAACTTTCCTTTTTGACAAAGCTTATAGTTAGAGTGGCTCATGTTACCCTGAGCTATCTCTATAGTTGTGCTGTGATAGGCCTAGGCTGCTGGAGGACATCAGGGTCTAATTTTCTCACTCTACTGATTTCTACTGTTCTTCATTCTACGGTTCTCCAGTTTTGCATTGTATTACATTGAAATGACTGTCGTCATTTCAGCTTTTAACTTTTTGCTCTCTCTCTTTTTCTTCATAGTAGGTACACCTGGTCTGGCGTTCTGTTAACTTTGACATCATCCAGAGAAGACGGCTCACCCGTTACTACCATCTAATGTAGAACAGATTACTAGATCAATGTGTGCTTCTGTGCTTTTTGTCTCTCTTGTTGTGTCTCTGCTCTGTCTTCTGTAACCCCCAGTCGGTCGAGGCAGATGACCGTTCATACTGAGCCCGGTTCTGCCGGAGGTTTTTTTTTCCCGTTAATGGGTGGTTTTTCTTCCCACTGTCGCTTCATGCTTGCTCAGTATGAGGGATTGCAGCAAAGCCATGTACAATGCAGACGACTCTCCCTGTGGCTCTACGGTTCCCCAGGAGTGAATGCTGCTTGTCGGGACTTTGATGCAATCAACTGGTTTCCTTATATAGGACATTTTGACCAATCTGTATAATCTGACCCAATCTGTATAATATGATTGAACTTGATTTTGTAAAGTGCCTTGAGATGACATGTTTCATGATTTGGCGCTATATAAATAAAATTGAATTGAATTGAATTGAATCACTGTTTAGTTTAAGGAAGCTTGAGGTGAACCAGTCTTTAATTTCAAGTAAGCAGTTAGTAAGGGACAAGGGGGGGAGTGAGGAAGTGGGTTTACTGGATAAATAAAGCTGGGTGTCATCCGCGTAACAGTGAAAATGAATGTTGAATTTGCGAAAAATACTGCCAAGGGGAAGGAGGTAGGTGATGAAGAGGAGGGGGCCAAGAACTTAGCCTTGAGGGACACCAGTAGTAACAGGGAAAGGGTGGGATGTGAAAGATTTGAGTTGAATAAACTGAGTGTAGTCGGAGAGATAAGACCGGAACCAGTCAAGAGGGGTGTGAGAGATGCCAAGAGAGGATAATCTATTGAGGAGAATGGGGTGAGAAATGGTATCAAAGGCCGCACTAAGATCGAGGAGGATGAGGATGGAGAGGAGTCCAGAATCAGCAGCTATGAGGAGATCATTTGTGATTTTTATTAGGGCGGTTTCAGTATTATGGGAGGGGCGAAACCAGACTGGAAAGGCTCGTAAAGACTGTTGAGGGTAAGAAAGGCGTGGAGTTGAGCAGACACTATTTTTTTGAGTATTTTAGAAATAAAGGGAAGATTTGAGATGGGAAGAAGATTATTAAAGTTAGTGGGATCAAAACCAGGTTTTTTCAGAATCGGGAAGACAGATGCAGTTTTGAAAAGTGAGGGGACAATACCAGAGGAGAGAGAGGAATGAATAATGGAAGTAATGAAGGGGAGGAGGAAGGTGAGACAGGTTTTGACCAGAGCTGTGGGGAGGGGGTCAAGAGAGCAGGTAGAGGACTTGGATTTACAGATGAGATCAGAAATTTCGGAAGAAGTGGGCAGTAGGAAGCAGGAGAATGACTGGCTACGGGGGAGGGGCAGAGGGGAAGGGGGAGGTAATGGGGTCATATGTAGTTGCTGGTGAATGGAGCTGATTTTTTTATTTAAAAATATTATTAATGAATTACAAGTCTGACTTGAATACATGTGAGAAGGCAGGGAATCAGGGGGGTCAAAAATATCGTGCATTATTGAGAAGAGAGACTTGGAGTTTCCATCGTTGGAGCAGATAAGGTCAGAATAGTAGTTCGATTTAGTTATGGCTATTAAGTTTGAATAGTGAAGAAGATGAGTTTTATGCATTTCTTTGTGTATAGAGAGACCAGTTTTTTTACGGAGGCGTTCAAGTTGCCGGCCTTTGGCTTTCATGAGGCGGAGCTCAGGAGTAAACCAAGGGGCAGAGCGGGAAAAAGACACAGACCGGGTTTTGAGAGGGGTAGGGGAACTTGGTACAAAACTCTTTGTACAGCCGCCAGCCAAATGATTGGTGCGCGTACGGCGTCGTAACATACCTCGCCCTTCCGGCGCGGCTGGGGGCAATGAGGGCCGTACGCTGGCTTTCTGCCCGCCCGCCCCCCAAAAAGCGCTTTTGGCCCTAGGGGGGTCAAGGGAATTGAGAATAAGATAAGATAAGATAGTCTTTATTGATCTCACAATGGAGAAATTCACTCGTCACATCGGCTCATACAAGAAGGTGCAGTGTAGGGAAGGTGCATTCAGTTATATACAATGAATCTTCATATATACAATGGATCAAAAAGAATACCAAAAAAAAAAAAAAAAAAAAAATACAAAAGAAAAATACAAAAAAAGGAAATAGGAATAGGCATATGATGTCTCATTTACATTCTTAGTGGTCTATATATATATATAAACATATCTATATACTTAAATATATACATCTATCTATGCGCCTAAATACATACGTACCTACGCGTATATACACTCCTGATCAAAATCTTAAGACCAGTCAAAAAATTGCAAGAATTTGCATTTTGCACTATTGGATCTTAAGAAGGTTCTAAGTAGAGCTTCACAATGTTAAAAGGACAAATCAGTGCAAGAGACAAGACCATTTGAGCAGGTAATTGTCTGAAAACTGCATTTATACTCAAACATTATTTTTTCAGCTGATCAAAAGTTTAAGACCATAGCTCAAAAAAACCCGAAAACCCCCCAAAACAGAAATCAAAATGTCAAAAAAAAGGACTCAGTAATGAGTAGCTCCACCATTCTTGTTGATGACTTCAAACAATCGTTTAGGCATGCTTGATGCCAGTGTTTCCAGGAGGCTAGTGGGAACGTTGCTCCAAGTGTTGAAGATGGCTTCACGAAGGGCATCCATTGTCTGGAACTGATGTCCATTTTTGTAAACTTCCCTTGCCATCCATCCCCAAATGTTCTCAATTGGATTTAGATCCGGGGAACATGCAGGATGGTCCAAAAGAGTGATGTTATTCTCTTGGAAGAACTCCTTTGTCAGGCGGGCATTGTGAACTGCAGCATTGTCCTGTTGAAAAACCCAATCATTACCACACAGACGAGGGCCCTCAGTCATGAGGGATGCCCGCTGCAACATCTCCACATAGCCAGCTGCTGTTTGACGCCCCTGCACAACCTGAAGCTCCATTGTTCCATTGAAGGAAAACGCACCCCAAATCATGATGGCGCCCCCACCACTGTGCCGTGTAGAAAACATCTCAGGTGGGATCTCCCTGTCATGCCAGTAACGTTGGAAGCCATCAGGACCATCAAGGTTAAATTTTTTCTCATCAGAGAAGACAACTTTCTTCCACCTTTCAATGTCCCATGTTTGGTGCATCCTTGCAAAGTCCAAACGGGCAATTCTGTGGCGTTGAAGAAGACGTGGCCTTTGAAGACGTTTTTTGTTTCTGAAGCCCTTCTCTCGCAGATGCCGTCTGATGGTTATTGGGCTGCAGTCAGCACCAGTAATGGCCTTAATTTG
This sequence comes from Fundulus diaphanus, assembly GCA_037039145.1. Taxonomy (NCBI): domain Eukaryota; kingdom Metazoa; phylum Chordata; class Actinopteri; order Cyprinodontiformes; family Fundulidae; genus Fundulus; species Fundulus diaphanus. The sequence continues at coordinate 51,923,488 of CM073128.1, forward strand.
GGTAGAGGATCGTCCCGTGTCTTGACGGACAGCCAATCGGATCCTGCGGCTCAGAGCTGGTGAAATTTTTTGGGGTCTACCACTTGACTTTTTTGTTCCATAACCCTCAGGATCATTTAAAAAATGCAAAATGACTGTCTTACTGCGTCCAACCTCAGCAGCGATGGCACGTTGTGAGAGGCCTTGCTTATGCAGCTCAACAATCCTACCACGTTCAAAGTCAGTGAGCTTTTTTGCTTTTGCCATCAGGAGGTCTTGAAAGTGTAAAGACTTCACAGAAAATGACATGGAATCCAGATGTTTGCACAGCTTTTGGCTTTTAAAGACTATGGTCTTAAACTTTTGATCAGCTGAAAAAATCATGTTTGAGTGTAAATGCAGTTTTCAGACAATTCCCTGCTCAAATGTTCTTGTCTCTTGCACTGATTTGTCCTTTTAACATTGTGAAGCTCTACTTAGAACCTTCTTAAGATCCGATAGTGCAAAATGCAAATTCTTGCAATTTTTTGACTAGTCTTAAGATTTTGATCAGGAGTGTATGTACATATACATTGTATACATTTGTACATACATACATACATACATGTGTACTGACTTATGTTCAGGTGTTGATAGCAGCAGAAGTCACTACATCAGGATTATTGCACGGGTTGTAGGACAGTGTATTAAATAGATTATTGCACCTTCGTTATTGCCTATTAATTATTACAGTTATGGTCACAGTTACAGTGCAGCATTGTTAAATCTGATAGCAGCAGGAATGAATGACCTGCGGTAGCGCTCCTTTTTACAGACAGGATGTCTAAGTCTGGCACTAAAGGAGCTCCTCAGCTCCTCTACAGTCTGGTGCAGGGGGTGAAAGGTGTTGTCCATGATGGATGTGAACTTGGACAACACCCTCCTCTCAGCTACTTCCTCCACAGAGTCCAGAGCACAGCCCAGGACAGAAGTGGCCTTCCTCACCAGCTTGTTCAGCCTCTTTCTGTCCCGCTCTGTGCTGCCAGGAGCCCAGCAGACGACAGCGTAGAGGAGGGCTGAGGCCACCACAGAGTCATAGAAAGTTTTTAGCAGAGGCCGGCTCACTCCAAAGGACCTCAGCCTCCTGAGGAGGTGGAGGCGGCTCTGGCCCTTCTTATACAGGGCGTCGGTGTTGTGAGTCCAGTCCAGTTTATTGTTGACGTGAACACCCAGGTATTTGAAACTCTCCACAGTTTCTATGTCCTGCCCCTGGATGTTCACAGGTGAGTGAGGTGGGGGTCTTCTTCTGAAGTCGATCACCATCTCCTTGGTCTTACTGGTGTTTAAGCACAGATGGTTTTTCTCACACCAGTCCACAAAGTCCATGATGACCGACCTGTACTCCAGCTCGTCCCCCTCAGACACACAGCCCACAATGGCCGAGTTGTCAGAGAACTTCTGAAGGTGGCAGCTGTCCGTGTTGTAGGTGAAGTCCGAGGTGTAAAGGGTGAAGAGAAACGGAGTCAGAACGGTGCCCTGGGGGGCCCCGGTGCTGCAGAGTGCCACCTCTGACTGACAGCCGTGCAGCCGCACGTACTGAGGGCGGTTAGTGAGGTAGTCCATGGTCCAGTCAGCTAGATGTTTGTCCACCCCAGCGTCCTCCAGCTTCCCCCTCAGCAGCACCGGTCTGATGGTGTTGAAAGCGCTGGAGAAGTCAAAGAACATGACTCTCACAGCGCTCCCAGTGGTCTCCAGGTGGGTGAGCGCCCGCTGCAGCAGATAGATGATGGCATCCTCTACTCCGATGTTGGGCTGGTAGGCAAACTGCAGCGGGTCCAGGGTGGGGCTCACCACGGTGCGCAGGTGTGCTAGGATGAGGCGCTCCATGGTCTTCATCAGGTGGGAGGTCAGGGTGACTGGTCTGAAGTGGGCCGGTTCCCTGGCGTGCGGCGTTTTGGAAACCGGTACCACACAGGAGGTCTTCCACACAGTGGGCACCACCCCGAGGCTGAGGCTCAGGTTGTAGACAGAGCCTCAGCCTCACAGAGTTCGTCTGCACAGGTCCTCAGCAGCCTGGGTGGGATGCTGTCCGGTCTTGAGGCTTTCCTTTGTTTCATCCTCATCAGCTGTCCTCTCACCTGCATAGGTGTGACTGTGAGGGGGGAGGAAGGTAGGGCTGAAGGTGTGGATGGGTCAGTCGTTGATAGGAGTGGCGGTGGGGGGGATGGTAGGTCTCTGGAGGGCTGGTGGTTGGAGACGTGTGGAGGGTTGACGGCAGGGAGGGGGCCAGTGTGGGGGGAGTCGAACCGAGTGAAGAATGTGTTCAACTCATCTGCAGACTTGGTGTCACCGTCTGCAGCCCTGCTGGTCCTCTGCCCGAAGCCGGAGATGTTCTTCAGACCTCTCCACACATCTCTGACGTTGTTCTGCGCCAGCTGCTCCTCCATCCTCTTCCCATAACCCTTCTTTGCTGCCCTGATCTTCCACTGGAGCTTGTGGTCCGGAGAGGAAAAAGTAATTTTACCAAATACTAAGAAAATTAATTTGAATATCTGAATTTGAATAATGTTAACCTATTCTCTAAATACGTTCTTTTTGTTATTTTGGAGTTTAGCAGAACATAATTTTTGGTTAAATCAAACTGACCTAAAACAGGAAAGGTTTGGTCTGATTTAATGTCAGGAGAAAAAGCTGCAACTTTTCATCCATCCATCCATGCATCAATCCATTTTCCGACACGTTATATCCCTGATGGGGTCGCGAGGGGTGCTGGTGCCTATCTCCAGCTATCAATGGGCGAGAGGCGGGGTACACCCTGGACAAGTCGCCACTTTTCATACAGTGCATGCAAATATTTTGTTCCAGCTGGAGATACTAGGTAGTGTCATGTTTAGTGTTTCTTTCTCTCTCTTTAAATCTAAATAGAAAAGCTGCAAGGGCAGTGTGCTGTCCTGAAATTGGATGGGTGTTTAAATTACTATTTGGTAAATATGTAACCTTGAATTATTATTCTGCATAGGACCAAAAGCTGTTTCAGCATTCTGTCTTATAACTGTATCATACTGTTTTTCAGATCACAAAGAAAAAAGCCAGCCAGAAACCCAAGTATGAGAACCTAAGACGGAATCTGGAAGACATGAAGTTTCACTGCTTAGAGGATGATGTAAAGAAGATATCAATGCCTCGGTTTGTTGTAACAGCAGTGGAAAAATATTACATTTTTTTGCTCAATATATTGTCTAATTCTTTTTGTTTAACTGGAATAATGAAGCAGCATCCTTTGTATGCTCCCGTCAGTATTGGGTGTGGACTGGATCGACTGCAGTGGCCAAATGTGTCAGAGATCCTGAAACAGGTCTTTAAAGACACTGACATCTCCATCACAGTGTACAGCCCGCCCCCTGAAAATAGAGACAGCAGTGATGGAGGAAAATATGTGTAGATGATTCATGGTTGTAATGAGTAAACTGCAAGTTGTACTTTAAAGAAGCTTGTGAAAGATATGATAACCGACTCTTAAGCAACACTTAATGGAAAACTAGAGTTGTCAGTTCTCTGTTCTCAGCGTGACTGTTTCTCGAGTGAATCTAGCTTTTATCACGAAATTAAGATTTAACAGAGACGTTTTAGCATACCACCCTACTGGGTTTTATAACACATGTCCAGTAAGGCACCCTTGAAGCTTTTTTAAAATTTATTTACATAGATTCTAAAATAACCATAATTGTGTTTATTAAATTACCCATAGCCATTCACAGAAAACTCTACTCAAAAACAAGTGGTATCTTGCTTATTTATTAGAAATCTAACATCTTTGATTAATCAGCTTGGAAACCCTTGCTTACAGGTTTTCTGTAAACCACTGTTAGCATAAATGACAGTTTATTAAGCGTGCACTACAAAATTCCCTGTGAACCAAGCATTGATTGTCTTTGGGATTGCTGTATATTCTTGCCAGAGAAACCCTTAAAGTTCAATAAGACTGACAGGACTTTTGTTTCTGGGTTTCCCTGTATTATGCTCTATTATACAGATACTATGCCTATCCATTACTTTTGAGACCTGTGTTTTTCAAACAGACAGTGCCTTGATTTCTCAAAGTGCAACTAAACCATTGCCATAAAGGGAACATGTTTTAGACCCATACAATTTTTTTTGTTACATGTAGCTGTGTGGTTTCTAATGTTTTGTAGAGCACCTTTCATGGAAACAAGTGTTGGAGCGCCAAATTGCACATTTTGTTCTAAGTAACCCGAGAAAAACAGATGTCCTGACATCACCACATGTCATAAAACCGTAAAATGGTGTCCTGGTCACTATCTTAACAGAAACGGGAAAAAAAACATACCACCCTAAACTCCTCTGATTGGATAAGTTTTATTTTTTTCCCATTACTATACTTAAAATTCCAGATTTTGCTCTAACTAGAGTTGTCAGTTTTCTGCTCTAGCGTGACTCTTTCTTGAGTGAATCTAGCTTTTATCACGAAAGTAAGATTTAACAGAGGGGTCACTGGGCAGTCACATGGGTCATAAATCAAGTTTGACATAAGGGATCCCATTCTGTCTCTACTATGTTATCTTAAACGTTGAGCAATGTGTATATCTGAGACACAACCTACAGTTAAGTAAGACGAAAAATGCTCAAATTATTTGTGTGCTATGTATACTGTGTTAATCCTAAATACATAGGACCAGTAACACACAAACACACACACTTCCATCCACGAACCCAAACATAAATAATCCAAACAGTTAAAAGTCATACAGACAGGTTCCTACTCCAACAATGTGTCCTGTTGGAGGGAGTAGAGGAAGGGACTCATCACACAACCTTGTGGCACTCCGGTGTTTATAATGATGGTGGATGAGAAGTGGTTTTCCAGCCGAATATGTTGGGGTCGACTGGTCAGGAAGTCAAGCAACCAGTTGCACATGAGTGAACTGATGCCGAGGTCTGTGAGTTTGGTAATGAGTTGTGATGGGATGATAGTATTAAATGCTGAACTAAAGTCTAAGAACAGCATTCTGGCGTAAGTGTTCTTGCTGTCCAGGTGAGAAAGGACAGAGTGCAGTGCTACAGAGACTGCATCCTCTGTGCTCCTGTTCTGCCTGTATGCAAATTGGTGGGGGTCCAGTGTGGGGGGGAGACAGGATCTGAGGTGTGCTAGGACCAGCCGCTCCAAGCACTTGGTGATGATGGGAGTGAGGGCTACCGGGAGGTAGCCTACAGGGAGGAGGTGGACCGTCTGGCTGAGTGGTGCGACAAAAACAACCTGCAGGGGGAAAAAAAGGGAAAAAAAAAGGAAAAAAAAGGAGAAAAAAGGGGAAAAAAAGGAGAAAAAAAAGGAAGAAAAAAAAAACAATAAAAAAAAAAAAAAAAAAAAACCTGCAGCTGAACACCGAGAAAACCAAGGAGCTCATTGTGGACTTCAGGAGGAACGCTGACCTACACCCACCCATCCACATCAAGGGGACAGCGGTGGAGCGTGTGGACAGCTTTAAGTTCCTGGGAGTCCACATCTCCGAGGACCTGACCTGAACGACCAGCTGCTCCAAACTCATCAAGAAGGCGCATTAGCGCCTCTTCTTCATGAGGACTCTGAGGAAGAACCACCTGTCCTCAGAGATCCTCACAAACTTCTACCGCTGCACTATTGAGAGCATCCTCACCAACTGTATTACAGTTTGGTACGGGAACTGCTCTGTCGCCGACCGAAAGGCGCTGCAGAGGGTGGTAAAAACTGCCCAGCACATCGCCCGGGCACCGCTCCCTACCATCAAGGACATCTATAGGAAGCGGAGTCTGAAAAGGGCCGGGAAAATCACCAAGGACTTCACTCACCCTTCACACACACTCTTCTCCCTCTTGCCCTCTGGGAGGCGTTACAGAAGCCTACGGACCAGAACCACCAGGCACCGGAACAGCTTCTTTCCTACAGCTGTCACGCTCCTGAACGCCTCCTGACACAACTATAAGGACTGTCACCGCCCATCCCCCATACAATAATAACATATGGACTGTCCTCACACACATACCATGGACTGTTCCCCTCACACACATACACAATTTGTATACAATCTGTATATAATCTGTAAATCTTATCTGCCATTATTTATCTTGTATTATAAACCCGCTAAGACATATATAATCCTTTTCCTAACATTCCTGTATATTCTGTATAATCTGTGCATATAGCTCCCATATTTACATTTATATTTATACACAACATTTTATAGTCCCTTACTATTACTTTTTGCTCGTACATACACTTGTAAATAAATATTTATATCCTGTATAGCACTTCTGGATAGATGCAAACCACATTTCGTTGCTTTGTACTTGTGACAGTGCAATGACAATAAAGTTGAATTCTATTCTATTCTATTCTGTCTACTTGACGCCAGATGTAGTCTAGATTTAATAAAGTCAATAAAGCCATTAGGATTCAATCTTGAAATATCCTTTTGTAGAGCAAAACTGCCCCTGGCACATGTAAGCTTGTGCCACCTTCCCATTTATCGCATGCCTGAAATACCAAGACAGGAGATGTGAAAAAGTATTCTTCTGTGGAAACAGAGTTGTGTTTTCCACTTTCGCCTAAGACCCACTGTAGCTTCAGGACCAACTGAGCCATCCTACCCTGAGCTATCTCTGTGGTTATGCTGCTAAAAGCTTAGGCTGCAGGAGGACATCAGGGTCTATTTTTCCTCACTCTGCTGAGTTCTCCTACTGTTCTCCAATTTGCATTGTTTGTTGTTATTTCTGCTTTTAACTTTTTGTCCTCTGTCTTCATAGTAGGTACACCAGGTCTGGCATTCTGTTAGCTGTGACATCCAGGGGAGACAGATCGTCCGTTATTACCACATAACATAGAAAGGATTCCTGGTTCAATGTGTGCTTCTGTGCTTTTTATGTCTCTGCTCTGCCTTCTCTTACCCCCAGTCGGTCGAGGCACATGACCATTCACACTGAGCCTGGTTCTGCTGGAAGTTTTCCTCCCTATTAATGGGGAGTTTTCCTCTCCACTGTCGCTTCATGCATGCTCAGTATAGTACTTTTTGACCAATCTGTACGATTTGATTGAATTTGACTTTGTAAAGTGCCTTGAGATGACATTTATTGTGAATTGGCACAATATAAATAAAATTGCATTGAATTGAACTTAAAGAATTCAGGGGATTATATACATTCTTTATTTGTAAAATGTTTAAGAACTGGACAACAATTGCATGCCATTTCTTATTCATTAATCTGGACTTCTTTTTTGTAATTCGAGATTGGATAATTTTCAATGACAGTTCAGAAAAAAATAATGCCATTTTATATATGTTCTAAACTCAGAGACTTAAAGTGCAATAAAATTGACAAACCACATTTTAGGAGAAATGTAACTTATTTTGGATGCCGGTGTCTCTCTTTTTTGTTTTTCTCAACAGAGATGGATATTATGCTCCAACTGGAATTTCTGCAGAACAGCTGTTATATGCAACTTCAACACATGTTAATTTAGTTAATAAAACTACAATAATGTTTCAATAACACATCTAATAATTGCAGCAGTTATCATATAATTTGTTTCTAAACATATATTTGACTCAACATATACAGCTACAGTCATCAATTTGACAATTATTTTACACAGCAGTTTGCTGAAGTGTTAGGGCTAAATTTAGCATGTTTACTGTCAATGTTGAAGTGATTCATTATTCTTTTGGCTTGTAACATACACTCAATTGCCAAAGATAGCCCATCCAAAATATTGAAATCAGGTGTTCAAATCTCTTCCATGGCCACATGTGTATAAAATCAAGAATCTAGGCATCAGACTGTTTCTAGAAAGATTTCTGAAAGACTGGGTCATTCTCAGGAGCGCAAAGTTCCAGCGTGGTTCTGTGATACGATGCCACCTATGCAACTATCCAAGTGCAGCCATGAAATTTCCTGCCTCCAAACCATTCCACAATCAACTGTGAAATTATAACAAAGTGGCAGTGATAAAGAACAACTTAGCCATTAAGTTTTAGGTCACATAAACAGATGGAGTGGAAATAGCAGATGCTGAGGCGCATAGTGTGCAGAGGTTGCCAACATTCTGCAGAGTCAATTACTACATAACTCCAAACTTCATGTGCCCTTAAGATTAGCTCAAGAACAGTTTATAGAGGAGGGGGGCTGGCAGTGTTTGTGAATGAGAGATGGATTAACGCGGCTCATGTTCACGTGAAGCAGCAGATATGCTGCTCGGATGTCTAAATTTTCGCAGTGAGTTTTAGACCTTATTACTTGCCGCGAGAGTTTGGTCACGTGATCGTGCTCTGTGTTTATATCACTCCCTCCGCAGACGCCGCCGCCGCCGCGTGTGAGTGGATTCACGGCTGCAAACACAGCACCCCCGCTCTCTCCTGCTGATCACAGGAGATTTCAACCATGCCTCCCTCCATTCCACCTTCCCCACGCTCACCCAGTACGTCACGTGTACAACAAGGGACAATAAGACACTGGACCTCTTCTATGTAAATGTTAAGGACGCCTACACCTCCGCCCCCCTCCCCCCACTCGGACGCTCGGATCACCAGTCGCGGTGGGCGACCCCTACGAGGCAGAGTCAGATTCGGGCGTCGCGGTGGGCGACCCCTACGAGGCAGAGTCAGATGTGGGCGTCGCGGAAGGCTACCCCGACGAAGGGGCAGGATCCGGTGCAGCCAGAGGTAGACCCTAGGAAACAGGGGACCACAAACTAACAACGGCGCCGAGCTACAGGATTCAGGAGGCGCCGAGCTAAAGGCTGCTAGGGGTGCCGGACTACAGTCTACGGAGGGCGCTGGACTACAGGCTACGGAGGGCGCCGGACTACTGGCTGCAGACGTCGCAGGACTACAGGCTACAGAGGTCGCAGGACTACAGGGTACAGAGGTCGCAGGTATACAGGCTACAGAGGTCGCAGGACTACAGGCTACAGAGGTCGCAGGACTACAGGGTACAGAGGTCGCAGGACTACAGGGTACAGAGGTCGCAGGACTACAGGCTACAGAGGTCGCAGGACTACAGGCTACAGAGGTCGCAGGACTACAGGACATTGGCGGCGGCGCCGGGCTACAGGACACTGGCGAGTCCAGGCTAGGTCCCCGTATCGATGGTAAGCGGCGAACCCTCCTGGGTCACCGCGTCGCAGGTAGGCGGCGGACCCTCCTGGGTCCCCACGTCGATGGTAGGCTGACTGGCGTGCTCGAGACCCACGTCGGACGCCGGACTGGCGTGCTCGAGACCCACGTCGGACGCCGGACTGGCGTGCTCGAGACCCACGTCGGACGTCGGACTGGCGTGCTCTGGACCCACGCTGGACGCCGGACTGGCGTGCTCTGGACCCACGCCGGAAGCCGGACTGGCGATTGAGTCTTTGGCTGCGGACTGAGCAGGAACTGAGTCTTTGGCTGTGGACTGAGCAGGAACTGAACCTTTGGCTGCGGACTGAGCAGGAACTGAACCTTTGGCTGCGGACTGAGCAGGAACTGAACCTTTGGCTGCAGGCTGGGCAGGAACTGAGTCTTTGGCTGCAGGCTGGGCAGGAACTGAGTCTTTGGCTGCAGGCTGGGCAGGAACTGAGTCTCTGGCTGCGGGCTGCGCAGAAGCTGAATCCTTGGCTGCGGGCTGAGCAGGAACTGGGCTTTCTGACGAGGCCGGTGGTGGGGTGACGGAAACCTCAGCCTCTGACGTGGGTGTGGGCCGATAGGAAAGCAGGTCATCCCTATCCCTGTAAAAGAAGTCCCACAACTGGGTCTCATGGATCCGGGGCTCTTTGGCCGGACGAGGCGTGGACCTCTGAGCAGCGGCTGAAGGCTTCACCCGAGGAGTCAGCTGGGTGTCATGGAGGTGGTGACATAGATGACGGGGAACAGGACGGCTTCTGCTCTGGCTCGCTGGGGCAGCCGCAACTCCGCCAGACTGACTCACCAGGGATGTGGAGGTGACGTCAGCTCCAAGCGGAGGGATCGCAGCAGTGCTAACCAGCTGAGCCTCCGGTTGGGCAGCGGGCGTGTCCCGGCATCGACGAGCCCACCGTCTGCATCGAGAGGAGCCGAGCGGCGAGAGAGTGGCAGCTGCTAGCGATGAGGAAGTGGGAGCAGCATCGGCGGAGGCCGCAGCAGAGGATGCAGCAGTGGTGGAAGCGGCAGGAGTGGAGGAAGCAGCAGTAGGACCTGCAGCAGCGTGAGGAGCAGAAGCTGGATCAGTGGCTGGATCAGTGGCTGGAGCAGCGACAGAGAACGAAGGTCTGGGAGGAGGTGTTCTGCCGAAGAGTTGAGCAAAAGCAGCCTTATTGTTCCACTCCAGCTCCTCCATCAGCCCCGTAGCCTCGAAGAGAGGGAGGAGCTCGGCCTGACTCTTCCACAGCTTCCGAATCTGAGCCACCGCGCCCACCTGCCTCGAAGGTGGACTGAGCGTGGCGATGATCTCCAAACACTCCCGGGACTGGACTATGAGCTGCCCCGCTGCACTGTTGCCTGAGAGCGAAGCAAGGTCCCTCCTGCCAGCTCCTGCGCGGAGGCTCAGTGTGGGTGTCGGGTTCATGTAGTCGGATCGTTCTGTCATGCTTTGAGAGTGAACACAACCACAGACAGATAGGTTTTAAAAGAGTTTATTGGATGATGATGAGTAGTGGAAGCAGGAGACCAGAGAGACTGAACCGGACTGTAGCCAGAGGATGTTGATGGCAGGAACTGGCAAGCAGGACGGAGTAGCACGGCAGAGTGAATACTTGCAGGACCGGAGTAACAGCAGGAACAGCAGCACGGCAGTGAATACTAGCAGGACCGAAGTAACAGCAGGCGGAGACGAAGGGAACTCAGGCTGGAAAAGGAAAAGGTGAGGTGAGCAGTCATAAACAGAATGAGCAGTAGTGAGCAGACGATCCGATAGGGAAGGGCAAATTGAGGGAGGTTTAAATAGTAAAGCTGACAGGTGGATTGAGTCCGGGCTTCATTAAGGACAGCAGGTGAAACAGATCAGTGGAGCATGGGATCTGGAGCTGTATGGGAGGCAGAGAGTGCCATAAAATGTCCATGGTTCAGCAGGCAAAGCTGCACCATGACAATGGATGAGTCTGGGTTTGGCCATTGCCAGGAGAATGGCACTTGTATGACTGTTTAGGCCAAGTGGAAAGTTTGGTTGAGGGGAATTCTAGTGTGAGGATGTTTTTCAGGAACTGGGCTACATTTCTTAGTTCCAATGAAAGGAACTCTGTATGCTTCAGCAGACCAAGTGATTTTTGGATGACCCCATGCTCCCAGCTCTGTGGGAGCAGTCTAGAGATGGCTCCTGCCTCTTCCAACATGACTGTGCACCAGAGCACAAAGCAAGGTCCATAACGATGATGGATGGATGAGAGAGTTTGGAGAGGAAGACCTTGACTGGCCTGCAGTGCCCTGATCCCAACTCAGCAGAACACCTTTGGGATGAATTACAGCAGAGATGGAGAGCCAGACCTTCTTGTCCAACATCAGTATCTAACCTCACAAATGCACATCTGGAAGAATGGTCAAACAATTCCATAAATGCACACAGAAGAAAAACAAAAGTTTGGGAACATTCAGGAAATTTACTACATTCTGTCCATAAGCTGTCTTCAGGCGATAGGGGTGATTGACTTGACCACTCAAACTGTTTTTGAGTCTCTTTTTGAGTGTTGATTTTTGTTCAAACCTACGCAGAAGAGAGTGGAGAAAAAAGAAGCAGCTGGAGAACCACACATTGCAACAACAACACCCCTGCATTGTCCCTACGCTCAAGATGAGGGTCGATGATGTGTGGTCCGTTCGGACGGTCTGTGGTCTGTTCCTGAGGAAAGCCAAAATCCACGTTCATAGTGTTAAGATATCAACTGTGTCAGTGGAACAGACCGCTTAACCCGGGAACTGCATGCCCCACTTAGATAGCACCAACACAAGGATATGACACAATCTGTCAGATAGCGTCCCGGAGGTGACAGTTTCTCCACGGATGACCCAGTTAGGAAGTGTACAACCCTTGCATGGGTGTGTGCCTAGATCCCTATATAATGCTTGTGAAATGGACAGTTGGGGCTTCTCTCCGATCAAGAGCCCATCAGCGCTGATGTGTAGTAGATTAAATAAGTTGAAGTATACTTTTCTGTTACAAGCGTCTTGCATCCAAATATAACATTTAAGTGGGGGTCGCCTGAAGGGTAAAAACGAGCTGGGTCCACCGTGGGTGTTTCACCACCAACAGGGTGCGGTAGCTTAACAATAGTGAACTGTCCAGACACAGGTCACTCAGCTTGTTACCCAGTTTATGAGGAAAAACAGTGTTAAATGCAGATCTGGGGTCCGTTCTTCGTACGTTGCTTAAAACATCCAAGATCAAATGAGACATCCGAGATGACTACATCCGGCTAATCATGATCCGGCTAATTGGGTTCTTCGAACACACCTGTTGTTTGTGATTAGTATGGCTGGATTGAGTTATCTGAGATAACTGCACGTTCATGCATTTGTTTAAAAGGGGAAATGTATCAATAGTAGAAACAATGATCAGCAACGCTGCTATTGGCTGTTCAGCATGGCCAAAGAACGCCCACAGTTTTTCTCCCAATCAGAACACGAGCTTTTAATGGAAGGTTATGCCGAATTTGAGTCATTAATTAAAACGACAGGGAACACCTCAAAGTCTGCTAAAGCCAGGAGAGAGGGCTGGCAAAAAGCAGCAGACAAATTACATGCATAAGTGCTGTCCATGTTAGATGTTTCTATCACTTTCTACAGTATGTATTTTTGCATTTTAATAATTTCATATTTACTTTGTTATTTTATGTCAGAGCCTCCACGGGACCCACTAGAACATGGGGAAAAAGTGAAGTACAAGAATATTCTACAAAATGGTAGCCTTTAATTATTATACTGTATTTTAAAAAGCAACTTCTTCCTTTTTTTTTTTAAGCCACTGTTAAATGATGTATTTGTCTGTTTATAACAGCCTATAAGAAGGCTGAAAAAAACAGGTTCTTTTTACTTTTGTTGCATGAGGCATGTTGTCAGGATGCAGCTTGTAGGCTGCATGCTGAGCCTCTCTCCCTCTCTCTCTTTCCTGCGCAGCCTGATTGGTTCCACCTGTCAGGCTGCAATCAACCTCCAACTGCTCCCACCTGGTTCCACCCTTATTTATACTCACCTCAGTCTGTTCTTGCTCGCCGGTCCGTAGTGTTACTCCTGCTCAGTTTCTGCCAGTATCCTGTGTCAGCTCAGTTTTTGTTACAGTCAGCCTGAAGACCTTTCTTCAACTTTGTTTTATTTCAATCCATTGCCTAAGACTCTGCTCAGCTCTGTTCCACTCAGGTTCTCAACTCCTGTCCATGACTCCTGAGCTGTTCCACGTTCTCAAGTTCCAGGAGCTGTTCCGGTCTCAAGTCCTCGGCTCAGATGTTCTGGTCTCAAGTCCTCGGCTCTGATGTTCTGGTCTCAAGTCCTCGGCTCTGATGTTCTGGTCTCAAGTCCTCGGCTCTGATGTTCTGGTCTCAAGTCCTCGGCTCTGATGTTCTGGTCTCAAGTCCTCGGCTCTGATGTTCTGGTCTCAAGTCCTCGGCTCAGATGCTCCGTCCTGGTCTCAAGTCTTCGGCTCCAGAGTTCCTCCCGGTCAGTCTCTCTGCACTCCTCCTGCCGGCCAGCTTCTGCACCCTACATCTCCGTCAGTTAAAAGACTCAGGTTCTTCTCGTCATCCATCATCCACCCTGCTCAATAAACTCACTTCTAAGAACTAGCTCTGTGTGTGCGTGCTGTGTCCGGGTTCATCCAAAGACAAATCATGACACATGTTTCCCCCTTTTTTCCCCAAAATGACACAGGGTGCCATCCGTTCGTTATATAAACGGCGTCTTCAACAAAAAAATTGTATTTTGTCCGGAAAAAAACACAAATTAAGAGGAGAAATTGAACTCCACAACTTGAAAAAGAGAAAAATTGCACTAGAGATCGAGTTGCTTCAAAAGGACCTTCAGAGTAAGTTCTAATACGCCATTTGACAGTAGTATTGTGACTTTACATAACTCTCTTATTGCAGGCAAAAGATGACGTGCTGGCTTTTCTTTATATAGAATTGTTTAAATAAAAAGACAGGAACTAAGCATTTTTTTCATCTTTTATTAAACATTAAAAAATGGTGTTCCACAATTCTGTCCCGTCCTCTGCCACTAGGTGGTCCAAGTGCACTGGCTGGATATCCCTATCTCCTCCATTTATACAGCGGCGATCTAATCCTGTTTACATGAAATAAGCCTGCTCGCGAGCAGGTTTAAGTTTGCGCACATGTTGCTATGACAGCAAGTCTGGAATGAGTTTCGAAGAACCAAACGATCCAAGATCTTGCCAAATCGTCAACAATCAAATCCAGCTAACTGAGTTAGCGACGTACGAAGAACGGACCCCTGAAGTCCATAAACAGCAAACAGGTGTGGGCCTTCTCCTGGTGGGTGTGGCTGTGTGGAGAGCTGTTATTACCTCATCATCTTTTGAGCTCTTTTTAAAGCAATTTTAATGTGTAAGAAGATGAGTCTTTCAAAACATTTTGAGGATTTTCTGATAATAGAGGTAGTAATATTATTTTGTTTTGGATCATTAGTTGATGTAACGCTGCTTAGTAATTATTGAAAATGTTTATTTTCATGTAAAAGTTTCCCCTTGAAATATAAGTTACATTACTTCTAAGCTTTTATGTCCATTTCTATTTCGAATTAATTTGCTTCTATGTTTTTTATCTTACACGATGAATAAAAAATAATTTAGCTGAGAATGACAACTTTTGCTGCCTCCCAGAGGATACCAGGAAAGATCTTCATATTTTAGTAAGGCTGTGTTACATATCTGAAGGTTTACCAATGGTTTTATGATTTTTTTCCATTAACATCAAATTAATTTGTGATTCACATACCTCCTTCAACTTTTAATTACCCTTTAACTGATATATTGAAACATCCAGTTGTCTTGAAGCCTCTTTGTGGAGAGCAGTGAAGGGCTCAAAGCTATTGGCACAAAAAGACAGGGTATCCAACACCTAGCAGCAATGGATGTTTCTGTTCCTATCTGTTCCTATCAATGCGTTTTTCTGTCCAATTTTTAGTACGGCAACAGGATTAAAAATTAAAATTTCAAAGTCAGAAGTTATTTATTTCTCATTTAAGTTTCAAAGTTATTAATCATTCACATTAAAGGTATAGTGGGCAAACTTTTTCATCTTTGAGTTTCGGGGGTATCGCCTATTGGTTGTCCCGCAGGTCAATCATTGCAACGTGCCCATGTAATGCCAGTGTGTGTGCATGCTCTTTGTTAGTTTACACTTACACGGGTGTACTTCTAGTGTTTATGTATCGGGTTAGATTTGGTTTCAGCCATTCATTGTAGCTCTGCTCCTCTCAGCGTATAATTTGAAAATGGCTGAGAGTCACAAGAAACAAACTGTCTTACAAGTTTATGAGAAGAAGAGAAAGGCCTCAGAAGAAAGAATCAAGACCAGAGTGGATTTGGGAGATTCTGTCACGCAATACCCTTGAGGAGTGGAAGAGCAGGCAAGATGGTCTTGCGCATACGCAGTTATTCAAAAAGGTACTTGGGTGTTTCTTACCTGCATTTCCGGAAAAATTGGCCACTCTACCTTTAATTATTCATATTAATAATCATGGTTATAACCTGATCCCAGAATTGTGGAAACATCTTTACTAACCTGGGCTTGGTAGATTTCCCCTGGATCTCGAGGGTTGACTCCAACAAAGGAAGATCGACTGGCAGGGGGGGTCCCAGGAGAAGAATATGCTAAGGGTATTAAACACTCACATGTTATCTTAAATATCCATGGTCATTTAAAGGCGTATTATACACAAAATACTTCACTATCATATAAGAAAGGCAAGGAAAATGTCTTTTAGAAATGTGTGCAGCAGCATAAATTTACTTATACTTCAAATTGAATTAAATATCAAATTCAGCTCTAAGTCTGGTTGTTGTTATTTTTCCAGATTGGGAAGACCCTCTCTTACAAGGAGGATGATGGATTAATACCACCCTTCAAGACACAGATTCTCTAATACGTTTTTCACCTCACTTAAACTGCTACAAAAATAATATTGAGTATTAAGTAGGTTCTCTTGATGGGTTCTTTTTGGTCTCTTCTCCAAGAGACCTCTTCAATCTGAAGAGTCATAGGTAAACTCAGGCTTATAAACAGTACCTTTAAAAAGTGGATTAAAAAGTTTAACTATGACAATCCAAACTGGTTGTTCACATGCAAAAGAGGACCATTATCTTAACAACCGATTGTTAGTGCTCTGATGACCACTGATTGTTCCCAGGAGCTGAGTCATGCTCGCAATAAAAACATTGTAGGAGGGAAACAATTGGACCAGAGGACAGCACTCCTGAATGTATTCAACGCTGAAAGAGTGAACGCTGTCCTGTAGATGAGTGTAAATCGCAGAATCTTGGGCTGTTGATGTTGTTCTTCTGTGCTGGGCCATCCTTTTGACCAGTGACAGCTTTGTTTTCCCGATGTATAATTGGTCCCAGGCCTCCTGGGACTCAACAGCATAAACAACATTACTCTGTTTGTTCTGGGGGACCTTTGGAATTAACCAGTCTTTATCCTAATGAGTTTTGGGGTTTGAAAGCCACTGGGAAACTTTTCATCCAATGGCTGGCTAAAGTCTTGTTTGGGTTTCTTGTCTGCTTTGAGGTAAGCCCAATTGGAATAACCACATTGCTCTAGGGCCTGTCTTGTGTGTGATTTCTCCTTCTCCCTGGCTCCTGGGTTTGTGGGAATGTTATCTTCTCTGTGATACAGAGACCTGATGACTCCTAACTCTGGCTTCAGTGGGTGATAGGAGTCAAACAGCAAGTACTGTTCTATGTGGGAATGGTTTGCAGTACTTGACAGCTTCTAACTGTCCTCCATCCAAGACTAAGATTCCACAGTCCAGGAAAGCCAACCTGACATTTTTAACCTCCCCTTGTGTAAACTTTATATATTTATCCACAGACTTGTTGTGATCAGTGAGATGTTGAATTTTCTCAGAACTAATTTTAACCGAGGTGTAATTAACATAGCTGAGCAAATGGCTTGGTGGTCCCTTAAAGCTATAGTTGGTAATGCTGTTCAGAAACAATTTTGTTATACTGAGTAAAATTGTCCTTCCATCCTAAGAGTAGTCAATACATTATGTATTCAGAAAAGGCGGTTTAAAAAAATCAATCTCTGTGGGAGCGGCAGACCAGTAAAAACTCTAACCAATCACTGTTATTCGCACCGAAGAGCTGGGATTTGTCAGAGTTTTGATCCTGCTCTCACTCCCCCCTGTCCCTCAAGTTCTGGTGCTCTTCTAGAGTTTATGCAGAGCTCTCAACTCCCACGCATTGACCGTGTGACACAAGCATTTCACTGACTTCACACGCTCACAAAGAAGATTATAAACTGTAACAGGCTAGAAGTGCGTGGAGCTAAAAAGAGAAAAACATCAGCAGCTGCATCATGCGTAAAGACGCAGCACAAACCCCTGTGTGCTTCAAGTGTCGCAGCTGAGAGGAAAATGTCGGACCATATAGGCTTGATGAAACTCAATGAGTTTATAGATCTACACTGATAAACAATCCCTTAGATTAATGTGTAACAGTGTAATAATACATTCAATAACTTAAAACTACTTTATTATTTTATTCAGTATTTTTTGAATAGTTGTGTTTTTTTCCTGTCTTAAACCACTAACTGAACAATAATGTGTTAACACTTCTTTTTCACTTTTTAACAAAAGTAATACATGTCTACTTCCATGTCTGGCCGGATAAAAATGAGACGGAGTTGACTGGACCGGCTCTTCCAGGGTCCAGTTTGCAGCAATAGGAGAGACTGGGGATCCCATAGCACACCCATGTTTCTGCTTATAATAATGCCCACCATATGTGAAGTAGGTTGACTGCAGGACAGTTGAAACCATGGTGATGTCACGTCCCTCTTCACATGCGTTCCTGTTTATAAAGCAGTTGCCATGGTCTATGCAAGATTAAAACTAGGCACCATCCTTAGCAGCAGAACCACAGGGCAACTGTGCCAACTACTGAAATTGTACCTGCAGACTTCTCTTCCTCTCTTCAGACTGACAAAGTCTCTTGGAGAAAAGACGAAATTTTTCAACAAAGGTCCAGACGACCAAATAACCTTTGTATTGGATTATTGAGATGCATCAGGAAATTATTCTTCATTCAAAACTATTAGAAGCAGAGTGGAATTTCTAAACAAATTATTCTTGGAAATGTATAGGTATCCACCTAAAATAGCACAAAGTGAAATGTAAAAATAAACAGCCTTAGCTTAACTTATTCTTCCAAATGCCAAAATTTGTGTATGTTACTGGGTAGTCTTGTTTTTACACATCTTTGATAGCTTTACCCAGAACAGTTGCTTGAAGCTCTCTTAATGTCTCATGTCTCTATGGCTACGTTTGCACTGTAGGTCTTGATGCTCAATTCAGATTTTTTGAGGGTGCCACTCATACTACCATTAAATGCAGCCATCATCAGACTTCTGTCTGAACAGTTCAAGACCCCAAAGCGACCCACATGCGCAGACAACAGAAGGAGACGTCACACAGCAGCGTGTCGGAGCCTACAATATTAAGACCACATCATAGCAAGATGAAGTAAGGTAAGACGAAAGCAGCACAGCTATTAACAAGGGTCTTTTGTAGAGCACTAACTGCTACTGTAATGGGTAGTTGGAGCCAGGAGAGTGACTTAAAAGATAGATAAAATGTGACATGACCGTTCAGACAGTGGATGCTTTGAAAAATATATGATACGTAGCCAAATTAGTACCACATATGGAAAAATCAGATTTTTTTTTAGAGGGGGTTGGGGAGGTGGGGGTGAAAAGATGAGAATTGGGCCGTTCACACTGCCATGAAAAAGACGGATATGGGTCGGATATGGGCAAAAAGATCAGATTTTGGTCAAATTTCCCTGCAGTATGAACGTAGCCTTAGTAATTTAATTTCATTGTATTACTCTGTTCGTTAAAACTACCTGTTGCAGATCAGTTTTTCAACTTGGTTCAAAAGACAGAAATCAAGGCACTGCTCCTGAACTTTTAAGCTTGTTCAGAATTATACCAAGCATATAAACAAATGCATTCTGTGTATACCTGTGCTATTTATTCTTACTGAGTTGACAAAACTTACTAGGTGATGTAGGGGAATTTGCCCCCCCATCAGGAGAGGAGGTAGAAGCTTTTGACTCTGTGGGAACTGCCGGTCTGGTGAGGGAGGATGCTGGTCCAGGGGGCACTAACATCTGAGAGGAGATGTAATGGCTGGGCACTTTAACCTGAGTGCTGCCATTCAGCTGGAAAATGAATCAGTGATATAATTATAGTTTTCTGAAAAGACAGGCAAACATTAGTTTCAAAAATAATACCAGTCAGGTAAAAACACTATGCTCAGTAAAACAATGAATTCAAGACAAACAACTAATTTAACATTTTTCATATTTTGAGTTAACATTATGGAATTTTTTTAATATACTTATATAGTATTTTTCAACTATAGTCATCTCTACCATTTGTCATGATATTTTTTGAGGATGAACCCGGACATAGCGCGCACACACAGGGTTGGATATTAAGAGAGTTTATTTTACAGTTGGGTGTGGAATGACATGAAAAAACCAAAGTCTTTTTCCAGGCAGAGTTGTTGGGTGCAGAAGCTGGCTGACAAGAGTAGAGCGGAGAGAAACTGACCAGGACCTGATGACTTCACAGAAGACCAAGACGAGACGCAGGAAACGAGAAGCAGAGCGTCGGAGCGGGTGGCTGGAGATCTGGGCGGATTGCCTGAGCCGAAGACTATAGACGAAGGCAGAGTGTCGGAGCATGAGACTGAAGATGTGGGCGGAGTGCCTGAGCCGAAGACTGGAAGCCGAGGCAGAGTGACAGAGCCGAAGACTGGGAGTCGAGGCAGCGCCGATGACCGGAGCCGAGGCAGCGCCGATGACCGGAGCCGAGGCAGCGCCGATGACCGAAGCCGAGGCAGCGCCGATGACCGGAGCCGAGGCAGCGCCGATGACCGAAGCCGAGGCAGCGCCGATGACCGAAGCCGAGGCAGCGCCGATGACCGGAGCCGAGGCAGAGCCGATGACTGGAGCCGAGGCCGGAACAGAGCTTCAGGCTGTGACTGAGCTGGAACAGAGCTGAAGCAGAGTCTCTGGCTATGACTGAGCAAAAACAGAGCTGAAGCAAAGTCTCTGGCTGACTGAGCAGGAACAGAGCTGAAATAAATTCTCTGGCTGACTGAGCAAAAACAGAATTGACAAAGGAGTACTGGCTGAGACTGAGCAGGAGTTGAACACTACGGACCGGCAACGAGAACAGACTGAGGTGAGTACATATAGAGGTGACAACAGGTGGAACCAATCAGGCTGCGCAGGGAAGGGAGAGAGGCAGGGAGGCTCAGCATGCAGCCTACAAGCTGCATCCTGACACCATTTAGATCCTTTTTATATCACAATTCTTAACTCAGTGTACAAAATATTAAAGTAATTACAGGTATAGACGTTAGATTGTTTACCTATGCTATAATGTGAAACACATTTCAGTGGTTGCATATTAATATATTCTATGTTTGAGGTTTTTATTATCATTTATACACAGTGTTTCAAGATGCTTTACACGATGAAAAAAGCTACCAAGTTAAAACAGTAATTTTGTGGCATATTGAGAGGCTTTCACCCCAACTTAAACCCATTCAAGCACTGAACAAATGCTTAGAAGAAATCAATGCATGGATGTTCCAAACCTTTCTACAGTTGATTAAAAACAAAACTGAAGTAATAATTTTTGGACCAATAGAGGAGTGATCAAACGTTAGCACACAGTTTCAGCTACTTCAGCTAGTAACCACTGATCAGGCCCACAATCAGGGATGTAGTGATGGACTCAAACCTAAACCTTCAAAGGCATCTAAAAGAAAACTACAAAGCCGGGCTTCTGTAACCTGAAGAACATTTCCAGGACTAATGTCTCAGCAGGACCTCAAAAAAAATTTATTAAAAAAAATAATCCATGCATTTATCTTTAGCCAAATTGATTACTGTAACAGTGTCTTCCTAGGTCTCCCAAAAAAGTCGATCAACAGCTACAGTTGATCCAGAACGCTGCTGCCCGCGTCCTCACAAAGATTAAGAAAGTAGAGCACATCACCCCAGTTCTAAGGTCCTTACACTGGCTCCCTGTATCTCAGAGAATAGACGTTAGAATACTTCTGTTTGTTTATAAATCACTGAATGGCTCAGCACCTAAAAACATCACATACTTGTTAACAGTGTATTAACCCTCCCCAGACCTCTTGGGTCTTCTGGCTCAAATCTACTCTGCATGTCCCGAACCAGAACCAAACATCCACTTATCTGGAACAAACTCCCAGAAGACTGTAAAAATATTGAAGGTAAAAATCAAGGTTAAAACCTGTGGCGTCTCTGCATTTGGGGCAGTGGGGATAGGCCCTACCAGATGTTGCTGTGGAGCTATATGTTCACAAATAGTGGGAGAGAATTGTGCTTTATATAGTAATATTGTAAAAAAGGACAGATTCCCTTAATGATTAAATTATGTTATAAATATTTGTGTCTATATATCTAAGTCTGCTAGAATACTGAGAAGCCCAGTAGGCTAAATCCTCTTGAAGCACCTTGAAATTGGGGCCAGCCCACCAACATTTGTTTAATTGATGAACATCTGAAATTGCAGTGAGCATGCCCAATACGCTCTCAGTAGACCTCTGTGGGGCACAAATACTACGGCCCCAAGCTCAGATCATCCAATAAAAATACTGGAATTACACACGTTACGTTTATGTTCTGCTAGATAGTGTGCAGCCATCTGGTGTTGGTTGTTTTTACTAGCTCATTGAAGGATCGATGTGAATCTTTTCGGTTCAATAAATGAACAATATGAGTGAGCCTTTATTTGTAATTTTATGTATAAAAATGTAATTACATTTAGCTTATATAATATGGCGCCTCTAATGAATTGATGTAATTGGTGCTAATTTATCTGTTTAATTTAAAACTGATCAAAGTCTGGTTGTATGTATCGCAATAAAAGTTGTTGCTGCTAATAAGCCCTAAATAAGTTTCTTTTTTGACGGACTCTAGTCCAAAGATTACAACTTCCGTTTTGTCAGAATTTAAAACCAGGAAATTTAAAGTCATCTAAGTTTTGATGTCATCAAGACATGCCTGTAGTCGAAGTAATTGACTGGATTCATCAGGATTTATGGATAAATATAGCTGAGTGTCATCAGCATAACAGTTGAAATTGATCCCGTTATCTGATAATTTTGGGCCAAGGACTGAACCCTGTGGTACTCCACAAGTGACCCTAGAGTTTGAACAAGATTTATTATTAACATGAACAAACTGGTATCTGTCAGACAGATAAGATTTAAACCAGCCTAATGCTTTCCCCTTGATCCCTACAGTATGTTCAAATCTTTCTAGGAGAACACTGTCATCAACTGTATCGAATGCAGCACTGAGCTCTAACAGGACAGGTACAGACACAAGTCTATTATCTGAGGCCATGAGAATATCATTAGTGACCTTCATCAGAGCTGTTTCAGTGCTATGATGAGCTCTGAAGCCTGACTGTAACTCTTCAAATAGGTCATTACTTTGTAAGTGTTCACATACTTGATTAGCAACTACTTTCTCAAGAATTTTAGATAGGAAAAGAAGATTAGATATAGGTCTGTAATTTATTAAGTCATCTTGATCAAGAGATGGTTTAATAACAGCTACTTTAAAAGCCTATGATATATATCCATTTACTAAGGATACATTAATCATGTCTAAAATGGGGGCATTAATCAAACGGAATACTTCCTTAAATAACTTGGTTGGGATTGGGTCTAACATACAAGTAGAAGGTTTAGATGTAGCTAAAATTTTAGATAGCTCAGAAAGCTTTACTGCGTCTAAACAGTTCAAACACTGATCCGGTTCTAAAGATTCCTTTAATGCTGCCTCACTTGGGAGGATACTAATTCTTTTATTTTCAATGGAATACATTTTTATATTAAGAATCCCATAAAGTCATTACTGCCGAGAGTTATGGGAATGGAAGGATCAATGGAGCTATGACTCTGGTTAAGTTTGGCAACTGTACTAAAGAGAAACCTGGGATAATTTTTATTCTCCTGCATTAATGATGAAAAATATGCTGCTCTAACTCTGCGAAGGGTCTTTTTATAGTAGACTGTTTTTCCAGATTAGGTAGGATTCCTCTTGGTGTGTAGAGAGCCATTTTCCTCCAATTTCCTAACATTGTGCTTCAAAGAACGCAGCTCTAAATTAAAAAAGGGAGTCAGCTTCCTCTGAATAATCACCTTCTATTTCAAGGGGGCTACATTGTCTAATACAAAACGCAATGAGGAAGTGACACCGTCAACAAAAGCGTCAATTTGTGAATGGGAATAAACAACATTGCTGCCATCTGCTGGGCATTTCTGTGACACTGAGGATATTAAAAGGGGAACAGACTCTTTAAAGTTTGCTACGGCATTATCTGATACAGATCTACTATAATGAAACCTTCTTTTGGGGGTGGAGAACTCAGTTAAATTCAACTCAAAGGTTATTAAAAAATGGTCAGATAGGACAAGGTTTTGAGGAAATACTGTTCACTCTTCACAATCAATGCTATATGTCAGCAGAAGGTCCAAAGTATGAAAGCAAGAGTGCGTTGGTTTATGTACATTTTGAGCAAAACTAATTGAATCTAGGATAGTATTAAAGGCTACATTGAGGTTATTACATTCAGTGTCAACATGAATGGTACAATCCACCACTATAATAACCTTGTCAGTGTTTAACACTAAATCAAATATGTTGTGCCACCCGGCCATGACGAAAATAAAAACCAGATTGAATTGGCAACATGTAACTGGAGGACAAATCAAAAGGGGGTTGTAAGCAAAGGAATTTCACACATCCACTCAGAGACAACCTCTCACAGCAGGGATGCCTGGTATGAGCCTAGACCACTCCTTACTATCTAACACACTTCTTCCTGGGACCCTGAAGTAGAAGGTCTCCCCCGGGGGCCAGCCATGCGCCCACATGGGTCTCAAAGAGGCCCACAAGCTGAGTAAATGTGCCTTCTGTGAAACTCATCTCCCTACGCTTCAATGGAGCAACAAAGGGGGAAATTCTCATCCTCTGTGGAGCGGAGGACCTGACTGGCATTGGAGGAAATGTGGGCCAAATCAGAGTTAAGTCTTAACTTCTGCATCAGACGCCTGAGAAAAGAATCCCTATGCCAAAACCAGCTTTGTTTATTCTTTTCAGCTGTTGCAGGAAGCAGATTCCAGACAACGTGGAGCGGCCAAAAGCCAACACAGGACTCAGTATCCCAAGCTGAGAGCTGCATGCAAGTCTCTGAGAGCGGGACCAGCCTACCCTGACCACGTTTTGGGTAGCTCAGAGCCACATGTCTGCTGCTGCTAAGCAGCTATCCCCTGCTTTCAGCTTCTTCTAACTGGATGCCTAGAGTCAAGCGAACTGACACGAGGCACCGACAGGTTTGGCAGAGAAACAAACAGGGAAAGTTAAATGGTTTATGGAGCTAACCGACGTAGCTCCCGCTAGCTTCTTCGAATCAGGCCATTGGCTGATGTAATTCAAGTGTGTTTTTATGGTTATAACAAATGTTATCTCCACAAGGTTTCATACATTGATGGGATATTAATGTTTATGTTATCCGGTCCACTCATTACGACGAAAGTAAAGCCGAAGCTTTTTAAAATTAGCGCTGAATGTCCGCTAGCCTAATGCTATTAGCTTCCGGTAACATTCGTTCTTCCTGAATATGCGACTACGATTCGTTTCAAGTATAAGGTTTGTTTCATTTCGCTCCGCCATCGTTCGATAGTGCTACAAGCATTATCACTGCATTAATATGGAATATTAATGTAACGTTTCTGGCACTGGAGCTGATCCAGTTACTACTCAGCACACCTGTGCAGTCTCCACCCTGCCTGCAATTAACTTTTAATGATTTCACCTGTTCTCACCTCCATTTAAACTCTGTTCTGATCAGTCTCCAGTGCCAGAACGTATCGTATTGTCCCTACTCGCATGCTACTCGGTAAGAGCATTCCAGCCTCTGTTATTTTGCTTAACCTGCCTGTCTGCCAGTCTGTGCCCATACTGTTTTCTGTCCTCCTGTTTTTGAGTTTGTCTAGTCCCCACTTGGTCCTGTTTGCTTGCCTGAAGTCCGCCTTTTTTGCCTCCTGGATTTAGTAAATAAAACCCCTTTAAGCATCAGCTCCGTGTCTGGCTCACATTGGGTTCAACCATAGCAATTCATTACATTACGTTCTGGCCTACATGAACCCAAAGCCGACACGTTTTCTCCTTTCTGGATGAGCTATGCTCACTCAGACCGGCGCTCCACTCACCTTCCACAGTCAAAACAGTCGTTTACCGGACTTCCCCTGTCAGTCCACCTCACCGCCGTTCATCCCGGATCCAGACTTTTTTCTGGAGGTCAAAGAGGAGGTGGTGCGGGAGCTTCGCCCGGATCTTTTCCCGGAACCGGCTCATCTGGAAGCATCAGCCTCGCAGCAAGTTTCTCCGCCCCGTCGGAAGAGGAGAAAACGACAAGCTGCGGCTACTTCCTGCCCGGCAGACCGGCGTCCTCCACCTTCAGGCACTGTTACACCCACAGCTCCTCCTAGTGGCACCTCAGACGATGACCACAGGTTGTTGTGTATAGATCGGCCCTCCGGACATTCTATTGCCGAACCGAACCTGCGTCTGAGTGTTTGGCCAACTCCTCAGACCCTGAACCCGTCCCCGAGGGTCCAGCCGACGCCTCGGCTCCCGGACATGTCCCCGAGGGTCTGGCCAACGCCTCGGACCCTGAGCCTGTCCCCGAGGGTCCGGCCGACGCCTCAGCTCCCGGACCTGTCCCCAAGGGTCTGGCTGACGCCTCAGCTCCCGAACCCGTCCCCGAGGGTCTGGCTGACGCCTCGGCTCCCGAACCCGTCCCCGAGGGTCCGGCCAATGCCTCAGCTCCTGCATCTGTCGCCGAGGGTCCGGCCGACGCCTTGGCTCCCTTCAAGCCCCATGAGGGGGTCCAGGAGGACCCTCCTCCGCCGACCCTCCTCCGCCGACCTGCGACGCGGAGACCCAGGAGGGTCCATCGCCGACTTGCGACGCGGAGACCCAGGAGGGTCCGTCGCAGACCTGCGACGCGGAGACCCAGGAGGGTCCGCCGCCGACTTGCGACGCGGAGACCCAGGAGGGTCCGTCGCCGACCTGCGACGTGGGGACCCAGGGGGGCCCGCCGCCAGTCCACAACACTTCGGCCCAGGGAGGTCTGGCTCTGCTCCATGATGATTGGATCCAGGAAGGTCTAAGCAACCGTGTTACTTGTCGGGGCAGAAGTCTTCGGTTTCCCCGCCGGATTGGTCACCCCCTAGGGCCTAGTAAGGGGTCCAAGACGCCAAGGTCACGGAAAGGTCCAAGAACCTCCAGGGTTCCCCAGAAGTGCCCACTTCCATGCCCTCCGCCACTCCCTCTACCTGACAGCCAGCTCTCAGAGTGCCTTTACTGGTTGTCACTCCCAGAGACTCTCCAGAGACTGGTGTTAAGGCTTCTTGCCTCCTGAAGCCTGTAGCCCGGGGCCTCCTGAAGCCTGTAGCCCGGGGTCTCCTGAAGCCTGTAGCCCGGCGTCTTTAGCAGCCTGTAGCCAGGCGTCTTTAGCAGCCTGTAGCCAGGCGTCTTTAGCAGCCTGTAGCCAGGCGTCTTTAGCAGCCTGTAGCCTAGTGCCTTCCGTAGCCTGTAGCCTAGTGCCTTCCGTAGCCTGTAGCCTGGCGCCGTCCACAGCCTGTAGCCAGGCCTCATCCACAGCCTGTGGCCAGGCGCCTCCCTCAGCCTGTAGTCCAGCGCCCCCCTCAGCCTGTAGTCCGGCGCCGTCCCTAGTCCTTAGCCCGGCACCGTCTCTTGATCTTAGCCCGGCGCTCTCCTTAGCTCTCAGCCCGGCGCCTTCCCTAGCCTTTAGTCCGGCGCCGTCCACGGCCCTTAGTCCGGCGCCGTCCAGAGCCTCTAGTCCGGCGCCGTCCAGAGCCTCTAGTCCGGCGCCGTCCACAGCCTCTAGTCCGGCGCCGTCCACAGCCCTTAGTCCGGCGCCGTCCACAGCCCTTAGTCCGGCGCCGTCCACAGCCCTTAGTCCGGCGCCGTCCACAGCCCTTAGTCCGGCGCCGTCCACAGCCTTTAGACCAGCGCCGTCCATAGCCTTTAGACCAGCGCCGTCGACAGCCTTTAGACCAGCGCCGTCCACAGCCTTTAGTCTGGCGCCGTCCACAGCCTTTAGTTCGGTGCCGTTCTTTGCTTTCTCCCTCTCCAGGCGTCCGGTTCTGAGGGTCTTGCTCTGCCGACGGCTTCTGAGGGTCCTGCTCCGCCGACGGCCTCCGAGGGTCCTGCTCCGCCGACGGCCTCCGAGGGTCCTGCTCCGCCGACGGCCTCCGAGGGTCCTGCTCCGCCGACAGCCTCCAAGGGTCCTGCTCCGCCAACGGCCTCCGAGGTTCCTGCTCCACCGCCGGCCTCCGAGTAGTAGTTAACAATAAAGATTGATTGATTGATTACCCTATTGAGACAGTGTCTTTCCCACAGCCAAAACTAAACAGATTAAAAACTGATCTAAAAGGAGCAAATCATAAAATTCAATATGACTCAACTTAAACCAAAAAAATAAAACTATTAAATGTGGTTTACTAAATATAATGAGAAGTTACGAGTTTCATAATTCTCGGACAAAGCATGGCTTGGGGCTTACTGATTTAATGCGTTTTTAATGGTTTTACACAAACTTGATTTTTGCGGTGCGGTAGCGAAGGCAAATATGGATATTTCTTCATACTTTTGATAACTTTTAAAGGGGAAGTCCGGTCAACAAAGAAAAATCAGGGTATTATTAGCTATAACTAAAACTAATACATTTGTGGTTATTTAATGAACTTATCTTTAATCAATAAGAAAATAAAAACATAAATTGTCGTCTGAATCACTGTGTATGGGGGCTGACATGACTGCCCAAATATGGGCAGTAAGGGGCGTTTGACATCACATCCTGCGACGTGGAAGAGCGGAAGCGGCGACAGTATTTCTCTCCGCTTTCCATGCAAAGTCAATAGGAGCCGTTCTACACAGCTGCGATCATCAATAATTATTTCGGATTTCCAGAGGACTTCACCGCTGACATTCCCAAGAGCTATTGCTGAAGCAACAATGCCCATGTGCATGGCCATCGGATGTTCCAACACAACTGGTAAAAGAGGAAAAAACATTGCTTATTTCAACACAGTCACTTCAGCGATCTCTCCTCCGCTGTGTGTGTGTGTGTGTGTGTGTGTGCGCGCGCTCAGCTGCAGCGCCGGTGCAAAGCCGTGCTCAGCCCAGCATGTGCTGGAATGCTCTTATATTTTAATACTTATACTATAATAATCTGCTAACTTAAGTCACTTCAGCGATCTCTCCTCCGCTGTGTGTGTGTGTGTGTGTGCGCGCTCAGCTGCAGCGCCTGCAAAGCCGTGCTGCGTGGAGCGCGCACACACACACACACACACACACACACACACACGCGTGTATAGATATATACTGTAGGACCCGACTGAGTTTGATCTTGGAAAATAGTGCGCCGTGACAAACAGAGCGTTGAAACTTGCTCAACAGCGGGTCCGCCGAGTGACGTCAAAAAATGGGAGGTGACAGTACTATTCTTGACCAAGATGGATTCCTCCACATAAACATGATTAAATGAGAATTATTATTAATTAAAAAAAACTTATAATTTTTTGCACAGTATGTAGTAGTTTTATATTTAAAGTACTTTCAGCAGTTTGAATTCTGATTTTGACCGGACTTCTCCTTTAACCCCCAATGTCTTAACTCCATGCTGAAAAAATTTGAAAGTGATAGCTTGAAATGCCTAGGAGGAGTTCATAAAAGTAGAAGGCAAAAACCGGCAATATTTTACTCTTTGACCCAAAATGGCCGACTTCCTTTGGGTTTTAGAGCATACCCCCAAGAGACTTATTTTCAGGATTTTCCATGTTCTACCTAGGTAAAAAATGTCAGCTTTCTACGTGTTACGGTTTGGCCCAACTCACTCTAGTTGGCGCTGTTGAGCGGGTTTGCCACGCCCGTTTTCAATAACACTAAAATCATGCAATTTCACACGGGGGACAATTTTGGGTAAAGTTTGGTGAGTTTTCATGCATGTTTAGGCCTCCAAAAAGCCGTTCCAAGAGTCAAAAGAATAAATAATAATAATAATTAAAGCCGCAAGCGGCGTCTATCGGCCCCTCGCAGCCAAGCGCCGCTCTGGCCTATTGGCCACCGCGGGGGTTCGCGGAATGCCAGCCGCCAGCCACCACAGAAGCTGTTACGCATTTTTCCAGCCCGTCTACCGGGCGATTCACAAGAACGCGTTGGGCAGCGCTCCCCCACCTCTCACAAAAAATCTGGTGCAGATCGGTCGATGCAGTGAGGAGATACAGCCGTTGAATAATGATACTGCATTTGGCCATCGGACCGGACTAAAGCGTTCGGCGGGCCGGATTCGGCCCGCGGGCCGTACGTTTGACACCCCTGGTTTAAACATTAGTATACCAATTTAATTAAAGGTATCTTACTAGCTGTTAATCCAGCTTCATGTGAAAAGTTAACAAAACCTTTTTAGTTATTTAAAGTTAATTGTTTCATGTGTTTAAGGGTTTTGTTTCTTGCATTAAGACAGCTTTTATGAAAGTTTGACAGTTAAATTGGTGGATACACACCCAAAAGTAATAATATAAAAAGGAACACTTTAGCAATTGAAATATTGCTAAAGTAACACGTTAGCAATATTCCACATGTGTATGATGTGTACAAACTTTAGTAATTTCTAACAGACCACTTCACTCTCAGAAAGCAGGTCTGCTGGTGGTTCCTAAAGTCTGTAAAACCAGAATGGTAGGCAGATACTTTAGCTATCATGCTCCTCTCCAGTGGAACCAACTCCCAGTTTTGGTCCGTGACGCAGACACCCTGTCTACTTTTAAGACTAATCCTAAAACTTTCCTTTTTCCATCCATCCATCGTCTTCCGCTTATCCGGGGTCAGGTCGCGGGTGTAGCAGCTTCAAGAGGGAGGCCCAGACCTTCCTCTCCCCAGCCACTTGGGCTACTTCCTCCGGGGGAATCCCTAAGCGTTCCCAGGCCAGCAGAGTCTCTCCAGCGTGTCCTGGGTCTTCCCCTGGGCCTCCTCCCGGTGGGACGTGCCCAGAACACCTCACCAGGGAGGCGTCCAGGAGGCATCCTAACCAGATGCCCGAGCCACCTCAACTGGCTCCTCTCAATGTGAAGGAGCAGCGGCTCTACTCTGAGTCCTCCCCGGATGACTGAGCTCCTCACCCTATCTCTAAGGGAGAGCCCAGACACACTATGGAGAAAACTCATTTCAGCCGCTTGTATCCGGGATCTCGTTCTTTCGGTCACGACCCAAAGCTCGTGACCATAGATGAGGGTAGGAACGTAGATCGACTGGTAAATCGAGAGCTTGGCATTTTGGCTCAGCTCTCTCTTCACCACAACGGACCGGTACAGCGCCCGCTTCACAGCAGACGCTGCACCAATCCGCCTGTCGATCTCCCGCTCAATCTTCCCCTCATTCGTGAACAAGACCCCAAGATACTTGAACTCCTCCACTAGAAGCTGGCTCTTGGGACTTTCCTTTTTGACAAAGCTTATAGTTAGAGTGGCTCAAGTTACGCTGAGCTACCTCTATAGTTATGCTGCTATTGGCTTAGGCTGCTGGAGGACATCAGGGTCTATTGTTCTTCAATTTTGCATGACTGTTGTCATTTCAGCTTTTAACTTTTTGTTTTTTCTAATTTTTCTTCATAGTAGGTACACCTGGTCTGGCGTTCTGTTAGCTGTGACATCATCCAGGGAAGACAGATCACCTGTTATTACCATCTAATGTAAAACAGATTACTGGATCAATGTGTGCTTCTGTGCTTTTTTGTCTGTCATGTTGTGTCTCTTCTCTCTCTTTTGTAACCCCCAGTCGGTCGAGGCAGATTACCGTTCATACTGAGCCCGGTTCTGATGGAGGTTTTTCCTTCCTGTTAATGGGGGGTTTTTCCTTCTGCTGTCACTTCATGCTTGATCAGTATGAGGGATTGCTGCAAAGCCATGTACAATGCAAACGACTCTCCCTGTGGCTCTACGCTTCCTCAGGAGTGAATGCTGCTTGCTACGACTTTGATGCAATCAACTGGTTCCCTTATATAGGAATTTCTTTTACCAATCTGGATAATCTGACTTAATATGTATAATCTCATTGATTTTGAAATTGTAAACTGCCTTTAGATGACATGCAGGCATGGACTGGTAATCGGGCGTACCGGGCATTTTCCCGGTGGGCCGACGTGCTGTTTGGGCCGGCAGACCCGACATGTATATTAATAATATGTATTATTATTATTATTATTATTTTATATATCTGCCTCGTTATATTTTCATAATGCATGAATAAAAATAAAATCAGCAGCGCAAGAGTCTGTTCCGATCATCCGGCCCTTACCACAGGCTACTGCAGCCCATTGGTTATCATCCCTGACAGTCTAAAGGGCTAGGCCAATCATAAAGTAGAAAAACACCTTCACGCTCCATGTGGAACTTTGTGCAGCGGTGTTCACAGTAGTAATGGAAAAGAAACGCAAGGGAGGCGCAGAGAAACTGCACGAAAAAAAGAAACGAGTCCTTCAAACGGATGCTGCGAAATGTGTCAAACTGACTGACATGTTCCCAACAGCAGGCCCTTCATCTGCTCCGGTGTCTGATGTAAAATATGGTGGTTGTAGTGGTTGTAGTCAGTGACGTGCGGTAGGGTTCATAGCTGGTGAGGCACTGACGTCATCAGAGTCAGATTTACAAATATATACACTCTACAGAGTAGACTCGTTGCAAAGTGCTGAAGGAGACTGATTGAGCCAAATAAATTCACCAAGATACATGGAAAAATATTGGTTCTTTGATGAAAAAAAATTTGTCATTTGATTGGTAACAGTTAATGAGTTATGATGGATTTCTGCATTTGTAACACATTCTAAAACTATAACCCACATTACGCACATTTTATCACAAAAACAAAACATGAATAAGTATCGCTGTCTTACCTCTACTTATAATTTAAGTCCCTGTGGCGCTCTTTCTGAACAAAAATATCATCATTTTCCGGTAAAAGTTCTCTTTATCTTCTTCAGTTTTAAAAATCTCTCAGTCTCAATGGAGCTCACTGCCAGGGAGGAAAGCCTTCCCTGATCAGTCCTGTTCCAGCTGTATGTTTAGAGTCTTTTTAGTGCTTTACTTGTTTAGCAAAACTCGCTAATAATACATCCATAACTTGTTTTGACTCTACTATTTGGGGATCAGGAGCGGTGCCCCTTGAGCGCCCCCTGCCTAGAGGCCAAGGAACTGCCGGCCTCACCTACAACCAGTTCTTTGCTGTTTATGATCGGCCAGCACCACGAAAACATGTTATCTGCACACAGTTTGATGACCAAAACACAATTCGTAATCCACATATATTAAATTGTGGAAAATCAGTTCATAACTGTTTGAACAATTGAATTTATGATCTAGAGACAGGAAGATGCATTCACAGAATGGAAGTCAGCGCAGTTAACATGGGATTGCGCAATCCCAGGGGAGGCCAAGCTCGCTGCGGCCTCATCGGCTTCGCTATGAAGCGCCACCAAGGATTTACATGAAAAATAGCGAAAAGTCTGCGATTTTAAAGAAAATATGATCAAAAATTAGGAAATTAGATAAATAAAATACTTATTACAAATGACTGAGTAAATCAAAATTTATATTATGTTATTATATATTTTCTTTCTTTCCATGATGACAAGTGAGGCCTTTCTCTGGTTCATTTTGTCATTGGCATCCTTTTTTACACAGTGAGAGCACATTAGTCCAATGTTACCCTACAGGATCTAGAAGACTGAATAGATCTGATGAGCAACTTACAATAACTTCTTATGATGATGTAACGTGATAATATGTGTGATTGACCGTGACACCTCTCTTTCTCTCTCTCTCTCTCTGATCTAAGAATTGTTGCTGTGCTGTGGTGGAGTTTACATTTTACAGTGTTAATAAATTAAGATTTTGGAAGTATTTTAAGTGTCCACTCTCACTAATCCAAAATGCCAGGGCCGATTTTTTTCTCCCAGTCCACCCCTGATGACATGTTTCATGATTTGGCGCTATATAAATAAAAACTGAAATGTATTGAAGAAGAGTAAGTTTGTCAGTTTTCAAGCAGGATTTGTATATCTGTTCAACTTAAATATATAAGGAAACCAAAGAGTTAAGATCACTTACTTACCAAGAGAAATTCCTTTGGGGTTTATTTGTGGTCTCTTGCTGCCACCTGCTGGACAAGTTTGATCAAATACAAATGCTTTACATGTCAACATGGTGTCAAAATTCAGATTTCAATCTAAAATGGCTTACTTCCTGTGATACTTGCACTATGACATTAATTGTAAATTCTGAGCGTCTTGCTGAGATCTACAACTGTACAAAATTTCATTACTCTACGATGAACTAAGTGAATAGCAAAGGGTCCTTTGAAAATTGCTTGGTGGCGCTATAGAGAAACTAAGTCCTGCTCACTAAAGTTTGTTATGGATTCCTGTTGGGGGGTGGATAAGGATGCATCCAAATGAGTTTTAAGCAGCTCGGCCCAAAACTGTGGAATTCAGAGCCAAACGTATGACAGCAGCGTTTGAGGTGAATATGCCACGCCGCCACGCCCCCCTGCTCCATCGAATCCAGTTGGGCCTGAAATCCACAACACATCAACATGTGTTCTGTCTGTGGACAGTTTCATGTTGATTAGCTCAGAGGGGTAACATAGCGACCGATTACAACAAAACATGACACTTCCTGTTGTCAGGGGGCGTGGCCTAAGCAATGTCATCATTTGACCATTGGATATTATAGGAGACCTGATGGTGATCAATTACTGAAAGTTTGGTGACTCTGTGTGTTTCTGTGTAGGAGATATAACACTTTTAGGTGAACTTTGACCCCTGCCAACGCCCCTCCAGCATGCTCAAAAACTCACCGTTTTGATAACTTTTGATTGGCCATGCCTTATGATCAGACTGCCCGAGTTTCAAGCCGATCGCTCGATATCTCTAGGAGGAGTTCGATCTTATACCAATGCTGTAACTGTCAAAATTGAGGTCAAAATCAGACTTTCAGTCTAAAATGGCCAACTTCCTGTGATACTTGCACTATGACATTAATTGTAAATTCTGAGCGTCTTGTTGAGCTCTACCACTGTACCAAATCTCATGTCTCTACGATGAAGTAAGTGAATAGCAAAGGGTCCTTTGAAAATTTCTAGGTGGCGCCGTTGAGGCATTAGGTCACGCCCACCAAAGTTTGTTATGGATTCCTGTTGGGGGGTGGATAAGGATGCATCCAAGTGAGTTTTAAGCAGCTCGGCCCAAAAATGTGGAATTCAGAGCCAAACGTATGGCAGCGGCGTTTGAGGTGACTTCACCACGCCGCCACGCTCTCCTGCTCCATCGAATCCACTTGGGCCTGGAATCCACAACACAACAACATGTCTTCTGTCTCTGGACACAGTTTCATGTTGATTAGCTCAGAGGGGTAACATAGCGACCGTTTACAGCAAAACACGACACTTCCTGTTGTCAGGGGGCGTGGCCTAAGTGATGTCATCATTTGACCATTGGATATTAAAGAAGACCCGATGATGATCAATCACAGAAAGTTTGGTGCCTCTGTGTGTTTCTGTGTAGGAGATATAACAGTTTTATTTTTTGTGGCGAGTAGGTGAACTTTGACCCCTGCTAATGCCCCTTCAACAAGCTTAAAAACTCACCGTTTTGATAACTTTTAATTGGCCATGCCTTATGATCAGACTGACCGAGTTTCAAGCCGCTCGCTCAAAATCTCTAGGAGGAGTTCGATC
This sequence comes from Fundulus diaphanus, assembly GCA_037039145.1. Classification (NCBI taxonomy): domain Eukaryota; kingdom Metazoa; phylum Chordata; class Actinopteri; order Cyprinodontiformes; family Fundulidae; genus Fundulus; species Fundulus diaphanus. The sequence goes on from CM073128.1 coordinate 51,958,552, forward strand.
AAATACCAATGCCGTACACGTCAAAAATGGGGTCAAAATCAGACCTTCAATCTAAAATGGCCGACTTCCTGTGATATTTGCACTATGACATTAATTGTAAATTCTGAGCGTCTTGGTGAGCTCTACAACTGTACCAAATCTCATGTCTCTACGATGAAGTAAGTGAATAGCAAAGGGTCCTTTGAAAATTGCTAGGTGGCGCCGTTGAGGCATTTTTCTTTTGATTTTTGTAACGACCTTAAAATACAAAATTTTTACAGTCACCATGCATCTGCAAAGTTTGGTGAGTTTTTGAGTATGATAAAGCCCCCAAAAAGGCCCCTCTTTAGGGGGGCAGAATAATAAGAATAATTTACAATACAGATACAATAGGCCTTCGCAGCGCTTAGCTGCTCGGGCCTAATTAAAACCGCAAGCGGTGATGATCGGCCCTCGCAGCAAAGCGCCGCTCTGGCCTATTGGCCACCGCTGGGATTTGCGCACCGCCGGCCGCCCGCCATCGCAGATGCTGTCACGCATTTTGCCCGCCCGTCCACTGGGCGATTCACACGAACGTGTTCGGCAGCGCTCCCCCACGACTCACAAAAAATCTGGTGCAGATCGCTCGATGCAGCGAGGAGATACAGCCGTTGAATAATGATAATGCATTTGGCCATCGGACCGGACTAAAGCGTTCGGCGGGCCTGATTCGGCCCGCGGGCCGTACGTTTGACACCCCTGGTTTAAACATTAGTATACCAATTTAATTAAAGGTATCTTACTAGCTGTTAATCCAGCTTCATGTGAAAAGTTAACAAAACCTTTTTAGTTATTTGAAGTTAATTATTTCATGTGTTTAAGGGTTTTGTTTCTTACATTAAGACAGATTTTATGAAAGTTTAACATCTAAATTGGTGGATACACACCCAAAAGTAATGTAAAAGTAACACTTTAGCAATTGGACTATTGCTAAAGGAACACTTTAGCAATATCGCGGGGGTAGCAGCTTTATAAAGGAGGCCCAAACGTCCCTCTTCCCAGCCACTTGGGCCAGCTTCTCTGGGGGAATCCCAAGGCGTTCGCAGGCCAGCCGAGAAACATAGTCCCTCCAGCGTGTCCTGGGTCTTCCCCTGGGCCTCCTCCCGGTGGGACGTGCCCAGAACACCTCAACAGGGAGGCGTCCAGGAGGCATCCTTACCAGATGCACAAGCCACCTCAACTGGCTCCTCTCGACGTGAAGAAGCAGTGGCTCTACTCTGAGTCCTCCCCGGATGACTGAGCTCCTCACCCTATCTCTAAGGGAGAGCTCACACACACTATGGAGAAAACTCATTTCGGCCGCTTGTATCCGTTCTTTCGATCACGACCCAAAGCTCGTGACCATAGATGAGGGTAGGAACGTAGATCGACCGGTAAATCGAGAGCTTTGCCTTTTGGCTCAGCTCTCTCTTCACCACAACGGATCGGTACAGCGCCCGCTTCACAGCAGACGCCGCACCAATCCGCCTGTCGATCTCCCGCTCCATCTTCCCCTCATTCGTGAACAAGACCCCAAGATACTTGAACTTCTCCACTAGAAGCTGGCTCTTTGGACTTTCCTTTTTTAAAAAGCTTATAGTTAGAGTGGCTCATGTTACCCTGAGCTACCTCTATAGTTATGCTGCTATACGTTTAGGCTACTGCAGGACATCAGGGTCTATTGTTCTTCAATTTTGAATGACTGTTGTCATTTCAGCTTTTAACTTTTTGATTTTTCTTTTTTCTTCATAGTAGGTACACCTGGTCTGGCGTTCTGTTAGCCGTGGCATCATCCAGGGAAGACAGATCACCCGCTACTACCATCTAATGTAGAACTTCTGTGCTTTTTTGTCTGTCTTGTTGTGTCTCTGCTCTGTCTTCTGTAACCCCCAGTCTGTCGAGGCAGATGACCGTTCATACTGAGCCCGGTTCTGCTGGAGGTTTTTCCTTCCCGTTAATGGGGAGTTTTTTTTCCCGCTGTCGCTTCATGCTTGCTCAGTAGGTAGGATTGCTGCAAAGCCATGGACAATGCAGACGACTCTCCCTGTGGCTCTATGCTTCTTCAAGAGAGAATGCTACTTGTCAAGACTTTGATGCAATGAACTGGTTCCCTTATATAGGAATCTTTTTGACCAATGTGTATAATCTGACCCAATCTGTATAATCTGATTGATTTTGACTTTGTAAAGTGCCTTGAGATGACATATTTCATGAATTGGCGCTATATAAATAACATTGAATTGAATCATCTCTTTAGACCAAGTAAACTATCACATTTTATGAGACAGTTATCTCATTTTAAAGATATAATCATCTAACGTTATTACTCTTAGCAAGTTAAAGCTCCATAAAAATTTTAGACCAGCTTTTAGTTCCACTCTTTTATTATGCACATCTAGGCTACCTATAAATATAAAGTATGGCATGCCAAAAAACATTTTCAACGAAAGGCAATTTTAGTAATTGCCTTGCAATTTTATATCTAAGCATTAAAAATGATAATATTTCACCAATTTTCACAGCAAGATTGAAATAACGACTATCCAACATTTTAAGATTTTGTAAAAACTTTTTTCCTTTTTTACCTACCTTTTGAAATTAATACTTGTTTCTACTTCTCCAAAATTATACTTCAAGAAAACTATTGTGCTGTCCTGGGGCCATATGCAGCTAGACAGCTAGGACAAAAGTTCCCCACACAAAGCTTCCTTTTCTTGCGTTGTCTGAATAACCTTTGTTCCCAAATCTGGCTTTAAACATTGTTTTTGTAAAAAGACAAATACTTTTCCAAGGCAGAAGCGTGTAGAACAAATTCAACTTCAACATTAGCAGTTTCCCTAGCTTCATAGCTGAAAAGCAGCTTTTAACCGGAGCAAAATACGTCAAAGATCTTTTTTTAAGGTGAGAGCACTCACTATCTCACGTAATTCACATAGAGATCTAACAAAGTTGTGATGTCTCACTCTGATTAAATATGAACCCAAAACGTTTCTAACTGTTTTTACCATGGATTTCCTCTGACTAAGAATTAATTAATATTTTATTTATGTAATGTATTCACGACATGATTTCCTTGCTGTCTTAACAAAAGGCAGAACAACTATAACGTTACTTTCTATAATTATTACAGGTTCTGCTGAGATGTCAAATTGTGGAGAGTGCTTAGACACCCTGACACACAAATATGGATTAACTTCATTTCAAGTGCACTCGTGAACTTGTTTTAGTTGATTTAGTTTTCTTGATGTACTGTAGAGCGTGATGAGGTCTGTTGTGGTATTGTGTGCACTGGATTGAGGGGACAGTTGGTGTTGTCTGTCAAACCCAATCTTCTTAAGATGCAAATTCAGTAAAGTTACAAGATATATATAACGGTTGCAGTTACAGCTCAAACGTCGTAACAACACTTCTAAATCTGAGTCTGACGCACAATTTCAAATACAAACACGAAGCAGTTTAATTTTTGTCCGATGCCGAGCGAGTGAGCGAGCGAGCAAGAGAGAACTGATAAAGCAGCACATAGTAACAATAAGTCTAGCGCTCCATAAAGATGTTATTAATCAGGGAAATCTTTCTGATTGTTTCACAGCGGTTACCTGCAGCGGGTAAACACGCCCACGACAACACACTTAGGCTCCCCGCAGCCCATTTCTATCGGAATATGCGCCAAAACTGCCTCTTTAAAATGAACTGCACGGTGCAGTCTGCGCCTGTCTGAATTGCAATGAGAAGTATTACACATCTATGCGTGAGCATAATCAAAAATTCCCCCCAGGAGCAGCGTTTTGTTTTTTTTTTCCCCAGGACCCGCGGTAACGACAGCGGTGTTCTTACGATGGAGTATTAGGGCCACACATGAAGAGAAAAAATAATTTTGCCATGACGAGATTAAACTGGTGCAGATCAGTTGATGCAGTGATGCATTTGGCCACCGGAGGCAGTGGCGACCCACCAGCTTAAAATTTATGTATTGACATCTTAAAAATGGTCTTATAGCTTAAAAGATCATCCTGTTTTGGTTGATTTTGTAGCCGAATAGAAGAGATGTTCTCAAAGCATTAAATAAGCCTTTTGACTTTTAAAAATGTTGTCCTTTTAAGGTAATTTTAAGTTACTTTTTATTAAATTTGTCAATATCCTATGGAAGTCTGGACATATGGCAGCGGCGTTTCAGGTGACCTCGCCACGTCACCACGCCGCACTGCTACATGGAATCCAGTTGGGCCTGGAATCCACAACACAGCAACATGTCTTCTGTCTGTGGACACAGTTTCATGTTGATTAGCTCAGAGGGGTAACATAGCGACCGCTTACAACAAAACATGACACTTCCTGTTGTCAGGGGGCGTGGCCTAAGCAATGTCATCATTTGACCATTGGATATTGTAGGAGACCTAGTGGTGATCAACTACTGAAAGTTTGGTGGCTCTGTGAGTTTTTGTGTAGGAGATATAACAGTTTTGTGTTTCATGGCGAGTAGGTGAACTTTGACCCCTGCTCACGCCCCTTCAGCATGCTCAAAAACTCACCGTTTTGATAACTTTTAATTGGCCATGCCTTATGATCAGACTGCCCGAGTTTCAAGCCGCTCGCTAAAAATCTCTAGGAGGAGTTCGATCAAATACCAATGCTGTAAACGTCAAAAATGGGGTCAAAATCAGACCTTCAATCTAAAATGGCCGACTTCCTGTGATATTTACACTATGACATTAATTGTAAATTCTGAGCGTCTTGGTGAGCTCTACCACTGTACCAAATCTCATGTCTCTACGATGAAGTGAATAGCAAAGGGTCCTTTGAAAATTGCTAGGTGGCGCCGTTGAGGCATTAGGTCACACCCACCAAAGTTTGTTATGGATTCCTGTTGGGGGTGGATAAGGATGCATCCAAGTGAGTTTTAAGCAGCTTGGCCCAAAAATGTGGAATTCAGGGCCAAACGTATGGCAGCGGCGTTTGAGGTGACTTCACCACGCCGCCACGCTCTCCTGCTCCATCGAATCCACTTGGGGCTGGAATCCACAACACACCAACATGTCTTCTGTCTCTGGACACAGTTTCATGTTGATTAGCTCAGAGGGGTAACATAGCGACCGTTTACAGCAAAACATGACACTTCCTGTTGTCAGGGGGCATGGCCTAAGTGATGTCATCATTTGACCATTGGATATTAAAGAAGACCCGATGATGATCAATCACAGAAAGTTTGGTGCCTCTGTGTGTTTCTGTGTAGGAGATATAACAGTTTTATTTTTTGTGGTGAGTAGGTGAACTTTGACCCCTGCTAACGCCCCTTCAACAAGCTCAAAAACTCACCGTTTTGATAACTTTTAATTGGCCATGCCTTATGATCAGACTGACCGAGTTTCAAGCCGCTCGCTCAAAATCTCTAGGAGGAGTTCGATCAAATACCAATGCTGTACACGTCAAAAATGGGGTCAAAATCAGACCTTCAATCTAAAATGGCCGACTTCCTGTGATATTTGCACTATGACATTAATTGTAAATTCCGAGTGTCTTGGTGAGCTCTACCACTGTACCAAATCTCTCTACGATGAAGTAAGTGAATAGCAAAGGGTCCTTTGAAAATTGCTAGGTGGCGCCGTTGAGGCATTTTTCTTTTGATTTTTGTGACGACCTTAAAATACAAAATTTTTAATTAGTCACCATGCATCTGCAAAGTTTGGTGAGTTTTTGAGTATGATAAAGCCCCCAAAAAGGCCCCTCTTTAGGGGGGCAGAATAATAAGAATAATTTACAATACAGATACAATAGGCCTTCGCAGCGCTTAGCTGCGAGGGCCTAATTAAACACTACAGATACAATAGGCCTGCGCAGCGCTTCGCTGCTCGGGCCTAATAATAATAAGAAACAACACAGAAACAATAGGCCTTCGCAGCGCTTCGCTGCTCGGGCCTAATTAACACTACAGATACAATAGGCCTTCGCAGCGCTTCGCTGCTCGGGCCTAATAATAATTAACACTACAGATACAATAGGCCTTCGCAGCGCTTCGCTGCTCGGGCCTAATAATAATTAAACACTACAGATACAATAGGCCTTCGCAGCGCTTCGCTGCTCGGGCCTAATAATAATTAAACACCACAGATACAATAGGCCTTCGCAGCGCTTCGCTGCTCGGGCCTAATAATAATTAACACTACAGATACAATAGGCCTTCGCAGCGCTTCGCTGCTCGGGCCTAATAATAATTAAACACTACAGATACAATAGGACTTCGCAGCGCTTCGCTGCTCGGGCCTAATAATAATTAAACACTACAGATACAATAGGCCTTTGCAGCGCTTCGCTGCTAAAACAATAGGCCTTCGCAGCGCTTTGCTGCTTGGGCCTAATAATAAGAAACAGTACAGAAACAATAGGCCTTCGCAGCACTTTGCTGCTCGGGCCTAATAAGAAACAGTACAGAAACAATAGGCCTTCGCAGCGCTTTGCTGCTCGGGCCTAATTACAGTTTAAGTACAACTGTCCATCATATACATCACATACATTTGGGGGGAACGGTTGACTGAGGTCTTGCATTGCAAAACAACGCAGCCGTTAGGCGCATTCTTTCAACTGCCAAGGACCCCGTTGTGACGCGGTTTCCTTTGGGTGCTGCCTTTAACTCTGTGGCAAGACAGGAGCCACATTTGGGGAAGGAGAGGGAAAAAAGGCATATTTCACACTTTATCCTTAACAGGGTACAGTTTGAGATATGTAAAAAAACCTCAGCATGAGAAAAGCACATATGACGAGACAACATTCCAGCAAAAGGTTACATTGGAGGCATTAGGTATAACATGTGAGTCCCATGTAGAATTGTATCAGTGGTGTGTGTGCGTGTGTGCAATTTGTCCATGAACGTATCCACAGGTGTCCCCGGGGGGAGGGGGGGCACAGTTCTGGGCCCTCCCGCCATAACATCCAGGGGAGTTTTGAAAAGTGGGGAAGCTGAAATCTAAATACACTTTTTGTTTTGAGAGAAGGCTGCACAATTTTTCCGTCAGCCTTGAAGTCTTTGTCGCTAGGCTCCACGTGGCAAATCCAATATTCTGAATTTGTTGGGCTTTTTCCGCCTTGAAGCGAGCATACACATCCAAAATTTTATCCCCTCTCACCTCTGAGTTCAACCACCGCAACCAGCCTGCGTTCCATCGCATCCAGCTTGCAGCTGCCTTTGTGAGCGCATCAAATGCGGCCGGCAGCCTAATCATGGCCATAATTGCCACCGACATCCTCTGTAATTGCAGATACATCAGGTATCCTCCAAATCCAAATAGAAGAAATCATGAATCCAAACATGTATACGTCTTCAACGTCCAAGACTGACTAGCATGTCATCACTGGTCACATCAGGCAGGGGACCAGAGAGTCCGATATTGCTTTAGCAAACTTACACACCAAAGCAACACTAACTTTAGTGACCTCTGTTGAAGAAAATATCTTAGTGGTTACATTAATCAGGTACTCGTATGGAAAAGCAGAGGAATGCATGAGTGTTGACTGTCTCTCCCTGGTGCAGGGTAATAACAATCTTACTGTATTTACGCTTATCCTTAGCCAGCAGTTTCAGGTAGGATTTGATGTTGCCCATTCTGGCCCCTGGCAAGCATTTGACTATGGTCCCTGGTGTCTCTAGTGCCAAGTTTCTGACTATGGAGCTGCCAATTACCAGAGTCGGCTTCTCAGCGGGTGTGTTGCTGCGTGGGGAAAATCTTTTAGAAGCGCAGACGGGTTGGTGGTGACCTTGCGGCTGGAATCTAGAGCTATGCTTCCTTTGTATTGTCACCCAGGGTTAGGGTTGCCCGGCTGTTCGGGTGCTGCTAGAGGACCGCCATGTGAAGCTAATCTCTGTGGCTCTGCGCAGGAGCCGGGTCTCCAATTCTGACACCCTTGCCTAGGGTGACCAGATGTCCCCGATTTCCGGGGACAGTCCCCGTTTTGGACCACCTGTTCCCGGCTAAAGCTGTCCCTGGAAATGTCCCAGATTTTACCAAGGGGGAAATTGTTGCGTGTAGACTGTTATTACGGTAGAGCTGTTGCGCGCAGAAACCGGTGTTACGGTAGCTGGTTGCGCTGCTGTTAACATAAAAACGAGGAACAGAGCGCACCACTAGATGTGTGGTAATGATGCTTTGGATGTCAGCTGCTATTAAAACAACAAGAAGAAAAAGAGCGCACCACTTTTAAAACAGAAGAAGAAGAAGTGGAAGTTCGTTGTCACAACCGGTGGCAACTGATGGGGAGCTGCTCTGTGTTATGGTAAGTGTGTTAATCGATTAATTTTATTTGGATCGGGCTGATCCTGTGATAAATGTTTGGTTCATGTCCAGGTTAAAAAATAATCAATAAAAAGTAAGACAAGACCACGAGTTGCTGCTCGCATGATTGAAAACTCTTTGTAAGGCGCTAATCTGGTACACTGGTTCTCCAGGGATCAACAAGGGTTCGTCTAAAGAGGTTTTAGAACTGATTGGTGACCTTTAGTTTATATTTCAGACAGTTATTATAAGTAGAGTTATTACAAGTTGTTTTGCTGATTTATGGTTGTGATTTATGAGCATAGACTTTCAGTTTTAGGTGTGCTTTTCTACTACTCAGTTTGGAAATATGAAAGGTCCTCATGAAAAAATAGGAGTCAGTAACAGGAGAACTGAATGAAGATCTGCATGATCTGAGAATGATGGAGTAAGAGATAACCACCTGTTTAATGTCCATTTATTATGTTGTTTTTGCTTATATCTCCAAATATTGAGGTAATTAGCATTTTTAGTATTTAATCAGATGAGATAATAATAAAAATAAGAATTGGAAGTTTTCATGTTGTACATTCTAATGTTTTTGGAAGTGATTTTAATTATATAATGTCTCTGTTTTAGAATAATGTAAGATTGATACAAGAGGAGAGAGGAAGGAGATGGGAAGACAGAAAGGAGATTAAATGAGAGTGGAGGAAAATAGGAACACTGATGGAAAGAACGGTTGACAAGAAGGGAGAAATATTTACTTAGAGTATTTATTTATTTTATTTATTTATTTCAGTTTCTTTGAGCAAAAATACAAGTAAGATTTACATTGAAATGTTAAGACATTTTAGTAGTGCTCAAAAGGAGTAGGTAGAAGTTCTTAGAACTTATAAGAACCTACCCCCAATTACAATATTCATGTCATGTAACATATGCAGTCTTTTGATAAATGGCATTACAAATCAAAGCACACTTACATGAATACGGTGTCTTATTTTAAAGCAATTGTACAGAAGAAGATATCTAGCAGTACTTATTGAAAATGTTACAAATTATCACAGTATTAATAAAGTTCAAGTGATAAAGCATTGACATGATTTGAGTGATAAACTAACGTACTAATGTGCAAAGCATGCTATGTAAAACAGAGTGACTCAGGTTTGAGTTGAGAAGCCCAATTGTCTGAGGATATAACCTCTCTCTGAGTCTCTGCACTGAACATGAGTTTCACTGCACTTCCCTAGCTGTGGCAGAATGAAGAGGCAATTTAGTTGTATTTTTTTCTTGTGTTTTAAAATTTTCTGTTCTGCACATAATACATCTTCTTTTCCTCTTATTTTATCCAGATCTCTCAGGCCACAATGCCTGGTTACCGTGGCTGATGGCTCTTCAAACACAGAAGGCCTTGAAGAAACCGGAGATGATCTTATGTTAGCTGACTCACTGACCGGAGTTACCTCACCCTATAGGAGCAAACAATATACTTGCACATCAACTACTACCATACACATACACATAATGTGGTTATACACACTTTATGTAAGTTTATACATGCTCATGCTGCACTACACACACAATCGCTTGCGTTCATGTCAAGGGGATTTCCAAGTCTGTGCTTTTTTGAACATGTTTAACACCTTCTCCCCTCACATCACCACAACCCATTTTCTCGTCCCAAACGGGCTCTATGCACAGCTCCACCTCTTCCTGAACTTCATAAATGGTAAATGGACTGAACTTATATAGCGCTTTTCCAGTCATGCTGACCACCCAAAGCGAACTTCAGCAGCTCCTTTGTGTGTGTGACCTCAGTAACCAGTCAGACACACCTGGATTAATCATCTTGTCCAGTAATGAAAGACAGGAAACAAAGGAGCTACTGAAGTTCAGGAAGTAGTGGAGCTGTGTTTATAGCCCATTAGTAGGATAATTGGCTTTTCCTCATGTCACTCTCCCCTTAGGGGGTGGCAGAGCTCTTTGGGCCCCACAAAATGGGAAAGCCCTGCAAACCACCCTTGACCCCTCCACTCCCACCCCCACCACTTTGCCCCAGCCCAGAGAAACAGTTCTAGTTTTCTATTAATAACACAATCAATTTATTGATTTTATTAATCTTAGGATATACTAAAAGTGTGGAAAGGCACATTCCTAGCTTTTACACTTGATTTTTGTTGTTTAAATATTAATAAATATGTAAAAATAAATGAAACCATTACTGTCCCCGTTTCCTAATTTCATCTTGATGAGATGTATTGATTTTTATCCACGAGCAAGAAATGTCCCCAGATTTGATTTCAGAAATCTGGTCACTTTACCCTTGCCTCCAAATATAGAAAAACACTGCATTTATTACATGTACCATTATCACTAAAGGAGGCAGAGGAATAACTAAACATTAAACACAGAGAACAGGAGAGAGGGGGAGACTTAGACAGAGACGGAGAAGCTGATGGAAGGATAGGGGAGGAAGCCAATTCTGTGGCTAAAGCTAGGCTAAGCTAAAGCTAGGTTAACGAACTATTACCACGGCGAGAAAAGGAAACCGTTTCGGTTCCGGGGGGGTGTGCCGCTTGGGGTCTGGGCTGGCGCGCGCCCGGGTGTCTGCCCCTGCACGGGGCCTCTGGTGCGCTGGGGGGCCTCAGGGCCTGTTGAGCTGGTAGGGGGGCATGGACATTAACATCTCAGGGCAGATGCTCTTCCACTTCATTGGATCGGCACTCTGCTAGTGGGGGGAGGGGAAGGAGGGGGAGTAGGGACTAACCCAGCCTGGATGTCTACTGTCGAATGTATGGTGAGTTGTTTGAATGTTAGTGTTGGGGAGGGATTAAATCTACGGGTGGGGGGGGGGGAATGGACATTCTGGTGGGCTTGTGTCCAGCCCCCTGTCCCGGTCCGGGTAGTCTCCCGGTGCGGGTTTCGCCTGGGGGGTGGGGTTTGGGACGACTCGTGCGGGCTGGCTGGCCAGGGTCCCCCCTCTTATTTATTTATTTGTTTATTTATTTAGTTATTTTTATTTATTCATTTATTTATTTATTTTTGGGGGGGGGGGGGTAAAGCCAGTAGGCTTGGTGGGTGGGCTGGGGGAGTGGAGGTGTTGGTCCTGGTGGGGGATTGGCTGGCGGGCCCTGCGGCCTCTCCCTGGCCCCCGGGCTTTGGTGGTTTTAAACACACTTGAGAACAACATGCAACAACACAACATCTGAGCGGGCGTAGGGAGGATCGGGGTCTTTTGCACACCCCCGATCTCCGATAGCGGCACGGAGTCTGGGGCCTGGAGGAGGAGCGGGCCACTGGGTCCGGGGTCTTGGCGGGGGGCTGCTGTGGGTGGCCAGCAGCTTGCCGGGTCTGGGGCTGACGCCTCTGCTCCCCCCAGAAAGGGGTGGGGGGCAGGGGTGGCTAGGGGAAGGGTGGGGGAGGGAGGGGGTTTATTAGGTATTTAGGGGGTGAGGGGGGTTCTGGATGGGTGGCCCGTGCGGGTTGTGTTGCCCCCCCCTCTCTGGGGGGCCTGGTCTGGGGGGCCTGGTCCGGGGGGCGGGCGGGGGGTTGGGCACAGGCAGTCGTATAGTTGAATTGTGGTGACCCCCCCACTTGGGATTGTTGGATGTGAGTGTTATGTGGGAATATGTGTACAGCGTCTTTTTATTTTAAGTCTGTGTGTGAGTGGGGCACCAGGGAGGGATGGTGTGAATGAGTTTTTTTTTTTTTTTCCCCCAGGTATGGATCCGGTCCGCTCCCTCTCCCAAGAACATCTCAAGTCTCCGCTAGGTGCGGAGTCCATCCCCCCACGTCCTGCCCCCCTCCGCTGTGCTGGCAGGCGCCTTTGCCCTGTGGCGCATTGACGGTCCTCAGGTTTGGGGCGGGTTCCCGAGTGGGTGCCGGCCCATTCCCGGTGGCTACTTAACGGGGCCTGGCCCCCCGGGGGTCGGCCGGGGCCCCCGCCGCGGGGGCGGGGCGCCCCTGGGGCCTCTGGTCCTCAGGGCCCATGGCCGGGACCACTTCAGCGCGGCTGGCTGACAGCGGAGCCCACGGGCTCGTCCCCGCGGCTCTTGGGGGCGCCGGCATTGCGGTGGCTGGGGGATTTCCTCGGGGTCGTCTCTCCTCTTTCCTTGGGGGGGTTGCAGATTTCCTGTGTTGGCCCCTCTTGGGCGCCCAGCTTTGGGGGCCCCTTTGGGAGTCCGGGGTTATGGGTCCCCTGACCCCTGCCTCTGTGCTTGGGGAAGGCGGGCCTTTGGTTCTCCACAACCATTTTCGAGCTATTTCCTTCTGGGTAATTCTCACCTAAACTAGTGCACTCTCATAAACTCCCACAGGTCCAGGTATTAAGTGCTCACCTATATACAGAAAGCCTGTAATTTATTTATTTTCTTTCACTTTCTTTTTTCAGGTATCACTTTACACATGTCAGCTTAAATAATAATACATATGATTTAGCAATGGCATCAAGGTGTTACTCGATTGTATCTGTTGCTTTATGTCTGTTGGTTGTGCTGTTCTTTTTGCGTCTCTCTTTCCAGGTGATGGAGCAGACGGAGGACGTTTTATCATTCTCTCCCTTTTATCTCTTCTTTCTTTCACCTCTTCTTTCTTTTTTTTCTCTTCTTGTTCTTCCTTTACTCTCCTACTTTCACATTGTAGTGTCCATATACTTTGAAATTCTCCCTGCAGGAATCACAATAAAGCTATTTACATGCATAAATCAAGCGGAGCACTATGGCGAAAGCTGTTTGCTCCACTTGTGAAAGCAAAATCTGTCGAGGTGTATTTGGCATTGAGACATCAATTCCTATTGCCACATTGCTAGACAGGACACTGGGGAAAAAAAAGAAAAAAAAAAGAATTGTCGGGACAGTGACATGAGCTGATGAATGCGGAAGTGGAGGGACAGGTGGAGACTGGCTACGTAGATGATTCAAAATTTCACAAACGCCAGACTCTAACTGGGAAATTTATTCCTCCACGCCTGCGCGTCACTGCTTGTCTGGCAATGGGTCCATTGTTGGCCAAATTATTCTGTAATGACCGGAAACAGAGTACCCAGAATTCAGCCAGACAAGATCAGATAGCATAAAAAGACAGTTTATTGAGACGTAAACTGCTGCAGGTCGGGGTGAATCACCAGCGTCTGGGACAGGAATCACTGGAAGTAGAGACAGCAGGTTAGTGACCAAAAGGAGGCTTTGAGGGATGTAACAGTCACTAAAACTTCAGTCACTAACCTTCTCACGATCCGAAAACAGGTTGGGATGGTGAGTGAAGACTCCTGCTGGTGGGGGAATGTCGCTGATGAAGCCCAATGCGATCCAGAGTCCGGTCATGGAAATTTGAAGGATTTTACTCCTGGGACTGGCAAGTACTCAGTGGTCGAAAAACAGGCACAGGGTCAGAACCATGATAGCAGAGTCAGGCAGGATGATCAGGGGGAATAATCAGTCCGAAATCAGAGAGCAGATCCAGGGTCCGAGCCGGGTGATCAGAAATCCAGAGACAATTCAAATCAGAATCCGAGGGCAGAATCAGGGCACAGAAACAGGTCAGATATCCAGGAAGCCCCTGTCAGGTCCGACAGGGGTTAGGCAGGCTCAGAGAATCAGAAGACAGAAACAGGTCAGAAACAGGCAGGCAGGCAGGACACAGAACACTGGATTAAATTCACCAGTGGCTCGTAATAATCTGGCACTAGTGACTGGTCTGAGAGCTGGTTATATAGTCAGAGGTGCAGGTGGATCTGCTGAAGGCTGATGAGAATGGAGCGGAACTGCACAGGTGTGTCAAATGGTGAATCAGACCAACACTAGTGCCAAGATCATGACAGAAATCTGATAAAGTTAACACTGGGGCCCAGTGTATATCCCAGTGAAGTGATCTGAAGGTTCTGAGTACAGACATGTTGACTGTCCTTAATATGTGGAGGGGGATAGATTAGGAGGTCCGGGGGCTCTGCAGCTTTTTGAAGATGTAGGTTTAGTAGCAGTATGTGGGCTATCAGGATGGTTTTGTGGAAAAAAAATTAAGATTTATCCAGGTGTCAGCAGTATGCCAATGTTAAAAATCTCTTTCATGTTGTTGGTTAAATCCAGGAAAGGAACATCTGGGCTGAATGGGGAGAAAGGGGAGCTGGTGTCTTGGAGGAGGGAGATTTTGAGTTCTCTGTTGATATTACCTGGTGTCCACTTTTTTCTTGTTGAGATCTGGAGTCCTCCTGTAATAGTGATGAAGTCACTTTCTGTTTCATCTTACTGGCTATCTTTATTTTGGCTTGTTCAGACTGTACTGGTCTTATAATTTGTTATTGCACTTGCTGTACTTTGTGCAAGGACCAGGATGCTCCCAATGTCAGAACTGTGAACTAACACTTGGCTAAGTTATTATACTGTTATATTTCCAACCATCCATCCATCCATTTTCTATACTCCCTTATCCATGCAGGGTCATGGGGGGATTAACTGGTGAGAGATGGTGTACACCCTGGACAAGTTGACAGTCTACCACAGGGCAACACAGAGACATACAGGATAAACAACCATGCACACACTGACACTTAAAGGCAATGTAGAGTAATCAATTAATCTAGCAGTCATGTTTTTGGACTGTGGGAGGAACCCGGAGTACCCGGAGAGAACCCATGCTTGCACAGGGAACATGCAAATGCAGAAAGACCCGAGGTCAAGTTCACACCCAGGACTTTCTTGCTGCAAGACAACAGTGCTACAAACTGTACAGCCCCATTACACCGTTATTTTAATATATGTATTTACGTATTTAATTTTTTGAATAACGTTACACACAGAATTATTCTTAACTCTGGCTAATTTAGATTTAAAGTGATTTTCATTCAATCAGGTAGGTAAAACAAGGTCAGGTATCTTTCAAAATATAAATATAACAATGTATAACAATATATGATTGAAAAAGATAAAATAAAATAAATATAAAAAGGTATAGAAACAGAGAGACAGAAAGAGCTGTATCCAAGGATATTAATAGAAAATTGAGTGGAAGTAAAAATCTTTTCATATATATATATATATATATATATATATATATATAAGATATATATATATATATATATAAAAAGATATATATAAATTAGTGCTGTCAAACGATAGAATTTTTTAATCGCGATTAATTGCATAATTGCAACAGTTAACTCGAGATTAATCGCAAATTAATCGCATATTTTATCTTGTTATTTCTGAAAGTGTAAAAGCCTATTTAGGCATTTTAATATGCAATTTTACAATAAATGACAATAGTAAAAAACATGCTTTTTTCACTAATCATAACGCCCCGATGTTTACACAATGTGTAAACAAATGTGTAAATAAATAAACATTTCATGCCGAAATATTTAAACAAAGGTAGACATGGTATTAAGCATTTACATATAAAGTAATACTAATTTGACATTTTAGAGACAAAAAAAGCCAACAAATGAATAAGCATTTGATAGAATTATTTTTACTATTTACTATTTTTACTACTTTCTATTTTACTATTTTATTATTATTTACTATGTTCATTGCATTTATCACGTATATACTCTTTACTACTAAGAAGTTTTAAGGTTTTATTAAAGTGTATTCTATATGCCTGATCTCTCATTACTTTAGTTTATTGTTCATTAGTTTATTGTGTTAATCATATATTTGCTGGAATATATACACCAGTGGTTACTATTTTATTTTACTATGTATGTGTATTGATTTACTCTCTCTCTCCTATCGTTGCAGAAAGCCTGCAGAGAGAAGATAAATATGTTGTGACGATAATAAGTGTTTTTCTAAATATGTCTGAAACTGTTATGAACTGTATTCAGCCATCTGGAGTGCTTACGCATAACTGTACTGTGTGGACTGCTTGGTATTATCTCTGAAGGTCACAGAGTGTTTTGTTTATCCCTACCCCCTAGCTTGACAAATGTAACCAGGGTTTCCTAATAAAAAGAGAGGGGGGGACGGAGTGCTTCAGAGCAAGTTTTGGAGATTTGTATTAAGCATCTCAGCTCCTCTCCTTGCAAGATTTATGAAAACTAACCTCATTGTTGTCTCTCCTCCTTGTGTTTGTTTAATGAATGTTTTAGGTGTTTGAACCTGACATTAAATTGGTCCTTCGAGCCGGATCCCAATATACCGGATGATTCCTGTGGGTGAGGTGAACCGGGTAATAAGACAGTGGCCACTGCATTCAGATCCTTTTCCAAGGGCCTAGTCCATCTCGCCTCCAGGTTTCTGACTGTTGACGGGAAGTCCGAGGGAGGATTGACAGCAGTGGTGAATGGAGTTTATTTAAAAGTGTGAGCGAGTGACTGAGGGTCACCAAGTCAAACCCTATAATCTTAGGCAATAATAGGTACGCAAACGGGTAACCGAGCCCAAAAGGTCTGTGAATCTAAGGGGTAACAGAGCCCAAAAGGTCTGTGTAAATAAAACAGGATAACAGCGTCCATATAAAGGGCCGTGTAAATTGTTACCCCACGGTGTAAAAATCCCAGCCTATAGAACACACTATGTGTTACAGGACTGGACCAAATTTATAAAAATGGGAAAGGGACAAAGTAAAACTTTGAAACAGCTCCAGAGTAAGGACTGGAAATTCATTGAACAGCAGGACCCTGATAAAATAAAACATTTAGCTACATGGGTAAAAGAATACGGGTTTGAGGGGCGATTAAATTCACAAAAAATAGCCAAACTCCAAGAAACTACAATTCATAAAACAAAGGGTAATCCAAGACAGATGGAAAAAGCAGGCTTTATAGATACCCAGTACTGGTTAAAAATAGCATAAAAGAGGGAAAAAAAGGGTAAAAATTACATTATGTTCCATAGAAGGAGGATGATGAAATAGTAACACAAAGGCCCCGTAGAAGACAGGCCTCGCCTCCACCCTCACAGCGCGGTGCAGCAGCACAACAAGACACAGACGAGGAAGAATCTGATTCCCTATCTCCTTTACCCTCAAAAAATCCTTTTGCTAGCGCTGTAGTTAAAACACCCCCCTCCGAGTCCCCTGCTCATTTATACCCGCACTACCTGCAGAGCAGACCCACATTCCACCTCCATATAATATATCAGAACCATCCGGGAGGGAAGGGTTGAGAAGTGGTGGGCCAGTGGGATCTTGGAAAACCAGTTTAGACTCATTGAATCCTTTATCCCAGATGCCCCCTCCCCTGCCCCCTTCTTCAGAAACAGGCGTTTTCCCCATGATCCAGGTACCTAACCCACGGGCAGGGGACTTGGGCCAATGCCCACAATGCTGGTTTATTGAACCTGGACAATGGAGGATGTTAAGAAAGCCATAGAAGGGGTCCCTCTCCCTAAGGAGGACCCTACTCAGTTTGTTGCGGCTATGGAAGATGTCAGGCACTCTTATAATTTAAACGGACATGAAACTCAGCAGGTCTGGATGACAGCATTAAAGAGTGACCGGCATCACGTTCAGGGGGATTGGAATCCTCTGGATACAGGAGGTGTAGTTTTAACTCATGATGCTGCTGACTTGACAACTAGAGTTGGAGAGTTGGGCCGAAGAGTGAAGAAAAGATTTCAGAAAAAAGCAAACTACACAGAAATAGGACCCATTAAACAGGGGGACAGTGAGCTTTTTGATGAATACAGAGTAAGGATGACTCTGGCATTCAGATTACACAGTGGTTAGGAGGTTTCTGCGAATAATAACAGTACTTATCAGCAACAGCTAAAGAATGCTTTACATGCAGGATCCAGAGAGAACATTAGAAACTGGGTGGAAAAACATTGTGTGGGACTAGGGAATAAAACTCTAGATGAATACATTGACCAGGCTTTGCATGCAGTGAAAATAGCAAGAGGCAAAAAAAAGACTGGTTGGGACTGGTGCATATTATCAGGCGAAGACAGAGGAAGTGTTTTATCAGGGAGCTAAAGCACGTGGTGGTTACTGTGGGAGAGGGCAGAGAAGAGGAGGTAGAGGGGGGTTTTCAAGGAGAGGAGGTTTCAGAGGAACTTACGGGGAATGTTGGCAGTGTGGGAAAAAAGGTCATCTGGCAAGAGATTGTCCAAACAACACATGTTGGAATTGTGGTAACGAGGAACACTTAATCACAGATTGCCCTAAGCAAGGACGTGCTCATGGCACTTCAGCAGGACTAGACACAGAAGTAACAGGTTTGGGGCCTCTGCCTCATCCTGATGAAATACTGCTGAATCTCCAGGAATTATTAGCAGTAGAAGTTGCAAAACCTGAAATAACTTTGTTGGTGAATGGAACATCTGTTACCTTTTTGTGTGACACAGGAGCATGTAGAACAACTTGCAAAGACCCTGTTCCCTGTCTGCGCTCCAGCGGCTCATACGTTGCAGTGAGATCTGCTAGTGGGAAATTGACTTTGGTTTCTGAGTCTGAACCTGTCTGGATCAGGGACCCTGAAGGACTGTCATGTCAGTTATCTATTCTCATGTTACCAGATTGTCCAGTAAATCGTTTGGGTCGTGACGGCCTTCTTTCACTGGGATTAGCCCTGATTCCCAGTTCTCAGGGAGACATTGTTGTAAAACGAAAGAAGGATCTGCAGCAAGAGGACTTTTATGTCCTCCAAGGGGTTGGTCCTCCTAATTTGTATTACACTCTGGACATTCCAAACAAACCCCCACATAACACAGCAGATGCTCTATTAGCAGAAGGCATGAGACTCATTCCTCATGTACAGCACAAAATGTCAGACCAAGACCTGCACATAACTATGTGGTTCAAACAGACTCCCAATCATGACCCTGACTATGAGGCTCAGATGCAGACGTCCACACCAGCTAAAATAACAGTGACCCACATTTTTTCTGACTCCGACAGCTGTTCAGTCGCTGCTGTAACTTTACCTGATAAACTACAACGTCTCCATTGAAGATGGTGCACAAAGGATTAGCTGCCTCAGACTGGAAAGCAACATCACCAAACGCATGGACCAGTGAATCCACGGGTTTGACTAGAAAAGCATTATTATGGACAGTTTCGGTAAACATGGGGATCCATTTACAAGCTAAAGCGACGTGATCATTTCTCCTTACTGCTGAAGAGGAACAGTTTTTGGCACCTGTTCCTGAAAACTTGTGGTCACAAGGCCCCACTGATGTAGGGCTAGTTAAAGGAGCATTACCTTTACAAATTAGACCAAAAACAGAATACAGGCCCTGCGTAAAACAGTATCCCCTTAAACCAGATGCATGTGAAGGGATAAAACCTGTAATTACAGATCTGATAAAGGCAGGAGTGATTATTAAATGTAGTGACTCCCCATGTAACACCCCCATATTTCCAGTGAAGAAACAGGCGCCATCCACTGGCTGGCGCATGGTACAGGATCTCCAGGCAGTACACAATGCAGTAATTCAGCGAGCACCTTGTGTCCCCGACCCCCACACTCTGCTGAACTCTTTAAGGCCAGATGCAAACGTATTCACAGTAGTGGACATCAGCAATGCTTTCTTCTCTGTACCCGTAGAGAAAGAGAGTCAATTTTGGTTTGCCTTTACATTTGGAGGACAGAGGTACACTTATACCAGATTACCCCAAGGCTACTGTGAAGGTCCCACCATTTATTCCCAAGTAATGAGTGCCAGCATGTCTAAGTTTCATCCACCAGGTGGGAGCCAAATACTGCTTTATGTTGATGATGTCCTTCTGGCTTCCCCAGATGAAGAAACATGCAAATTGGACACCTTAGCGCTGCTTAAACACTTAGCCAGTGAAGGCCATAAAGTTAGTAAAAACAAGTTGCAGCTCTGTAAACCACAGGTTAAGTACTTAGCTCACAACCTTAGTGCAGGAGGAAGAACCATCCTAGAGGACAGAAAGATAGCAATTTTACAAGCACCTAAACCCCAAACTAAAAAACAAATGATGTCATTTTTGGGCCTCACTAATTATTGTAGGACCTGGGTTCCAAATTATGCTGAGATAATCTCCCCTCTTCAGAAACTTATTTATGATCAGGAACTAAAAATGACCTCACCTTTAACCTGGACACCAGAAGCAGAAAATGCTTTCTGTGCTCTCAAACAAAGTCTTGTTTCCAGCACAGCCTTAGCCCTACCAGACTATAACAAACCTTTTATTCAAATGGTGGACTGCAAAGGCCATTTTATGACCTCAGTCTTGGTACAACAGGATGGAGAAAAAATGAAACCCATTGCTTATTTCTCCTCAAAACTAGACAGTGTGGCTTGTGCACTCCCCCATTGTGTGCGAGCTGTTATTGCAGCGCCGAGGGTAAAAAAAAAAAATACAGTCCAGAGAGCGCTGCGGGGAAACAAAGCATTAACGAGATTATGGTGTATAACGAGGTGTTATGGTCTAAAAAAGTTAACGCGTAATAACGCGTTAAAACTGACAGCCCTAATATATATATATATATATATATATATATATATATATATATATATATATATATATATATATACGCACGCACACGCACACACACACACCCACACAAAGATGAATAGAAGTACTTACAGAGCTGGAGGACTGATTTGCAGGGTCACAGGCCAATGAGACTAGATCCTTCAGGGGGTCCTGGGCCAGGTGAGGAGGATAGCGGATCGCTCCATGGGCAAAGTAGGAAGAAGATGGAAAGTGAAGAGAAGATGAGGGGTGAGGACATCGAGAAAGACCTGACAACAACATAAAATAATATTTTCCTTAAAAGGTTGGTAATAAATATAATATATGGTATAGCTATGTAAGGCTTGGTGTGTGTTTGTAAGGTTGAGAGAAAGATTAAGGGACACTGAGTGCTACGAACCACTGTGCACAGCTATAACTGGACGGTGGTGCTGAGTGAAGGATCCCATTCTTGGTGAGCCCTCTTGTGGAGAGGGGCTATCAAGCTCTGTCTTCTTCACCGGGGGGGACAAACCTGGATCACAAATGCATAAACATACAGTTTATTAATAATACAACCAACTTTGTTTAAATAGGTTGTGGTATTTAAATATCAACATAACAGCAATCACAGTTTTTCACTGGCTTTTGTGTCCATCATTACAAGACAGTGGTCAAATGTGCATGGTACGGCAGCCCTTGAACATGTCAAATTAAAGTGAAATCTATCCGCATATCTGAATATAAATTTCACTGGGAGAAAACTGTTGGCTGTTGCAGTAGTGGTTTGACATTCGTGCCATGCGAGTGATGCTGGTTTTTGAAGAGCTGCCATGATGTTGTATTATTGTATTATTTAAAGATACTCGTCAAAATCAATATAAGCTGATCCATTCCCATTTGCCCAAATTGTTGCAGTTCTTCAGAGCTGCAATAAACGAGATACTCAGCCTCAACTGGTACTTCTGCGATATTGCCGCCACATGTGTTTATATTTGTTAATTGAGCCCGGTGCTAGGGCTATTTTTATCCACAAAAATAACCATGAAAACCTTATCAAGATGGAGGGTTGGTGTATATAAACTTATTTTATCATGATCGGGTTTTTGGTGTTTTTTATAAGCAGATTATGTGGCTATATACCTTTAATTCCAGCTAGAAAAAAAGTGTGACCCTCTTAGTCTACAAGACAAAGAGTTGTTTGGAGGACGGAAAAAAATTGATATTGGACAATAGAGCATGCTAAGTTATTGCTACAAGCTAACGTTACAATGCCGACGTTTGAGAGATACTTAAAAAGGTCAGTAAAACGTCTGTATCTAACACATTGAAGTAGTAAACATCCCTGAAGAAATAAGCAAATGCCGGAAAATCAGCTGACAGCTCAGTCTGGTACTAAATAGTAAACCAACAAAATAAACCAGTGTGCCCCCTCTATTACTCCACCATTTAATTATCAAGGCATCTTATGCGGTAGATCCATGTTTGTTTTGAAACAATTTATATGTGTATGGGATAATTCTTTACTTTTCCCTCAGTTATTAATCCCAGACAGAATAGAGAATCAAGAATCCTTATTGTTATTATGTGTTACCATAAGGAAATGATGAGACAGATGCTTGCTCAGAATGCACACAAATAACATAACCCGCAGACACAAGACAATCTTTTTTTTCTGAAATCAGTTGATTGCACTGACCAATAACACTCCCTGCAAAGTGCATCACATGAATACTCCATTGTTTGAAACCCTCATGCACACTGTGCAATAAATTTGGATCTTCAAGTTACAAAACTGTGCAATTTGCATGTAAGAGACAGCGTAAATAATTCTCAAGAACCTGTGGAACCAATAGTGTTCTTGTATGAACTGGGCTGGTGGTTTAAGGTAAGGTGCTTTATTTGTCATTATACATGCAATGTACATACCTGAGGGGCGCCGCTGCAACTGAACCTAACCAGCATGTCTTTTGGTGGTAGGGGAAACCAGAGCGCCCCGAGGAAACCTACGCAGGGTTATGCAATTACACCTGTTTGATTATGAAGATTATTATTAGTTATAATTGGCAATTATAATTTAATAATATCCATCCATCCATTTTCTGACCCGCTTAATCCCTCATGGGGTCGCGGGGGTTGCTGGTGCCTATCTCCAGCGTTCACTGGGCGAGAGGCAGGGTACACCCTGGACAGGTCGCCAGTCTGTCGCAGGGCAACACAGCTACTTCCGGCGGCGCCTCCGGGGCAGCGGCTAGGCGTACAGCTCCGACCAACTCTCAGACATTTTTCATAAAAAATGCCACCAAACTCGCTAGAAACCTCTCATCTACCCAGCCGATCAGTACTTGACCGCGAGCGCCTGCTGGAGTTACGGTCATGTAGTGTGAAGCGGAAGCGGTGCAGCCGGCCGAAGAAACGCGGCTGCCGCGGAGGTTTAGCAGCTAAGCTAAAGGCTAACCCCCATAGATCACCGCTCCCATCCATCCTGCTGTCCAACGTCCGCTCACTGAACAACAAAATAGACCATTTACAACTAGAGCTCTCTGCAAAGAGGGAGTTCAGGGACTGCTGTGCTCTGATCCTGACGGAGACATGGCTTACATCATCAATCCCGGACAACGGTGTTAGCCTGGAGGGGCTAGCTACTTTCCACGCCGACAGAAACAAAGAACTCAGCGGTAAGACCCGAGGAGGCGGACTCTGCGTTTACATCAATAACACCTGGTGTAAAAATGCTAGATTAGTCACAAGCTTTTGCTCTCCGGTTAGCTGCAGACCGTTTTATCTGCCTAGAGAGTTTACTGTTGTTATCATCACAGCGGTGTACGTCCCTCCAAGCGCTAATACAAAAGATGCTATGAGTGTTCTCTATCGGACTATCTCTGAGCTGCAATCTGCACACACAGAGGGGGTTTTCATCATTGCTGGGGATTTTAACCAGGCAAATATGAAAACTGTTCTCCCTCGTATCTACCAACACGTGGATTTTGCTACTTGGGGAGAGAACACTCTAGACTTAGCTTACACAAATATTAAAGGCGCATTCAAGGCAGCCCCCCGCCCCCACCTCGGCTCTTCAAACCACCTTTCCGTGATGCTAATCCCTGCATACATGCCCCTGCTGATCAGAGCTAAACCTACAGTGAGGCAGGTGAGGGTGTGGACTGAGGGAGCAATGGAGGCGCTCCAGGACTGTTTTTAGTGCTCTGACTGGGACATGTTCAAAGCTGCAGCAACTTATGAGGACAAGATCGACATTGATGAGTACGCCATGACTGTGTCAGCCTACATCAACAAATGCATTGAGGACGTCAGCAACACAAAGACCATCATCACCCGAGCCAACCAATGACCCTGGATTACTGAGGAGGTCCGTCAAGCACTAAAAGCACGGAACTCAGCCTTCAAGTCTGGTGACAAGGAGGCACTGAGGACAGCGAGAGCCAACTTGAACCGTGCCATCAGGCTAGCGAAGCGGAACCACAGTCAGAGAATCCAGGAGCTTTTCCATGACGCCAGCAACACCAGGAGCATGTGGAAAGGCATACGGGCAATAACAGAATACAACACGCCCTCCCCCCCCCGGTGGGTGAAGTTGATGCTGACTTCCTCAATGGACTAAATAACTTCTTTGGGAGGTTTGAGGCACTAGACAGCACTCCAGCAGTGAAAGCTGTTCTCCATCAGGAAGAGGAGGTCCTCTGCCTTGACACCGCCGACGTGTGGAAGACTCTAAGGAGAGTCAACCCGCGGAAGGCCCCATGTCCCGACAACATACCTGGGTGGGTGCTCAAGGAGTGTGCAGGTCAGCTGGCTGGTGTCCTCACAGACATTTTTAACACCTCGCTGGACCAAGCCACAGTGCCAGCATGCTTCAAGTCTGCCTCCATCATCCCGGTGCCGAAGAAACCTCAAGTCACCTGTTTTAATGACTACCGGCCTGTTGCACTGACTCCCATCATGATGAAGTGCTTTGAAAGGCTGGTGAAAGAACACATCGTCTCCAGTCTCCCCCCAACATTCGACCCGTTCCAGTTTGCCTACCGACGGAACCGCTCCACTGAGGACGCCATCTCCACTGCTCTTCACCTGAGCCTGACACACCTGGAGGAGAAGAACACGCACGTGCGGATGCTGTTCCTGGACTTCAGTTCAGCGTTCAACACCATCATCCCACAGCATCTGGTGGAAAAACTGGAACATCTGGGCTTCAGCACACCCCTTCGCAACTGGCTGCTAGACTTTCTCACCAACAGACCTCAGTCAGTCGGGGTCGGACAGAACACCTCTGATGTCATTACCCCAGCACGGGCTCCCCTCAGGGCTGCGTCCTGAGCCCCCTGCTGTTCACCCTGATGACTCATGACTGCGTCCCCAGGTTCACCACCAATCACATTGTGAAGTTTGCAGACGACACAACGGTGGTGGGCCTGATCAGAGACGACAACGATCAGGACTACAGAGAGGAGGTTGAGCAGCTGGTGGGCTGATGCAGAAACAACAGCCTGATCCTGAACGTGGAGAAGACGAAGGAGATCATCGTCGACTTCAGGAAGAACCAGCCTCACCACGCTCCACTGCTCATCAACAGCTCAGCTGTGGAGATGGTCAGCAGCACCAAGTTCCTGGGGGTGCACATCACGGAAGCGCTTGTACAACAGAAGCGCTTGTACTTCCCGTGGAGAATGAGGAGAGCCCACCTGCCCCCGCCCATCCTCACGACTTTCTACAGAAGCACCATAGAGAGCATTCTGACCAGCTGTCTCTCTGTGTGGTGTGGAGGCTGCAGTGCTTCCGACTGGAAGAACGTGAGTAGAGTGGTGAGGACAGCAGAAGGGATCATCGGGGCTCCTCTTCCCGAGATAAAAGACATTTCATCTCAGCGCAGATGAGGTGGGGGGTCCATGGTGGGGGTCCATGGTGGGGGTGTGAGGGGTCAACATAAGCGTTAGCAGCAGTAGATCAAGTACCGCTTCCTCTGTACAAATTAAAGCAGCAGCAGAAAGAGCTGCACTTGTTGCTAGGATGGCTGCTTTAAAGGAACGCCATGCATTGGAGGAACAGTAACAACTGATAAAAAGGAAAAAGGAGCAGCTTGTGTTGGAAACCGAGCTTGCTGCATCTACTGCTAAATTAGCAGTTTTGCAGACATCGGATGGACGGTGTCTCTCTCTTACAGATGGCATGAACTCTTATTTTGAAAAGGAAAAGAAGAAAGTGGCATCAGTCAATATTCTTAACCCCATGGCAAGTGAATGAGCCCGCACTCTGTGAAAAAACATCAGAGAAAAATGTTTCTCTTACAGAAGATAAAAGGGAAATGATGGATGTTCGACTAAAACAAACAGAGAAAAAGATTTCAGCAGCAAAGCAGCGTTTGGAAACATCACAGATTTTGCAGCATGGTACAACAACTGCTTGGAGAAATGAAAGTAGTAGACAACAGACAAGTCATCAACGATCAGATGAAATTTTATCTGGAGATGTCACTATTTTGCATAAGCAAAATGAAATAACAGCTGCTCTTGCGCACCAACAGCGCTTACTGTCTTTGCCGGCACGCGACATACCTGTGTTTGAAGTGGATCCATTTCAATATAAAGCTTTTATTAAAGCATTTGAACAAGGAGTGGAGGCTAAAGTTGGTAAAGCTGACTGCTTGTATTATTTGGAGCAGTTCACCAGAGGACAGCCTAAGGAATTGGTTTGCAGCTACCAGCACATGGATCCGGAACGTGGCCACATTGTAGCAAAGGGTCTTCTTCAAGAACATTTTGGAAATGAGTGCAAGATAGCAACAGCATATATAGACAAAGCACTAGTTTGGCCATTAATAAAGTCTGAGGATGTTGAAGCTCTAAAAGCTTATCCTTTGTTTTTACGAGGATGCTGTAATGCAATGGAAGAGCTGCAATGTATGCAGGAGTTGGATATGCCAAGCAACATGAAAATGGTAATTTCCAAACTGCCATACAAACTCAAGGAGCGATGGAGAACTGCTGCTCATGATATTTTGGAGACATACAACCAGAGACCTCAGTTTATCGATGTGGTTGTATTTCTGGAGAAGCAGGTGAGGATTCTGTCTGACCCAGTCTTTGGAGACATTGGAGGATGTGTACCACAAAATATAGGTGGTTCAAGACCTTCCAGTAAGTTTAAGTTGCAGTCAAAGGTCAGAGTGAAGGGAAGTAGTTTTGCTACTACAGCAACATCAGTGGATCCCTCTGAAGGTAAAGCTACGACAACCAGCCCAAAGAAACAAAGATTCTTCTGTCATTGCTGTTCACGTGCTCATCTTTTGGAAAAATGTCAACAGTTTAAGGGGAAGAAACACTGAGAGAAGATTTGTTTTCTAAAGGAGAAAGGGATTTGCTTTGGATGCTTATGTATTGGACACATAAGCCGAGATTGTGAAAGCCGCTTGATCTGTGAAGTTTGTGATCAAAAACATCCTACTGTGCTTCATATTCCAAAGGCAAATGTCGGTCCAGAAACAGCAGATGAGTTAAAGAAAACAGATAAAGCAACTTTTCTCCAGACATGTGGGCATACAGGGGCCGGAGAGGATCGTTGCATTTTATCTATCATTCCAGTACAAGTGAAGTCCTCCAAGGGAATTCAGGTCATACAAACATATGCATTTCTGGATCCAGGTAGCACGGCTACGTTCTGTTCAGACCATCTCATGCACAAATATGAACATCACAGGAAAAAGGGCTAACGTGCTTTTGAAAACAATGGGGCAAGAAAATGTTGTTTCAACCTTCTCCTCGTCTGGCATAGAGGTATCAGGGTTGGAAGGAAACACCTTTTATCCTCTACCAGAAGTCCTCACACAGAAACAGATGCCAGTCACTTCAGATGACGTCGTCACTGCTGAAGATTTGGAAAAGTGGCCTTATTCGTCAAAGGTTCACATTCCCACCTTAAAGGCTAATGTTGACTTGTTGATAGGAACCAACGCTCCCAAGTTATTGGAACCTTGAGAAGTGGTCAACAGCTGTGGAGACGGCCCTTACGCTATAAGAACAGTGTTGGGTTGGGTGATCCGTCCGTCCGTCCGTTTTCTTCCGCTTATCCGGGGTCGGGTGGCGGGGGTAGCAGCTTCGGTAGGGAGGCCCAGACGTCCCTCTCCCCAGCCACTTGGGCCAGCTCATCCGGGAGAATCCCAAGGTGTTCCCAGGCCAGCCGAGAGACATAGTCCCTCCAGCGTGTCCTGGGTCTTCCCCTGGGCCTGCTCCCGGTGGGATGTGCCCGGAACACCTCACCAGGGAGGCGTCCAGGAGGCATCCTAACCAGATGCCTGAGCCACCTCAACTGGCTCCTCTCGACGTGGAGGAGCAGCGGCTCTACTCTGAGTCCTCCCCGGATGACTGAGCTCCTCACCCTATCTCTAAGGGAGAGCCCAGACACACTACGGAGAAAACTCATTTCGGCCACTTGTATCCGGGATCTCGTTCTTTCGGTCATGACCCAAAGCTCGTGACCATAGATGAGGGTAGGAACATAGATCGACCGGTAAATCGAGAGCTTCGCCTTTTGGCTCAGCTCTCTCTTCACCACAACGGATCGGTACAGCGCCTGTCGATCTCCCGCTCCAACCTCCCCTCGTTCACGAATGAGGGGAGGTTGGGTGATCAATGGCCCTTTAAATAAAAGTGGAAAAGGCAGCAGTATTGATGTGGAGCGGCATTCTGTGGTGGTAAATAAAATTTCTGTGTCTAACCTCGAGCTCCTGCTTAATAATCAGTACCACCATGATTTTAATGAAAAGGCCTCAGAGGAAAAGTAGATGTCCAGAGAAGACATTAGATTTATGGAAATAATGGAATCCTCTGTAACTCTTGAAGATAATAGTTATTGCCTGAAGCTGCCCTTCAAGATGGCAGATGTCATCTTACCAAATAGCTTTTCAGTAGCAAAGCAGAGGATAGATGGATTAAGGAAGAAGTTTGTACGTAACGTAAAGAATATGCAAGTTGTCTAACGGATGTCATTGGTAAAGGTTACGCAAAGCCAGTACCTGACCTGCAATTAAAAGGTAAAGGAGGAAAGGTTTGGTATCTTCCTCATCATGGCGTCTATCATCCAAGAAAAGGTTCCCTATGAGTAGTGTTTGATTGTGGGGCCACATATCAAGGAAAATCGTTAAATGATGAACTATTGCAAGGACCTAACCTCACCAATTCCCTGCTGGGAGTTCTCATTCGATTTAGGCAGGATCCTGTGGCATTTATGGGTGACATACAAGCCATGTTCTATCAAGTGAAGGTTGCAGAACAAGACAGAGACTTTCTACGCTTTCTCTGGTGGCCTGAAGGAGACTACACCAAAGAGCTTATGAACTACCGAATGACTGTTCACTTATTTGGAGCAGCCTCATCCCCCAGTTGTGCTAGTTATGCACTAAGGAAAACTGCTGATGACAACAGAGAGGATTTTCTGATGAAGCCATCCATGCCATAAAGCAGAACTTTTATGTTGATGACTGTTTGATGAGCGTGGGATCAGAGGAGACGGCCATTAAAATGGTTAAGGAACTTGGCGCTCTCTGTAAAAGAGGTGGATTCCTTTTGGAAAAGTGGATAAGTAACAGTCGAGCAGTGTTGCAGTCAATTGCAGAAGATCGATGGGCTAAGGATATACAAGAGCTGGATTTGGATCGAGATGATCTTCCGGTTGAGGGAGCTTTAGGTCTGCTTTGGTGTGTCGAGTCAGACTCCTTCAAATTTAAGATGGAAGTGAAAAAGCGGTCTCTAACAAGACGTGTTATGTTGTCCACAACCAGCTCAATCTATGACCCTTTGGGTTTTCTGTCACCAGCCACTCTGCCTGCCAAGATGATGCAGCAAGAGCTCTGCAGACGGCGATGTGGATGGGATGTCCTGCCGCCGGATATCTTAAAACACTGGGAAAGGTGGTTGGAGGAGATCAAGTTGCTGGCATCATTTAAGGTGGAAAGATGTGTGAAGCCTAAGGACTTTGGGGACGTCATGCACAGCCAATTACATCATTTTGCTGATGCCAGTAAAGATGGTTATGGGACAGCAACTTATATCAGGCTGAAGGATAACAGAGACAATGTGCATGTTGCTCTCCTTCTGGGAAAGTCCAGAGTCACACCTCTAAAATCTGTGACAATACCCCGACTGGAACTTACAGCTGCAACATTAGCTGCCAGAGTGGATGTGATGCTAAAGGCAGAGCTTCAACTGCAGCTAGATGAATCCGTGTTTTGGACAGACAGCATGTCCATTTTCAAGTACATCTATAATGAAGATAAACGGTTCCAAACCTTCATGCCAAATAGGATCTCTGTCATAAGAGAGATTTCAAGTCCTTCCCAATGGAGGCATGTTGGTTACAAAGACAATCCAGCTGATGCTGGATCCAGGGGAATGAAAGTGGTCAATTTCCTCAAAACCCACTGTTGGTTGGAAGGCCCCAGTTTTCTTTGGAGGTCAGAGGAATACTGGCCAAAAAATGTTGCTGATGTCAAGGTGGATTTTGATGATGTTTTGGTGAATTCCACTGTTGCTCATGAACCCAGTGCCACAGACCGTCTTATAATGTACTTCTCAGATTGGAAGAAACTTAAGGTGACTGTTGCCTGGCTTCTTAAATTGAAAGCACATTTATTGCAGCTCACTAGTCAGCGAAGGGATCCGAAGGCCTTTGATCCAAAAGATAAGCTTGTGGTTGGACAAAATTAAGTCATTTCAAGAAGTAACATCTTAAGGCCCAACGATTTGTTGGAAGCTGAGTTGGCTGTCATACGCTATAGTCAGCAGCAAAGGTTTGTGGATGAAATCTCCTCTTTGCTATCTTCGAAGCAAACGGTAAACAGACAAAGTTCCATCTACAAACTAGATCCGGTTTTGGAAGACGGCCTGTTAAGAGTTGGAGGAAGGTTAAGTAAGGGAGCAATGCCATTGGAAGAAAAACATCCACTGCATGAAAAGTGTGATTTTCGTCATTATGCGGCACTGTAGATTGTCGTGGAAGTTCAGGTTAACGGCTGTTCACGGTCATTTGCAGGCAACACCGAAAACTGCCATGAATTGTCAGAAATTGACGTGGCAGTTGTCCCCCCATGACCCCCCTCCTCCTAATTATAGGGGAGGCTTTAACATGTAAATGAAAATGCTGTGAGCTATACAAATGCAAATCAGGGTTTCAGGGGGAGTTTACCCCACGTCTCGCGTTCAACTCGCCTTCAACTCCTCTTGATCCACGAGAGGAGTTGAAGGCGAGTCCGCAGACTGACGAGAAGAAACTGCTGATTGCTATCAGTGGACTGTCTCATATGAGTCAGTCGGTATTGAATCAATGCCAAGAGCGTGGAAATTTTCAAGTCAGAAGTTTTGGTTGGGTCATTCATGATAAAGTAAATGAAATGGGGTTTAATGAACTAAAAATAAGTCCCACTGTACCTTTCCCAGATACTCCACCATGGGTTTTTAGGGAGGTGGCCACTGATTTGGGATTATTAGAAGAAAAACTAAATAATTATTATTATTCAGCAGTATTTAGATATAAGGTATGAAAATATGACACAAATTAAACAGATGCGTCAAAAGAGGAAAATGGTAAAACAGGAGTAACAGTATATATTCCGAAAGAAAATATTTCTATAAAAAGAAGGACAACAGATAATTTATCAATTTTTCAGCAGAGATGTTGGCAATTATTTTGGCATTACAATGGGTGCTGGAGGTGAAGCCTAGAAATGTAGTTATCTGTTCAGATTCATTGTCTTGCCTGACTAGTTTTAAAAGTGGAAAATCTGAAAGCCGTCAAGATCTTTTAGATGAAGTCAGTTATTTAATATATGTTATACAGCAACAAAAAATAAGTATTCAATTCACATGGGTTCCAGCACATAAAGGAATTTTAGGTAATGAAAAAGTAGATAAGTTAGCTAAAGAAGCAGTTAAGGCAAGACAAATTGAATATGATGTCCCACTAAGTAGAACAGAAATAAAAGTAATTATTAAAGATAAAATAAATAATATATGGCAGGAGAGATGGAATTTAGAAGAAAAAGGAAGACATTTATATAAAATACAAAAAGATATTATCATAAGATATAATATAATGAATAGAAGAGATGAAATATGGATAAACAGGTTGAGGATAGGGCATACTAGTTTAAATACTGGTTTAAAAATAATAGGGAAACATCCAACAGGTAATTGCTCTTATTGTGGAGAAATCGAAGGAGTAGAACATGTTTTGATTTATTGTAGGAAATATATTAAAGAGAGGAAAGAACTGGAAAGGGTATTGGGGAGTTCAGTAAAGATGGCTGAATTATTAGGGAAACACCAATCAGATAAAATAATTAAAGCACTTATTAAATATTTAAAAGATACAGAATTAGCTCGGAGGATTTAGTGTGTATGTATGTGTGTGTGAGTGTGTAAGTAAAGATATCATCTAGTTTCATTAAGATATAAAGATATATAGGAAAATATATTTCTAAATTACATCTCCGTCCAGTTGATGGCGGTAATGCACACAGTATGTAAACTGCCAGAAAACACAATAGAAGAAGAAGAAGAAGAAGAAGAAGTGGACAACATACTGCCGATATGAATGAGCGGTTCACTCAACTGCAGAATTCGGTAAACTCCAGGTTGCTGTCCATAGAGGACAAGTTGGCGGCTCTGCAGTCGAACAACTGTGCGGGAGAGACTTACTCCAAGAAGAGAAAACGGATCAATCCCAAGCTTGCGGTAAGAATATGTTCGGTGAATGCTAGCTAAGCTAAAAGTAGCCTAGCCTAAAA
The DNA here is from genome assembly GCA_037039145.1 of Fundulus diaphanus. NCBI lineage: Eukaryota > Metazoa > Chordata > Actinopteri > Cyprinodontiformes > Fundulidae > Fundulus > Fundulus diaphanus. The sequence continues at coordinate 51,990,946 of CM073128.1, forward strand.
CCAACGCTAAGAATAGCCTAGTAGCCTTGCTTTTTTTGTTACAGGAAGCAGTACGCCGTCTTCACAACTCGGAGACAAATTGCAGGCGCTATGAACCGGAGCAAGGCGGTGACCTCCTATTTGCTCGGAGCAATATCTGCCAGTCCAGATTTACACGATGTTGATAAAGACGAAATTATGTGTAAGTGACTCGTTTTTACTGTTTCTCCTTCCTTGTTTAATGTTACTGTGACTTGCGTTTGATTTTTATTCATACCACTCTCATTTAATTGTTTTCCAGCCGCCTGTAAGAACTATTATGAGACGGTACGCAGGACAGTACGCAGCCAGAAAACTCATTGCGGGCGGAAGCTGCGGTTCAGCTCGCAGTCGAGCGAGAAGAAAGAAGATAAGACTTTATTTGGTGACTATTTTTCAGATGCATTGATAGATGTTTTGTGTCCATACGCAGTGCATCCCATCGCACAGTACTGATTCATTTGTTTTTTTACAGCTGCTGGAATCGAGACAGAGCGTGCTAGCGGATGACGAGGTGGAACTCTGGAAGTCCGCCACCGTAGATCTCATGTCTGACGAAGAAGATGGCGTCGTTGGCGGGGTCTCTGGATGGATTGTACGGCTGCCGTCATTTCGTAGGCCGGATCTCTCTGAACTCTGTGTGAAGCTGCAGTCCCGGTTAGAGGCAACGCCGAAGTACAGAGCCACGCACAGTAGGCGTCTGCACAACGGACCTGCCTCGGAAAGAACGCTGCCAGTTACCTACAACCCCGAGGAAGCAAACGGACAGTTCACGGAGTTGTAGTTTTTGGATAATCCCCTGCCATGTGTGGGCAGATTCTCGTGTTGTATATAGTTTTGTTTGTTTTAATAAAGCTCTTTCTTTGCATAAACATCTTCCTGGCAAATGTTCATTTCCTCTATAAATTCATTCATGTCCTTGATGGTAGCCTAATAATAGAGTAGTAGCCTACATAGGATAACATGAATATACAGCATAATATAAATATATATATATATATATATATATATATATATATATATATATATATAAATAAATATATATATATATATAAATAAATATATATATATAAATAAATATATATATATATATAAATAAATATATATATATAAATATATATATAAATAAATATATATATAAATAAATATATATATATGTATATATAAATATATATATATGTATATAAATATATATATATATGTATATAAATATATATATATGTATATAAATATATATATATATATATATATATATATATATAATTTATTGGGGATCTGCCAACCAATCAGGAGTGATTTTACTTGTTTGAAAGTAGTGGTTTCATCCAATACTGAGTAAGGTTATTCAGGCCGGCCGCGTGGTTTCGCTGCATTCATATGCTAATTAGGGCCATTGGTACAGCTGAAAGCTCTCCACATACGTCATTGTCCGGTTCCGACAATTTGTGGCACTGACAAACGGCGACAAGCGCGGGTTGCAAATTGTCGTCAACTGCCGAAAATGAGGGAGATCTGTGGTCGTTTACGGGGACGAAAATCTCACTTTTCATGCAGTGATCATCAACATATCCCGGATACTTATCATCAAAGATACCCATCAGTTATTACGACACATTGGACGAATCCATACTCTGTCGGTTCTCAGAAGGAAATACTGGATTACCAAAGGAAATGCGGCTGTGAGGAAAATCATATCTGAATGCAGTTTTTGTAAAAGATATAATGGGAGAGCTTCCAAGGGAAAGAATTATTCCAGATTTGCCTCCATTTACAAACGTTGGAGTGGATTATTTTGGACCTTTGGAAATTAAGAAAGGCAGAAAAACTTGCAAACGCTATGGTGTAATATTCACCTGCATGGCTAGTAGAGCAATTCATTTGGAAGTGGCAAATTCACTTGACACAGATGCCTGTATTAATGCCATATGTCGTTTCATCAGCAGGAGAGGCCAAGTTGTCCATATTAGATCTGACAATGGAACCAATTTTATTGGAGCTGAAAGAGAGTTGAGAGAGGCTCTTGCCACATTGAATCATAAACAAATTCCAGGAGCTCTGATTTCAGCTTGAGTTGAATGGAGTTTCAATCCACCAGCAGGTTCTCATTATGGTGGTGTCTGGGAACGTATGATCCGCCTAGTAAGGCGCATTCTCAACTCTGTTTTGCAGCAGCAGATATTGGATGATGATGGACTTCATGCCATTATGTGTGAGGCAGAAGCCATTCTAAATGATCGACCAATTACAAAGCTGTCTGATGAGCCAAAGGACTTGGAGCCTCTCATGCCAAATCATCTTTTGTTAAAAGGAAAACCCGCCTTACCACCTGGTCTATTTGAACCCTCAGACATGTATATGAAACGTCGATGGAAACAAGTTCAATATATTTCAAATTTGTTTTGGAAACGATGGATCAGGGAATACCTGCCATTACTGCAAGAGAGACAGAAGTGGAAGCAAAGGAAAAGGAGTTTAAAGGGGAAGTCCGGTCAACAAGGAAAAATCAGGGTATCATTAGCTATAACTAAAACTAATACATTTGTGGTTATTTAATGAACTTATCTTTAATCAATAAGAAAATAAAAACATAAATTGTCGTCTGAATCACTGTGTATGGGGGCTGACATGACTGCCCAAATATGGGCAGTAAGGGGCGTTTGACATCACATCCTGCGACGTGGAAGAGCGGAAGCGGCGACAGCGTTTCTCTCCGCTTTCCATGCAAAGTCAATAGGAGCCGTTCTACACAGCTGCGATCATCAATAATTATTTCGGATTTCCAGAGGACTTCACCGCTGACATTCCCAAGAGCTATTGCTGAAGCAACAATGCCCACGTGCATGGCCATCGGATGTTCCAACACAACTGGTAAAAGAGGAAAAAACATTGCTTATTTCAACACAGTCACTTCAGCGATCTCTCCTCCGCTGTGTGTGTGTGTGTGTGTGTGTGTGTGTGTGTGCGCGCGCTCAGCTGCAGCGCCGGTGCAAAGCCGTGCTCAGCCCAGCATGTGCTGGAATGCTCTTATATTTTAATACTTATACTATAATAATCAGCAAACTTAAGTCACTTCAGCGATCTCTCCTCCGCTGTGTGTGTGTGTGTGTGTGCGCGCGCTCTGCTGCAGCGCCGGCAAAGCCGTGCTGCGCGGAGCACGCACACACACACACACACACACACACACACACGCGTGTATAGATATATACTGTAGGACCCGACTGAGATTGATCTTGGAAAATAGTGCGCCGTGACAAACAGAGCGTTGAAACTTGCTCAACAGCGGGTCCGCCGAGTGACGTCAAAAAATGGGAGGTGACAGTACTATTCTTGACCAAGATGGATTCCTCCACATAAACATGATTAAATGAGAATTATTATTAATTAAAAAAACTTATAATTTTTTGCACAGTATGTAGTAGTTTTATATTTAAAGTACTTTCAGCAGTTTGAATTCTGATTTTGACCGGACTTCTCCTTTAAAAGCTGGAGACGTTGTCGTCATTATGGATTCTTTAGCACCACGTGGATCTTGGCCTCTTGCTAAAGTGCTGGAGATCTTTCCTGACAAAAGGGGCATGGTGCGTTCTGTCAAACTGCAGACTAAAAACAGTATTATTGAGAGACCTGTTACAAGACTTTGTCTGATACATGAGGTGTAAATTGAATTATGTTGGGTTGCATTTTTTTTGTTTTGTAACTGATTTTCACATTTGGCTCCTATTTATTGTTGTTTTCGTATTGAATTGTTTTGTCTGCATGCCATAACTATTAGGGGCCGGTGTGTAGGAGCGCAAATGCATTATCAGCGGTCATGTCTATTTAAGGTGGGAACTTTTCTTTGTTAGGTAGGTGTTCCACCTGGAAGGGGAAAACAATTTTTGACCGCTGAAAAAGGTAAATACAAGCAAGTCTGCTTTCTATGTTGCTTGGAGATGCGTTCGTGTTGTGATAGACATTTGACATGCAAAGAAGAAAATAAATGGACAAAGCGTTCAATAAGCCCTGATGACTCGGACTCTAATTCATCCCAAAAGGTAACAATCAGCGCGTCAACTCTATTACCCCGGTGCAGCACCTCAGTGGCTTAAAGTATTGGCTTGGCCGCTACACACCTAATACATTTTGACAACACTGAGATAAACAATGAATTGTCACTAGAAAGGAATTAGTTAACAGATTTATTTTAGGATCATATAAAACAATAGAAGTTAGGGACGAGATGAGCGGCTGAGATCTCGCGAGAGCTGTGCGTAAGTAAAATGGAGGCGTTCATGTAATTCAAAATTAAACACGCTAAGGTAAGAACGAACCAATAACTGAAAATAATACAAAGTAAAAGCCCAAACATTTACAACTGTCTCATTTTTTACGAGGGAACAAACTGGACGAAGAGACCTTAACGAGCCTGGAGTGGTACCTGGACGAGTGTTTTGATAGCATCGTGATGGGGAAGGCCCAGAAGCCTACGGCTGCTAACACACCGTCACTTAAGCGCACTCGTTCTAATTCTACCAGCACGTCATCTTCTACTCTGTCTCCCGACAGGAACTTCAGTGACATCTTGGAATCCATCGACAAGAAGCTTACCAGCCTTGACGCGCGTCTCGCCTTGGTAGAAGTTCTACATAAGGAGTTTCAGTCTCTGAGGGAGTCGGTGGAGTTTAGCCAAGCCCAGCTAACAGCTATGGCCGCGGAGAATGACGCGCTGAGGGGGAAGGTTACGGAGTTGACCGAAGGGATTATCCAGCTTTCCGGCGAAAATAAGAAAATGAAGGAAGCCATTCTGGACATCGCGAAGTATGAGAGATAATCTCGTCTTTGCAGGCATCCAGGAGCAGCAGGGGGAGGAAGCCGAGGGAACAATCCGTGAGTTTCTCCAGCAGAAGCTGAAAATCCCGGCGGAACAGGTAAAAAACATCACTTTTCATCGGGTCCACCGGCTCGGAGGTAAGAAACCCAACAAAACCCGTCCTCGTCCGATTGTAGCTAAATTTGAGCATTATAAACAAAAAGAATTTGTTAGAAGTTGCGGCAGGGAACTGAGAGGGACAGACTTTAGTGTTAATGATCAGTTTCCTAAGGAAATCCTAGATCGCAGGCGAGTACTGTTCCCAATCAGGAAAAAATACATGATGGACGGCGTTAAAGCCACCATATCGGTTGACAGACTTTATATTAATGGACAGTTGTTCAGGGATCAGAAGATCACCCCTTGGCTTTATTAGTTACACCACAGGTGGATTTAAAGCATGTTTCACTGATTTAAAATATATATATATATATATATATAAATAAAAAAGGTGCACAGATCGATAAATGAAATATACGCACAGCTCAAGAGCACGTTGGTATGGTTGTTGTTCACGGTTGGGTACATGAGGCATGGGCTATGGTTTATCCTTTTTCACATTCTCTTACTCTTTGCACTTTCTTATTTCCTTGTGTTTTTATATCTTATTTGTCTGCTTCTTTCCTGTTCATCAGACAATCACAAGCACATCATATGATGCTACCTGGGTCTATGTATGACTATTTTCTCGAGGGCATGCACCTTCTAACTTCTCACTCACACCTATTGCGAATGTAAAGTTTGTGACATGGAATGTGCATGGGGCTGGCACCAGAGCGAAAAAATTGAAGATCATTAACCAGCTTACTATATTAATGGCAGATGTTGTCTTATTGCAAGAAACCCACAAATCAGCTACAAATGCAAGTGATCTTAATTCACCTGAGTTCCCTAATGTGTTTGCTGCCTGCTATAACTCTAGACAGAGAGGTGTAGCAATCTTAATCCACAAAAACGTTTTTTTTTTTTTTAAATATTAGACAAAACTATAGATCCTAAAGGTAGATACATAATAATTAAAATAGCTATCCATAACCAGAAGCTATGTATTGTCAGTATATATGGTCCAAATGTTGATGACCCCTCTTTTTTCCACCAATTCTTCCTTGCACTTTCAAAACACGGGGATTGTTCACTAATTAAAGGAGGTGACTTCAACTTTGGTTTAAATAACGATATAGACAGGTTGAATACAACAGGGACTCAGCGCAGTTGGCAGTCAGTAAATGTAGTCAAACAATACATGAGTGATTTTGGTCTTTGCGATGCATGGCGATCTCTTCATCCTAATGGTAAGGAATATACTTTTTTCTCAAATGTTCACCATTCGTACTCTCGTCTGGACTACTTTCTAATAAGCAGCTCACTGCTGTCGGAAGTTTCAGAGACAGTAATTCATCCTATTGCTATCAGTGATTACGCTCCTGTTACTCTCACCTTAATTAATAAAGAATTAACCCCACAAAACAAAAGCTGGAGATTTAATACATCACTGCTTAAAGATGAAGAATTTATAAAATTCATCAAAGAACAGCGGGCTTCATACTTGGAATACAATGATCAACCAGGTACATCGGCATCGATATTGTGGGAAGCTGGAAAAGCAGTGTTGAGAGGTAAAATAATTTCTTTCTCATCTCATAAAAAGAAAAAAGAAAACAAAAAGATTGAGGAATTAGAAGAAAAACTTAAGTTACTAGAATCCTCTCAAGAAGACGGAAAATTAGGTAAAATCCGTGAAGTAAAATTAGAATTAAACCACTATATTGAAAAGCAAAATAGATTTCTAATACAAAGACTTCGAATAGAAAATTTTGAACATGGCAATAAGTCAGGAAGCTTCCTAGCTAATCAGCTTAAAATAAATAAGGAGAAAACTACTATATTTGCAGTTACAGATTCAACTGGTAATACAGTAAGTGAACCGGATTGTATAAATAACACCTTCCGCGATTTCTACAAATCTTTATGCACGCCACAGATAAATCCATCAGATAATGATATCAAGCAATTTCTGGATAAAATTACACTTCCTAAATTATCAGACAGCTAAAGAATGACACTGGACTCCCCGCTGACAACAGTTGAAACCCAGGAAGCTCTTAAAAGCATGCCTAATAAAAAGGCTCCAGGTCCAGATGGATTCCCTACTGAGTTTTACAAAGAGTTCTAGAATTTTCTAGCCCCAACGTTCCACAGAATGTTGCAGGAAATACAGGAAAAAGGCAGATTTCCAGCTAATATGAATTCTGCCACCATCAGCCTTCTGCTTAAGCCAGACAAAGATCCTATGTTGCCCACCAGTTATCGTCCCATATCCTTAATTAATGTGGATATTAAGATAATCTGTAAAGCTTTTACAAAAATATTAGACAAAGTAACTCCTCTCATAATCCATCCAGATCAAACTGGTTTCATCAGAGGAAGGCAGTCATCCACAAATACACGCAGATTGCTTAATTTAGTTTTTGTTGATTTTTGAAGTATAAGCAAATACAGCGGATGTCGGCAGCCATTTGGCCTTGATCAGGCTGCTGGCTGCAAAGAACGCGCTCACTATGGCTGTTAACGAACAAACCTGGAAGGTGAATGGAGCAGAGCCGAAAGCTGGCTGTGCTGGAACGCAGACTGGCTTTGGTGGTTGAACTCAAAAGGAGATGGGATAAAATCTGGAGGTGAAGCACAAAAAAGCCCAATCAATTTGGAAAATTGGATTTACCATTTGGAGCCAGCAAAAGACTTTAAAGCTGACAGGAAAGGCAGTGCAGCTTGTCTCATAACAAATAACATATTTGGATTCCTCCCTATCTCTACTCCTGGATTGTTATGGCGGAGATTGCTCAGAAGACCCCCCCGGCTACCCCCCTTCCCTGCGGACACCTGTGGATGCATCTCTGAACTGTGGGCCGGCTGATAACATCAAGGACAATGGCCTCTGGAGAGGGTTCACAGAAATATAAATACTTTCATCCAAACACACTCACATAACTGATACCCATAAAACTGATGAACTTTCGTACATGCAATCGGCCTCAGATGTTTACCTTTCTGCATATATGTGTGTCGTAATTATTTGTGCTTCTCGTGCAAATGAGGTTTTTTGGCGGATGCTTCACATTATATGTGGAAACATAAATTGTGAAGCATCTGTCTTTTTTATCTCCCTCCACTTCCCCCATGTAAAATCTTTCTTCAACAGATTTTCAAGGGCAGCGCCTGTGGACTCCGTGTAAGGCGGGGTCTGAGGCAGTTTGGAGGAACGCACCTAAACGGCTGCGCTGAAATAGCAGCGGCCGACTGGCTGCGTTCCTTGGCAACGCAAGGCCTCAGTCAATCGTTCCCCCAAAATGTTTGTTAAGTGTATGTGATGGACGGTTGTACTGGAACTGAATTTTCGATTGAAATGCATATGTATGTATATATATATATATATATATATATATATATATATATATATATATATATATATATATATATATATATATATATATGTATATATATATATATATATATATATATATATATATATATATATATACACTCACCGGCCACTTTATTAGGTACACCTGTCCAACTGCTCGTTAACACTTAATTTCTAAGCAGCCAATCACATGGCGGCAACTCAGTGCATTTAGGCATGTAGACATGGTCAAGAGAATCTCCTGCAGTTCAAACCGAGCATCAGTATGGGGAAGAAAGGTGATTTGAGTGACTTTGAACGTGGCATGATTGTTGGTGCCAGAAGGGCTGGTCTGAGTATTTCAGAAACTGCTAATCTACTGGGATTTTCATGCACAACCATCTCTAGGGTTTACAGAGAATGGTCCGAAAAAGAAAAAACATCCAGTGAGCAGCAGTTCTGTGGGCAGAAATGCCTTGTTGATGCCAGAGGTCAGAGGAGAATGGCCAGACTGGTTCGAGCTGGCAACAGTGACTCAAATAACCACCCGTTACAACCAAGGTGGGCAGAAGAGCATCTCTGAACGCACAGTACGTCGAACTTTGAGGCAGATGGGCTACAGCAGCAGAAGACCACATCGGGTGCCACTCCTTTCAGCTAAGAACAGGAAACTGAGGCTACAATTTGCACAAGCTCATCGAAATTGGACAATAGAAGATTGGAAAAACGTTGCCTGGTCTGATGAGTCTCGATTTCTGCTGCGACAGTCGGATGGTAGGGTCAGAATTTGGCGTCTACAACATGAAAGCATGGATCCATCCTGCCTTGGATGGTGGTGGTGGTGTCATGGTGTGGGGAATATTTTCTTGGCACTCTTTGGGCCCCTTGGTACCAATTGAGCATCGTTGCAACGCCACAGCCTACCTGAGTATTGTTGCTGACCATGTCCATCCCTTTATGACCACAATGTACCCAACCCATGATGGCTACTTTCAGCAGGATAATGCGCCATGTCATAAAGCTGGAATCATCTCAGACTGGTTTCTTGAACATGACAATGAGTTCGCTGTACTCAAATGGCCTCCACAGTCACCAGATCTCAATCCAATAGAGCATCTTTGGGATGTGGTGGAACGGGAGATTCGCATCATGGATGTGCAGCCGACAAATCTGCGGCAACTGTGTGATGCCATCATGTCAATATGGACCAAACTCCCTGAGGAATGCTTCCAGCACCTTGTTGAATCTATGCCACGAAGAATTGAAGCAGTTCTGAAGGCAAAAGGGGGTCAAACCCGTTACTAGCATGGGGTACCTAATAAAGTGGCCGGTGAGTGTATATATAGATAGATAGATATAATGCACCAGACTTAAATCTAGCTGATTCAGAGAAAGTAGGAAACAACCCACTAACAGCTTCTGCTCATTGCAGATCTGGGAAAACACAAGTGAGCAGAACTAAAAGTTAAAGGTTAAACGGTAAAATGGAGCTTAATGGTGTTTGGCAAAAGGACAATGCTGCTGATTTGAGAGACTTTGTTAACCCTGCATCCAGTCATGAGTCAGTTTTGTAGTTATCCTCAAATGAAGCAGCTAACGTTGAGGAATCTATGTTAAATGTTAATGACTTGCATCGTTTTATTATAGATAGTGATATTGCAGAGCGGCAGAAATTATTTAGGGAAAATCACAGGACGGACTCCAAAGTATTCATTATATGCAACCACATTCTCAAAGTCCCACCAAAATGCAGATGCCCTTGTTACAAAGTAATTTAGGAGCCGAGGAATTTTCTACTTGTTCATTTGGTGATATGCAACTTCTGGTGAATAAACTTCCCAGCATTGTTGCTGGTGGTCAATCATGGCTGGTTGAATTACAAAATTTAACCAAAGGCATAAAACTGGATCTGGGTGATTTTAGAGCCATTTTAAAATGCTGTGTTTCAGTGTCTGTAGAAGTTGTTATTGAAAATGTTGCTGAAACGTCCAATATGCCTGATAAAAATGTATTGTCTTTAGTTATTTCTCCCTTGGAAGATGCAGTTACAGAGCATTTTCCCTTGTTTACTTCAGCAGAGCTTCCTAAGTGTGACTGGGATTCACAACAGCAACCGAAAAAATACTTAGATCTGGCCGCAGAAGATTGGATCAAACACACAGGTGTGGATCCTAAAACAAATCGCTCCAATCTGGGTGAATTATTTAGAGAAGTAGTGTTAAACGGTGTACCTTCTTCAGTATTTCAGCTAATGACCTTAAATCCTGATATGAATGGTTGTGGATACACGCGCTGGGAAAAACATTTGATACACTATTTGCATGTGGCTCAAAGGGAGGAGAGAAAGACGAAGCGAGACTTAGAGAAATTACAAGTTCAATTGCTTAAATTACAGTTACTGGAAGCAAAACGGAAAGTGAGTATGAGAAAGCAGAAGATTGCACAAAGGAATGTCTCGGCAGTTGCATCTCATGGTGCTCCAACCCTGACGGTTCCACCTCAGTCTAATTTAATTCAAGGAGGGGGGCTGCCTCCTCCGGTTGTCTGTCCTTCATTTACAGGTCTGTTGGTCCTGGACATGGAGGCGGATGGCACTGTGGCGATCAGCGCAGGCATGGGGGAAGGAGCAGGGGACCGAAAGGACGAGGTGGATATGTCAGAACTTTGCGAACACCGAAAGACATCTGCTACAACTGTAGTCACGCTGGGCAAGAGACTGTGTAGCTCCACCAGCAGGTCAGCCTGGCATGGAGTCACCAAATCCTACTATGACCTCACCTCCAAAAGGTCAGTACCCCAGCAAGGGGATAACGCTTCCATGAACAATGTTTACACGTCCTGGAAAGGATGGCAAAGACCGCATAAACAGCGCAGATTCTAAGTTGTCAAGGGAAATGACTGCATGAACTGTCAACACATATTGGAGCCACATATTTCATCAGATTCGGAGTTGTGGACTGGGACTTTGTCACTGTGGTGCTTCTCAGAGACATTACAGTGGTCTGCTGTTGCAACACGTGGGGGAAGGGATGCCAACCATCTGATGTTCTTTCTGAGTTCCACACATGGAAGCCTTGAATGTGAAGTCTAAACTCCTAATCTCCTTTCTGCCTGATCTGCTGCATGTCAATCTGAATCTATGACAGGAACCACACAGACTGGTAACAACAATCTTTAAGGTAAAACCTTAAGGTGAGATTTTATCTATGTTGTACTTCTGTTCGTATTTTAACTGGTTTGCCGTCTTGGCCAGTTCTCCCTCGAAAAAGAGATCTCAATCTCAAGGGACTTCCTGATTAAATAAAGGTTAAATAAAAACACAGATAGTTATTTCTTGAAATATGTATGTGGCAACCACACGGTACTGCTGAACAAATTTAATGGGATGTGATCTGGATAGCATGTGTTATTTTTCTTTCTCTCCATGTTTTGAGCTCCAGGTAAATGGATCAGGAAATGGTTAAACGTTTCCTTCAGGCAACCGATTGAGCATCTACCAGCGTACAGGTTTGCTGTTTCGAAAATATACTAATATCTATTAACTTTTCTGTTATGTCACTGATATGTCCTTTTAAACATGAGTTTTGATTCTATTATGTCCAGGTCTGTATTGATCATCATTAAACAGCAGAAGGTGTACTTTATCATTACAATTATGAGCAGAAAATCCACTGGGGTGAGAATACTTTTACGTGCTACACTTACAATTAGGTTATTGTGAATTGTCTCTCTGGGTTAACTAGTGCATGTCATAAATTTAGCACAGGGGGTTACTATCAGTTCGGACTTCCTGGGGTGACAGTTTTACGACTGGGCCTCACTCTGGAATGCACAGATGTGGTCTGGGTTACAAATTCTGTTTTTAAACGAAATACTATTCATTACCAGTGGTACACATTTAGAGGTTGGACAAATCTGTTAGGTTATTTCTCATTAGCTGAAAAATATTGAGATTTTTGTATTTTACATATAACAGTTGCCAGCTACATATACCAGACGGTTACCAGGATTTGTTATATTATTATATATATTTGTTATACAGGTACTTTTAATCAGGTTATAAATGATGTTTTACATTGTTGTCCAGAAATACCACCCTGACTCGTATGTTAATGACTTGGAACATCCTGCATTCTCACAAAACCGTATTGCTGTGTGCAACTGAGACCATCAGTCTGCAGTCATCATTTCATTTAGGTACACTGATCTTACGCAACCTTTGCAGGACCTCTTGCAGATACATGGTATGATAAAATTGAATAATATTTTGATTTGAATTCAGGATACAAGGAAGTGTTTTTCCTACTTCAACACAGATAAACATTTGCAGTTAAATTGACTCCCCTTGACGACTTTATACTGTTTTTGTAACAAAATTATTTTGTTTCAAGGAGGGAAAGAGAGAGCATAAGTAAATATTGGATAAAATAGAAAAACAGAGGGCAACAGAGGGTAACTTAATGCAGATAAGTTTGATTCTAAGCTAGTTCTATTAAAGGCCCTGTTAAAGTAGTAGTTTAAAAAGATGGTTGTTGTGTCATGCAGGATAGTTAAGGATTGAAAGCCGCATATATCGTGTTGGATGACTGGATCAGGATTTGTAACAAGTTGATAGAAAGATAAGTGAATGTGTATGGGGATTCAGTATGTGTTGGAATAACAGTGCATGTCAAATTATGCTAAAGGGTGAATGCAAGATTTTTTGACATGAGGATGGTATCTATTGAAGAGGAACTGAGAGAGGAATTAATTACAAGAAGAGTGTAGGTGGAGCAGAGCAGCTTCAGAGATGCGTTGGAGTAGAACGGGTGCTGTAAAACAACCTGATGGTGTTTCCTCCAGGATTAAAACAGGAATTTTTTCTGAAGCACCCGGAGTAGAATATCTGGGGTAGTAGAGGTTACAGAAATGTTTTGTGTAAAGTGGTGCGATGCGTGGTCACTTTAATCCAAAGAAGATGCTGACATTCTTACAGGAAAAATGTACTTTGATTTCAAAACCAAATTAACTAATTTTTGATTCCACAGATACTGTGGTCCCCATCAGAGGTTTAAAGTGTTTGTGTATGCGTGCGTGGATTCTTTTGCAGGATGACCAGAGCCCTGTGAAGGGAGAGGACAGAGAAACTGTGATAAAGTGTCTCATATTACATTTCTAGGCACAGGTTTTCTGACAGGATGAAGATGGACAATGGACAGTGGTAAGGATCAATTAGAATCTGAAAAAACAATTGGCTAAACTCTGTCCGTCCGTCCGTCCGTTTTCTTCCGCTTATCGGAGGCAGGGAGGCGTCCAGGGAGGTGTCCAGGAGGCATCCTAATCAGATGCCCGAGCCACCTCAACTGCCTCCTCTCGACGTGGAGGAGCAGCGGCTCTACTCTGAGTCCTCCCCGGATGACTGAGCTCCTCACCCTATCTCTAAGGGAGAGCCCAGACACACTACGGAGAAAACTCATTTCGGCCGCTTGTATCCAGGATCTCGTTCTTTCGGTCACGACCCAAAGCTCGTGACCATAGATGAGGGTAGGAACGTAGATCGACCGGTAAATCGAGAGCTTCACCTTTTGGCTCAGCTCTCTCTTCACCACAACGGATCGGTACAGCGCCTGCTTCACAGCAGACGCCGCACCAATCCGCCTGTCGATCTCCCGCTCCATCTTCCAGACCCCAAGATACTTGAACTCCTCCACTAGGGGCAGTACATCCTCCCCAACCCGCAGGAGGCACTCTACCCTTTTCCAGTTCAAGACCATGGTCTCGGATTTGGAGGCACTGATTCTCATCCCGGCCGCTTCGCACTCGGATGCGAACCGCTCCAGTGAGAGCTGTAGATCATGCCCTGATGATGCCAACAGGACCACGTCATCCGCGAATAGCAGAGACGCAATCCTAAGGCCACCAAAACGGATCCCCTCAACACCTTGGCTGCGGCTATAAATTCTGTCCATAAAAGTTATGAACAGAATCGGTGACAAAGGGCAACCTTGGCGGAGTCCAACTCTCACCGGAAACGAGTCCGACTTACTGCCGGCAATGCAGACAAGGCTCTGACACCGGTCATACAGAGACCTGACAGCTCTTATTAAAGGACCCGGTACTCCATACTCCCGGAGTACCCCCCACTGGATCCCTCGGGGGACACGGTCGAATGCCTTCTCCAGATCCACAAAGCACATGTAGACTGGTTGGGCAAACTCCCATGCCCCCTCCAGGATCCTGCTGAGGGTGTAGAGCTGGTCCAGTGTTCCACGGCCAGGACAAAAACCACACTGCTCTTCCTGAATCCGAGATTCGACTATCCAACGGACCCTCCTTTCCAGAACCCCTGAATAGACCTTACCAGGGAGGCTTAAGAGTGTGATTCCTCTGTAGTTAGAACACACCCTCCGGTCCCCCTTTTTAAATAGGGGGACCACCACCCCAGTCTGCCAATCCAGGGGAACTGCCCCCGATGTCCACGCAATGCCGCAGAGCCGCGTTAACCAACACAGCCCCACAACATCCAGAGCCTTAAGGTACTCAGGGCGAATCTCATCCACCCCCGGGGCCTTGCCACCGAGGAGCTTTTTAACAACCTCGGCAACCTCAGCACCAGAGATGGGAGAACCCGACCCAGAGACCTCAGGCTCTGCTTCCGCAATGTAAGACATGTTGGTGGGATTAAGGAGGTCTTCGAAGTATTCCGCTCACCGAAGCACGACGTCCCGAGTCGAGGTCAGCAGCACACCACCCCCACTATAAACAGTGTTGGTACTGCACTGCTTCCCCCTCCTGAGATGCCGGATAGTGGACCAGAATCGCTTCGAAGCCGTACGGAAGTCTTTCTCCATGGCCTCTCCGAACTCTTCCCACGCCCGAGTTTTTGCCCTTGGCGACCAGCCGAGCCGCCTGCCGCTTCGACTGCCGGTACACATCAGCTGCTTCCAGAGTCCCACAGGCCAAAAAAGCCCGGTAGGACACCTTCTTCAACTTGACGGCTTCCCTCACCAGCGTGTTCGAGGGTTGCCGCCACGACATGCACCGACAACCTTGCGGCCACAGCCCCGACTAGCCGCCTCAACAATAGAGGCACGGAACATGGTCCATTCAGACTCAATGTCCCCCGCCTCCCTCGGGACGTGTTCAAAGCTCTCCCGGAGGTGGGAGTTAAAGCTCCGTCTAACGGGGGACTCTGCCAGACGTTCCCAGCAAACCCTCACAATACGTTTGGGCCTGCCTGGTCTGACCGGCTTCCTCCCCCACCATCGGAGCCAACTCACCACCAGGTAGTGGTCGGTGGAGAGCTCCGCCCCTCTCTTCACCCGAGTGTCCAAGACATGCGGCCGCAGATCAGATGAAACGACAACAAAGTCGATCATTGAACTACGGCCTAGGGTGTCCTGGTGCCAAGAACACATATGGACACCCTTATGCTTGAACATGGTGTTTGTGATGGACAATCCATGACGAGCACAGAAGTCCAACAACAGAACACCACTCGAGTTCAGATCAGGTGGGCCGTTCCTCCCAACCACACCCCTCCAGGTCCCATTGTCATTGCCTACGTGAGCGTTGAAGTCCCCCAGCAAAACGAGGGAGTCCCCAGGCTAAACTCTGTGCACAGACTAAATTGACATGGGGTAAAGTTTTGATGTTTGTTTCTTGTTGGAGTGTTCAGTTAATTTTATTACAGGATACATTCTCTATGACTGAAAGGAGTTTTTCGGGGTGCGACATCAACCTCCAGGATTCACAGGTAGCACACAAAAATTTGGCATATAACTATTGTTGTGTAGTTTCAGATTGTATTGGAGACAAACCAGGAGATTCCAAGGAATGCGAAGGAGGGTGCACCAACCCCCAGACATCAACTAAGTGCGCGCTAAGGTCATCGAAAGACAGATGTGGGAGTCATGATTTAAGGTGCTCGACTCGATGGTGGAGCCGTGCGTACCAGCTACAGAGGATTCAAGGAAACATCACCGGAGCAGCTTTCGGGTCAGACTCCCTGACTGGAGGGGTTTTCAACTGCCGCCCACCCGTGCCATCTGGCAGCGGGGCAGCTCGATGCAAATGACTCTATAACCCATTATCTTACAGGGCAAGAAGAAGACATCTCTGAGACACAAGACAACATCATGACAAGAATTGAATACATTGTGTAAAAAAAAAAAAAAGAATTTTTTTAATCACTGAATTTGTCTTATAAGTTCCATATTCCTAAGATGTTAAATACTAGTACTATTAGGATATTGGTTGTGCATTGCATGTTAGGATATTGGTTGTGCATTGCATGATAATTTGGTCTTTATTCTGTGGTTTGATCAGATTGTAGTACTTTCACAGGTTATATTAATTTCTAACAAGACAGAGTCATTTTCAATCATTATAATAGTAGAGCATACATTTAATAGGAAATCTTTCAGTGTGGGATATAAGACCGCCTCTTCAGGTACAAGTTTAACAACAGTTTCTTGGTACTGCACATATATATTGGGATAACACCTAACGGATACAGGTAATGGCTTGTACTTGTATAGCGCTTTAACTAGTCTTGACGACCTCCAAAGCGCTTTACACTACAGTCTTTGTCATTCACCCATTCACACACACATTCACACCCTGACGGTGGTGAGCTATGTTAGTAGCTACAGCTGCCCTGGGGCAGACTGACAGAGGCGAGGTTGCCATACAACGGCGCCACCGGGCCCTCTGACCACCGCCAGCAGGCAATGCGGGTGAAGTGTCTTGCCCAAGGACACAACGACAGAGACAGTCAGAGCAGGGAATCGAACCAGCAACCCGCCAATTGCAAGGGATTTAGATAGGTTCAGTAGCTTTTTAGTTTATAAGTTGGGTTATCTTACTTTTAAAGGGAAACATTCGAACTTCATTTGGTTTCAAAATAGGTATAGTATTTCATTTGGGTTGTAGGTTCCTGTATGGGTTTCTAGTCGTCTACAGAGGGGAAAGTGGATTAGGAAATTTCATCTCATTTACGCTTTGTTTGAGGGTTCTGAGACATTAAATTAGTACTTGCTCAGTTATTGGTTTGATCTGTAGGATCAAAACAGAGGGAATTGTTGAGGAAAATAAATATCTTAGTTGTATTCATATAGGAGTGCTGAGGATTGCATGAGTTTTGACTGTCTTCCCCTTTAAGGGTAAGATAAACATTACATGAGTTTTATGGCAGGGGGGTAGGTCATTTGGCTTGACCCCTTTGCGGAGTGGAGGAGTCTCTTTGTATGGGGAGCGCCCACAGACCCCCTCCCTCCCTAACTCAGCGGAGGAGGGCAGTCAGTGTAAAAAGGATGTCTTTGCAAACTTAGATCAGACAAAAGCTGCAATGCCTGGGAGAAGCACGTAGGTACACTGGTAATGTAGACTATTGTCTCCGTTGGGAATTCCTAATGAATTAAATATGCATATTACAATGTTTTACCTCTGATTATTTGTCTCTCTCCTTGCGGCCAAATCATCGAACCGGATGAGTGAGACGGGTCGTGGCTAGGAACGGGCCCGAGTTTTATCACATGCAAATCATTGTGTATGTGTGAATATATGTCTGAGTGCAGATGTCAGTGAAGACAGTGAAGATACTTTCCCCCGAACAAGTGCAAATTTGTACGCAACCGTTTCTCCTATCGACCACATTCTTGGCTTGTTTTTTTTTCAGAACGGATAGGGGAACAATAATATACCTCTGTTTTTGTTGTAAATATTGTAATACAGGCGCAAAAAAATCATGAACTAAAGGGGAAAATTTGAGGAAAAGCAAAAATCTGTAAAATATTGTCTGAAACAACTTGCTGTAACTCAGAAAGTATAAGAAATAGCAAAATAATTCTTTAACTGAGTATCAGCAGGCTTTGGAGAACACTCGTGGTTACTTTAATGTCTGTACCCATTTTGAACAATTTCAGTCTGAAGCTTTTTCAGCAATTTGCAGATTTGCTACTCCCGAACAAATTGTTCCCGCAGCAGAACAGTAATAGATATCCAAAACAATTCCTATTTGTGTCAGAAGGGTCTGAGAGGAATCTGAGTGAGGCTCATCTCTGTACATCCAACAGTTTAGGAGAGGCGACGATTCGAAAACAGGTGTCGTTTTGGATTTTCAGGTGTGATTTTTGAAGAATCTCCCATGGCAAATGCATTGAGGGCGTGTGGACTATTCAGCGCTTTGGGGCAATTTGCAAAAAATGTAAAAATCCCACAGCAATGTGGGTTACATTTCCTGCAGACAAAAATAGCTACATTTTTATGTATAATTTATGTGGATAGAGTGAAAATTGAGTGCAAGAGAAGAAGTTGTTTGGAAAAGTAGAAGTTATTAAAAAAGCTAGAGGGTATGCTCTACCTGAGCTCCTTAGCAACCATAGCAACGCATGTATTTTCATAAAAATCACAAAAATGCTAAATTATTTTTAAAGAGGGATTGTTTAAATTGTAAAAGATATGAAAAAGCTTAACTATTCGAAGATAGCTGAAGGATATTTGAATTTATTTAAATTTTAATGAAATTTGTAGCTCAAATAAACATGTGTCAGGTTACCATGCAGAAGCTAAACAAGCATTTAAGATGTGGGTACAGGCGGGTAGACCAAGAGATGGAACTCTCCTAGAATATAAAAAATTCACTAGTGCAAAGTTTAAATATGCCATTCGATACATTTCCAAGTGTGAGCAGAACATGAGAGCAGACTCCACCCTGCTGAAAAATAAATGTGCTAAGTGTACTAAAATTTAGCATACTTTTGTGTACTTGAAGGCACACTAATCATTACTATACTTCAAGTGTGTTTATGATTAGTTAACTTGAAGCATGCTATTTTGGAACAACAAATTTTGTACTAAAATTTTAATTGTAATTAAATTGTGGACAAGCTCAACTTGAAGTGTATTTAGTGTACTTTGATGTGCTAAAGTGGAACAACTTAAAGAATATTTTGCATACTTTAAGTATGTGAGTTTATATGTACTAATATATGCTTAATTAGTCAAATTAAAGTGTACTGTGGTTGTATTATAACTACATTAAAAATGATTTGTTAGTGTCTTAAAAATATATAACCTTTATACTTTTAATATATTCTTACTGTGGTAATAATATGCTTATTTATACTGTTAGCTTATTCCAATTACTAAAAAAAGCATACATTGCAGTTAATAGTCAATATACTTTATCATTACTTTGCTATACTACTTTCTACCTTGCACATTCTTACAAATGTATTACCAGTATACTAAAGGCTGAAAGACTTGTGGGACTACTTCCATGCAGGTGAAAAAATATACTTTAATGTATTTGAAACATGTCCAAATTATAGTACATTACAAATAATACAACAACTTGTACTATCTCTGAATGTATAAACATTTCCATATGGGTTTTAACCATTTTCATTATAAAACGTACAACACATTTTCAAATATTGGTACTTTAGTACACTTTGTAGAAATATGTCAATGTCAGGCAGCAGACCTAAACATTACACATAAACTTTAAAGAACACTGAGGAATACTGAACAATGAAAAACAACATTCCTTATTATTGCACCCCCAACCCCTCACACCATACAGAAACACGCACACCACACATTATTTTCCTTTTTTTTGGCTGAACTGCTCATTGTTACACTTTCGTCTGATGGCCGTGCGCACGTCAGAGACACTTGTCTGCGGAAACTCCAGAAAAACAGCGTCTGTTAAGCGAACACAGAGATACTGTAAGTCACGCAGCATATTCATAGCATTTTTGAACAGTACATCAGGAAAGTCTGAGAAATTGTATCAGTATGATATGCCAATATTGCTACCAGTACATAATCCAACATGTAATTAATAATAACTGGTTGTCTGTTTCCGCATGATATAGCTGCTATCCACCTTATTTTCAACGGAAACACAGAGCCAGCGAGTTGACGTTTTTTTGTGCGAGACTTCCGGCCGCTCACTTCCTGTCACTGGGTAGCTTACTGAAAAGCGACTAATGCAGTTACTTCGTCTCAAATTAATCGTCATTATGACTTCGAGGAAGATCGGGATAGTTTGTAGTTAGAGGTTGTCATGATAACGGTTGTAAAAGAAAGGTTTACATGGAGCAGGAGTGTTTTAATCATCGACTGCGTACAAGAGCTGCGGATGTGAGGCGCCCTACTTCCTTCTCCCTCATCCGAAGAATGAGGAATCCCTTCGCCTGTGGTTAAAAGCTTAAGATTTGAAGAAACCACTGAAGCGACCGTATGTTTGCCCTTTTCATTTTGTGGACAAAAGACCGACAGAAGACCACATGATGCCAGAAAAGTGGCTGGGCTGCGAAGTTCAATTAAAGTCTGCAGATGAGTTGAACACATTCTTCACTCGGTTCGACTCCCCCCACACTGGCCCCCTCCCTGCCGTCAACTCTCCACACGTCGCCAACCACCAGCCCTCCAGAGACCTACCATCCCCCCCACCGCCACTCCTATCAACGACCGACCCATCCACACCTTCAGTCCTGCCTTCCTCCCCCCTCACAGTCACACCAATGCAGGTGAGAGGACAGCTGACGAGGCTGAAACAAAGGAAAGCCTCAGGACCGGACGGCATCCCCCCCAGGCTGCTGAGGACCTGTGCAGACGAGCTCTGTGAGGTCCTCAGCTACATCTACAACCTGAGCCTCAGCCTCGGGGTGGTGCCCACCCTGTGGAAGACCTCCTGTGTGGTACCGGTTCCCAAAACGCCGCACGCCAGGGAACCGGCCCACTTCAGACCAGTTACTCTGACCTCCCACCTGATGTAGACCATGGAGCGGCTCATCCTAGCACACCTGCGCACCGTGGTGAGCCCCACTCTGGACCCGCTGCAGTTTGCCTACCAGCCCAACATCGGAGTA
Organism: Fundulus diaphanus; assembly: GCA_037039145.1. Lineage (NCBI taxonomy): Eukaryota > Metazoa > Chordata > Actinopteri > Cyprinodontiformes > Fundulidae > Fundulus > Fundulus diaphanus. Next base: position 52,012,073 of record CM073128.1, read on the forward strand.
GAGGACGCCATCATCTACCTGCTGCAGCGGGCGCTCACCCACCTGGAGACCACTGGGAGCGCTGTGAGAGTCATGTTCTTTGACTTCTCCAGCGCTTTCAACACCATCAGACCGGTGCTGCTGAGGGAGAAGCTGGAGGACGCTGGGGTGGACAAACATCTAGCTGACTGGACCATGGACTACCTCACTAACCGCCCTCAGTACGTGCGGCTGCACGGCTGTCAGTCAGAGGTGGCACTCTGCAGCACCGGGGCCCCCCAGGGCACCGTCCTGTCTCCATTTCTCTTCACCCTCTACACCTCGGACTTCACCTACAACACAGACAGCTGCCACCTTCAGAAGTTCTCTGATGACTCGGCCATTGTGGGCTGTGTGTCTGAGGGGAACGAGCTGGAGTACCGGTCGGTCATCATGGACTTTGTGGACTAGTGTGAGAAAAACCATCTGTGCTTAAACACCAGTAAGACCAAGGAGATGGTGATCGACTTCAGGAGAAGACCCCCACCTCACTCACCTGTGAACATCCAGGGGCAGGACATAGAAACTGTGAAGAGTTTCAGATACCTGGGTGTTCACATCAACAATAAGCTGGACTGGACTCACAACACCGACGCCCTGTATAAGAAGGGCCAAAGCCGGCTCCACCTCCTCAGGAGGCTGAGGTCCTTTGGAGTGAGCCGGCCTCTGCTAAAAACTTTCTATGACTCTGTGGTGGCCTCACCCTCCTCTACGCTGTCGTCTGCTGGGCTCCTGGCAGCACAGAGCGGAACAGAAAGAGGCTGAACAAGCTGGTGAGGAAGGCCACTTCTGTCCTGGGCTGTGCTCTGGACTCTGTGGAGGATGTAGCTGAGAGGAGGGTGTTGTCCAAGTTCACATCCATCATGGACAACACCTTCCACCCCCTGCACCAGACTGTAGAGGAGCTGAGCAGCTCCTTTAGTGACAGACTTAGACATCCAGTCTGTAAGAAGGAGTGTTACCGCAGGTCATTCATTCCTGCTGCTATCAGATTTTACAATGCTGCACTGTAACTGTGACCACAACTGTAATAATTAATGAGCAATAACTAATGTGCAATAATCTATTTAATATACTGTACTACAACCCGTGCAATAATCCTGATGTAGTGACTTCTGCTGCTATCAACACCTGAACATATGTCAGTACACATGTATGTATGTATGTACAAATGTATACACGAATGTATATGCACATATATACGCGTAAGTACGTATGTATTTAGGCGCATAGATATATGTATATATTTAAGTATATAGATATGTTTATATATATATAGAGACTACTAAGAATGTAAATGAGACATCATATGCCCATTCCTATTTCCTTTTTTTGTATTTTTTTGGTATTCTTTTTGATCCACTGTATATATGAAGACTCATTGTATATAACTGAATGCACCTTCCCTACTCTGCACCTTCTTGTATGAGCCGATGTGACGAGTGAATTTCTCCATTGTGAGATCAATAAAGACTATCTTATCTTATCTTATCTTAAAAAGGAGACGCGTCAAGAGGAGAGCAGACACAGGTAAGCTAAGGGATGTTTACGTTAGCCAACTTTAACTGTAATTCCTGAGTTTGTGCTGCTCCTGATAAAACATATGCTCTCACATGAAGCCAGCCATCTTTTAGCTTTGTTCTCTCTGTAAGTTATTATCTGGATATGTTTCATCCCTGCTGGGATGTCTATGGGGTTCCGTTTGTAAAGTTATACAATCAGAGATAAAAGGCAGGGTTCATTTTTCATATTTTTGTTATTCATAAATCTATAAATAAGTCACAGTTCCAAGTTAAATATTTAAAAAGCTTAATATTTAGCTCCAATGTGAATGTTTAGTTTGTAAACTAAACATTTAATTTTGAGTTAAAATATTTAATTTGAAAACTAAATGCTTGGTTTGCATCTCAATATGTAGTTTACAAACTAAACATTTAGCTGTGTAATTACATATTTAGTTTGGAACTGTGACATTTACAAATGTATGACGTGGTGAAAATCTGACTTTTAAAATGAAAACTAATTCGTTACTCTTATCACAGTAAAGAACCCAAAATATTGCTGTTATATCTTATTGTGTGACCTTACACATGGAGAAAAGAAGCAGAATGCATGTGGCTGGGAAAACACTGGCTTCCTGGAGTATCTTCATCCTGGCGATGAAGTAACGGCAGACAGAGGCTTTACCATCAGAGATCTGCTGTTTGAGAGGAGATTTAACCTTGTTCTACCACCACTCAAAAGGAGAGCAGTTGTCTGATGAGGATTTAACTGCCACAAGGAGGATTGCAGATGTCCACATACATGTGGAAAGATTTATCAGGAGGCTCAAAGTTTTCACAATAATCTCCCAGACTGTACATCAACTTGGTTTATAAAATAGACCAAATCTTTAGAATCTGTGCAGCTCCTGTGAGCATGCAGGGGAAATAACACACGAGGAAGCAGAGAAGTTTACATGTCAAAAAGATCCTGATTAATTATATTTTACTGTAAACCAGAGGAATTATAATACACAAGAATGTGTTTTGGATTTTCCACAAATATTTCTTTATTTAGCACCTTGAGGTTTTACATTTTGGAATGCGGTACCGCGCACGAGCTATTTTTAGAAACACAACGTCACGATGACGTCACATCACGTGGTACGCAGTAGGGCAAACTCCCAAACGCGCCGCTGTTTTGGTGTGGAAGAGACGTGCGTTAGCCTAGGTTTTACTCGGTAAACGACTGCTTTTTCCAACATCTAAGACCATGGTTTATAAACATTGTTGCTATGGGACGTGCAACAGCGACTCGAGGTACGCTGATCGGCCGCATATGAAGAATGTTTTCTCCATTAATTTCCCGAAACTCAAGAGTGCCAAGGAGAAATGTGTGCGTTGGGTACACTTGTGCGGGCGGCCTACACAACATTTCAACCCGGAAAAAGTTACCAAATTCACCTACATATGTAGCAAGCATTTTGTCGGTGGAAAGGGTGATGATAGCATATAGGCTAGCATGTTAGCAGGCGCTAACATGGTACCCTGCTACCGGGATAGCTTACTCAAAAACAAACGCCCTGAATCTCTTAAGCGAAAGATTCTGAGATGTGAACAATCGTTTTGTAGCTACCTATTGGCAAGATATACAGATTCCTAGACGTTGATTGCAAACAAACAAAAAAGGCCGACGTGAACGGAGCACGGTGGAAATCATAACAAAGGCATGAACGCCGAGCAGGGAAAAAAACAAAGTTTACCGTTGAATCAACTCGGCCCGTCTTCCGGTTTTTTTGAGCCCTCGACACTCAAGCCACCGTTTCAGCTGAAGGTTGGTGTGCTCTTCCACAGTGCGACCAGTAAACCGTGCGCCTGGGACATCGTCTTGGGTAAGTTTAATGGCTGCAAAGTCGGTCATATCGCTGGTTCTGTTGCGCTTGTAATGGCTGGTTTGTATGTGCGTTCTACGACTGTTTGCCCTACCGGTGCGGCAAAAGGGGCGTTACTCTTAAGGCCGTGACGTCACGTGCGCGGTACCGCATTACTTTTCATTTTTAGTAACTTTAAGTATTGTATATCCTTATTTCCAGACTATTTAAATGTTTACTTATACAAAAATTGTGTCCAACTAAAATGTGTATTATTAAATTTTTCAATCCATTTCACTCGTGTGAACTTATGTTATTTGAATTTATTCATATTTTGATCAAGTGGATGTTGACTTAGAACATGTAAAGAACTAAAGTGTATCTTTAGCAGAAGGTAGGCTAATCATTCATTAGCCTACCTTCCATAAGTCGCCGCTGTCTGACTGAAGGCTTCCCCAGGAGCCGCAGCACCAGAGACTCCAGCCATCTCAGCAGAGCCGGTTGATGTAGTCAGGATCCAGCAGAGTGAACGTCGGACTCGCTTTGGCTTTAACAGACATCAGCCTCCATGAATACCAGGTCATCCGTGTTGATATTTATTAACACTGTGATAACTTTTCCAGTGTGGAGGTACGCCTCGGTAAAGTCGCATAGCAGAGCCGTCCACACCGAGGGACGACACAGACTAGTTAAAATGTCCTCATACGTTATATTAGGCCACTTCTTCATGTCATCCTCTCAGTCATGAATAGTTTGAGTCTGTGGCACTGACCTGCCACTTCGATCGCTCTGCAGTTTTTGACAATGTTGCTGCGACAGTTTATCATTTCAGTCAAACTAATGTTATTTGGCCGAGGGAAGCACTGAAACGGAAGTACCGCACAAAAAAAACGGAAGTTGGACCCATAGTTACTTCCGCGTTGGAAAATAAGGTGGATAGAAAACACAGAAGCTTTTAAATAGACTGCATGTAACTCAAGACAATTACATACCTGTAATAGCCTGCACTTTGGCAACATCAAGCTGTGTTTTTGGCGGCCCCCTCCTCCCAGACTTTCCAGTTAGGGTGGACTGTGCAAGGCCCTCCTTTGTGAATACCAGCTCCTGGGCAAAAATGCTCATGCGAGATCTATTCAGCCGCATGAAGGCCCTCTTTGAAACTGTCACTGTGCTGCCTGCCAAGTGGTGCTGCATATGGGAGAGAAAGAGAGGAAAAATTAGACAGATTATCTCTACCTACTTATGAGGAATGACCAACAATGTGCTTAGTTCAATCTTTACTTGGAAACACTACTAGTACTTTTTTATTGCTGACAAACTTCTGCGGTCTGAAACATAATATAAATGTGTCAAAGTATGTATCATTAATACAGTGCTATTGAGAGGAAATGTGAATATTTTCTTTACAAGTCGATATAAAGCGCGCACCCCTAAAATTTTAAGTTAGCGGCCACTGTGCTACTAGTAAAAAAAGTTAGTCTGGAGCCCTGTAAACCACTAGGGAGTGCTATTGTAACACAGTAGAGAAGAGTATTATATATTTTAGATAAATGGGCCAATAGGTTCAGCTATCGGAGCACAGTGGGGGTGTTTAAATGACAACAAAGGCAGTTGGATGAATTTAAAGAACGACTTTAGTGACATAAACCATAAAATTGACAAACAGTTGTACGAGACACACAATTATGAAAATAAATTCCACACAATAAATACATAAAATAATAGGAATACTTGGCCAAGTGCAAATTCTCAGTTTTAGGTATTTTGGGTGCACCCTGGTAATCTGAATTCTAATTTGTAATAGAAAACAGATTGTTTAAATTCCGTTCCAATTCAGGTTTGACTCAACATCATTCACATGAGGAGAATGTCCTACACAGCAGTTTGTTATAACGTCCAAAATAAAACTTGTTAAACTAAAATAGTGTCCAAAGTCCCAGAATGAAACAAAAGTGAAAAATGTCAGTCACTAGTCTCGTGCATAACCAACTGTGCGTGAAGATGTGAGTGATACAGGCCTACCACACCGCAGGGTGCAGCAGGACTCCAAATGGAAAAGAAGGAAGTCAGTTCTTTCTCTAAGTCCAGGTGGGAAGGCTCGCCATCGGTCACAGGAGGAATCCACCTCAGGAACAATCCAACAAAAAAACCTGACCTGTCAACAGACAGGACCAGCACAATAATAGGATTTTTATTAAGCTGTTCTAACTTTAATCCTTAAATCATACTTCTGTAGACATCATATCTGACATCAATTTGTTATTAAGTTACTCAAACTTGCAATAAACAATTCTTTTTACCTAAATTTAGTATTTCACTGCATTATCAATTCACTTTTTCTACTTGTTTTATTATTGTGCTTGAAAAAGTTTTTACATTACATTTTACCCAAACTCAATAAAAGTTTATTATTCAACACAATGTGAATGATAAACAGAACAAAAACCTAAATGAAAGGCACAGAATATGCTCACCGATCTCAATGCAACACGTTTGGGACAACAATATGATGGTTCTCAGTCCGGACAGGTGGGGCACTTCAGCTGAACGGAGAACGAGATGAACATGCATGAAACCAATAAGCGCTAACAAGGCTAACGAGGTTGCTCTAATGCTCGACAGAAAAAAACTGAAGTTTAGTCTTTTAACTCACCTCAACTATTTCCAGCTTAGAACTTGGATGATAAACATTAATTCTAATTGCAAAGGGTTTGTTTCAACTTCGTATCCAGAACAATAACCGTCTTAACGCAGACTCTCACGCTGCACAGCTCAGCAGTCTCATCCTTGTGTCCGATCTCTCCAGCGCACAAAACATTCTTCTTCTTCTTCTTGATTTTATTGGCGGTTGGCAACAAACTTTAAGCAGCATTACCGCCACCTACTGGTATGGAGTGTGGTTCGAAATGGACTATCAACTTATATAAGTATTTGTATCTTCCTACTCCTACCTTTAATATATAATTTAACTAAATGAATTTCCTATTTATATATACCTACATACTCTCATCCATTTTTATATATATCTTTATAATCCACCCCCCTAGATCATGCACCCATTCACACACACACCTATTTTAATCATATTCTTTGAAATAATTTAGTTTTCTTTAAATATTTAATAATTATTTGTATATGTTTACTCCCCGAATTCTTCCTCAAAATATCTATCAAATTAATCTTTTCCTTAATACATTCAAACTCTCCTTTCATACACCTTCTTTCTCTTTCATACTTATGGCATTCTAACATAACATGTTCTATCGTTTCATATCTGTCACAATAATCACATTTTCCATTACTATGCTTTTGTATTTTAAAAAGTGTATAATTAAGACCTGTATGCCCTAATCTTAATCTTGTTATCACCCTTCCCTCCTTTCTATTTCGTCTTTCATTTCTTTTCTCTCCTACTATCTTCTGTATTTTATAAAACCATCTTCCTGTTTTTTCTTCATCCCACCTTTTTTGACATTTTCCATCAGTTTTTCTTTAACCATACTCTTTCCCTCATATTTACTTGTTTTAACTTTAAAACTAATATTATTATGAATTGCCCTTTTTGCCATATTATCTGCCCTCTCATTTCCTTCTACCCCTATATGCGCTGGAATCCATACAAATACAACTACCAGCCCCATATTCTGTATTCTATACAATGTATAAAATATTTCTAATAATATATCCATCCTACTATCTGATTGAAAAACTTTTAAACTTAATAATGCTGAACTTGAATCTGAACATATCACTGTTTTTAATGGTTTTATTTCTTCCACCCATTGCAAGGCTAACAATATTGCCAACATTTCTCCTGTGTATACTGATAACCCATCTGTGCTCCGTTTTCCTATTTTTACATCGAATTCTGGCACCACAAAAGCTACTCCTATCTTCCCATTTATCTTTGACGCATCTGTATAAATTTGAATATATTTGTAATATTTGTTTATATGTATCTGTACTGAATATTTATCTACCGTGTATGATTTATCTTGTTTCTTTTCTATTATTGACATGTCTACATTTGCTTCTGGTAAAATCCATGGCGGTATTATTGACATTGGTGTTTGACTTATTTCTAAACTATCAATCTTGAATTCTTTTATTTTATTTCCAATATTCCATCCAAAACTCCTCATTTCTTTCTTTTCTTTTTCCCAACATGGACCTAAAATTTCCCGAGTTGGATGATCAATTTTATTGCTTTGTAAATTTAACCAGTAATTTATTTCTAGTTTTTTTCTTCTTAAGTTTAATGGCATTTCTCCCATTTCTACTTCTATTGCAGCTGTTGGTGTGGTTTTAAATGCTCCAGTGCACAAAACATTACTGCTGAAATGGGAAGCAGGGCGGGACATACAGCGGCGGTCTGCACTCTGATTGGTAGATACATACTGGAAACTAAACTTCCTATTGGCTAGGTAGACTACCTAGCTCCCCTAACGTCTGTTTCTTAAAGAGGCATCCCCATTTTATGTATGTTACACCATGATCAGTGGTGTTGAGGTTCCCACTGACAGCAAGATAATTCATATGGCTGATTTGTGAAACATGTAACCTGTTAAATCCCATCATTATATTGCTGACCTAATTACCAACACAGGATGATGCTGCCAAAGACAAAAGGTCCATAATGCAAATATAGAATACTTTGTGAATGAACTATCAAATAATGCATACATACATTCATCCCTCAATTATAACATACCTTTTCAATTGCACTGTCCACAGGAGAAGATGACATTGCAGATGAAGGGGTCCGCACGAACGAGGGCATCAATGCCCGGACACACTCCACAAACTCCCTCATTAATCTAATAATTTCTGGCAGGTCTAGGTGAATGTAACAATAAGGGGGAAAACATTTGGTTTGTTAGTTAGTCAACGTAATGGTGCTTAAGTTCAGTACATGACAATAATGTGGAAACACCCTGAATCACTGTTTAGTAAATCTAGTGTGTTTGACATGTCAGCCCCTCTAATTCCAATCTGAACACCAACCATGAAGGGCTGACATGATTTCATTCATTCCAGGTGCCATGCCATGATCAGTATTATCACCCGTCAGTTCCTTCAAGGGAGAATGAAATACCTGGCAGAAAAGAGAAAAAAAGAGATTAGAATCACATTGAACCTCATTAAGGTACCACAGACATTTACAGAACCTGGTGTGAAGAATCGTGGGAGGAAACAGCGGCAGATATAATGTTGTGTTCATTTTGTATGTTATAAATCGTGATTATTTTATGCTTGTTTTTCTGGATCCCAATAAACACAACAGACAAACACTACAGTTTGTCCAGCTGTCATGCTGACTGATTGATCTGTGAATGACAATCTGACAGCTGTGATCCAATCCTGTGCACACTTGTAATTATAATAAATGCTGTTCTGAAGGTTCTCTATAAAGATTTTATTATTATTAGCCCTTATTTGTTATTAGTGACAATATTTTTAGACATACACGTGTGCATGTTTTTTACTTTATGCACATGACAGCCAAAAGGAGTTTATTGGAAGAAATACAATATGTAACAATTGTGAGATAAAGTTTTACATGCAGCTGGATGTAAGATCTCTGACCTTTGCCTGACCTATTCAATCAATATGATATAATTTTATCATAATAATATAATATTCAATATAAATGTACTTGCCGTTCTCTGAGCTGAGGAGAAACCCAACTCTTCATCTGAGGCATGGTCCTGAAAAAAGTGAAAAGAGAAAAGAGCTGTGAGAAGCAATTCAACAGAGAAAGAATTTGTGTTTGAAAGTACACAACAGCTAGGAAAGAAGTATGACTTACAATGCCATGCCGTTGTGGACTCCCTATGTATGTGGCATCATCAGAACTGGGACTGGATGCCAGGGGTAAAAGCACACGTCTTGCTGCCTTGTAAATCTTTGCTCGCTTTCCCTGAAGAAAAACATTTAGATAGTAAAAGTGGGAAAATGATTCATCATGTAACACCTGGTCGCTGGCTGCCTCTTTGAACCTGGTTTGTTTTGCCTGTCAAAAATGTTTATAATGTAAACACAAAGATAAGACTGTCATCACAATGTAAAATTCACACTAGCATACTAAGCCTAATTAAATCCAGGATAAATTTATACTAGACAAAACAGAAATAATTTCATCAGAACTCTGACAGACAATGGAAGTAGAGGTGCGGCAGTGGCGAAGGACAGAGCCTCCATAATCACTGATCATGATTATATAGATCATTGATTATATAGAGCACACTCTGCTGAATGCAAGGGAAAACTTTCTCAAATTGTGTTTCTTGCCGAATTCTTGCTTCTTGACTATAAATATTCATCATTGACAAATAAACCTCAACTAGTTTAAAATTCAAGGATTAGTGATGCCTTTTTTCTTTTTTAATAGTATTAGATTGTTAATTTCTGCTCAGTGTTGCTTCAGTGCATCCTACTGGCAAGTGTAAAGCTATCTCAAAGATTTGAAAAAAAATACTTTAAAATATAGCACATTGTTAATGATTGAACTAGTTGTTTCCAAGTGGTTTCCAAGTGGATTCCAAGTCCATTAATTATCTCACCACCCCCCAGATATAGCTTATTTGGTGTCTCTGTATGTAAAAATGCATTAACAGTAGTTGAATCTATAGGCATACCTCTGGCAGCTACAACAACAAAATGCTGCCACATTGTGATGTTTCAGTATTATTCACTTAATGTTTTCATCTATAACAATATATCAGTCAGAGGGAGTAAATCAGCACATTTACTTTGATAGTTTAGCTACATTTTACTGCAAATAATTATGCACTTCAATTTGAGTGGGTTTTTTATGCATGATTTGTAAAGGAGTATTTTAGCATCGCTTTACTGTTTTTTACTTAGGTAAATGATTTGAATTTTGTCAAGACCTCTACCATAAAGAAAAGCACCTGGATGTGTAGCTAGCCAAACTATTGGAGCAGCTTTTGCGCTGGCATTAAGGAATGTTGCGTGCACTCACCTGCACGGCCGTTTTAGGCTTCACTACGTCGGTCTCACACATTTTCTTATCCATGCGCACACCCCTGCTTTCCTCCTCGGCCCATATATCCTTACCGAGAAGGAACAAATTCTTCTTCGACACGAGTTCTTTGTAGGAGTTTGATATAACGAGAAGAGTAAGAAAAATTAAGTTTAGCCCAGACATTCTTCCTAACAACGACAAAATTAAACAGTTAGAGCTGCAAGCTAGCTGAAATGGTTGGGAAAATAATAGGTATTCTCCATACTTGCCTCCAAATAACAGGACCTTAGCAGCCACCGTCATCTTTGGTTCTTTTCTCGTAGGCCACTTTATTTCAATCCAGTTCGTGTCGTCATCAAGGTCCGGCCGGGATACCACTTGGGTGAACTGGTAGCTACCAAGAATGAGCAACGTACTCTCCACTTTAAGTGTTTTTTATCGGCTATAACTTATTAATGTGCAAGTGAAAACGTGGGAACATTGGTGTTTTGAGATTACTGCTATGTGTAGCAACTTAATCCCGGTGGAAGAAAGTTGCCCCCTGACAGTTCATACGAAAAGTCATCCTACAGATTCTGGCCCACGGCGTAGTAGCACATCTGTGTTGCAGAGGATGGCTATTGAAAGTTTCATAGGAGTGACAGTTCATTTGGGTTTATTTTATGACCGTTTCATTTGTAGCAGTGTGGTCTATCATTCATATAACAACACAACTCAACAACACAAGAGAAATAATTCAGTTGTACTGTTAGATGATGGAACATTGTGCAAAGTTATGACCCTGGTGGGGCCTCATCCACATCCACAAACTTCTGTATTTTAGTAAAAGAGCTTGCCAAGAGTGGAGGAAAGGTTTGCAGAGATGCTTAGCTTAACATATCGTCCACATTTATAAATGAGGTGTCTCAAACCCATAATGTATTTGCTGTGCATCCCCAATCATTCAAACATAAATGTGTAATGGTTAAGTCCAAGGACAAAATGTATGTCATTCCACTTCCAAACAATGTTGAAAGAGACTAAAATTCTTTTGATCTGTGCGACTTTTTTAACTGTGCACTCTCCAAATGGTCTTGTTTGCAATAGCCCTGCTTTGATCCATTAAACAATACTAATTAAATGTTCTTTTTTGAACACTTGTGACAATTGTAATGTGTTAACTTCATTTGTTTTGGAATTTGGCCAGTATTAACTTTTCTGTTGCAATGTGGGTGATGCTATTTGTTATATCATAATGTAGCACTGCACCAACTTTAAACCACTTGCTTTTGAGCAGAACACTCACATTTTTTGTGCATCTGTACTTTTGAAGTAAACATTTAGTGTTTTGTTTAATGTGGTTTTGTGTGTAAGATGTATTGTATCATATTTTTTTGCCAAACTTATTAAACATTACTAACAACTGCAATAATTGCTTTCTGTGTACTTTACATACAGCACAAAATTGCATAAATGGGTTTAAGTGCATTTTCGTAGTTATACTATTGAACACTTTCCAAAAGAATTACCTGAAGTACAAGCGTAAATAACTTCACTTTATAATTAGATTTAAATGTAACTTAAAATGCACTCAAACTTAATATTACAGTGTCGATATTAAAATGTGTACTTTTAAAATATGCTTTCAGTGTACGTTACAATGACAAATATGAGCATACATTTTAAAATACACAAAAATATGTGTAAAAACAAATTTCAAATAAGTACACTTTAGAAATTACAAATAACTTTCACTTAAAGTATACTTTTTTGATAATATATTTCTATAAAGTGTAATATAATGTAATTATTTTAAAGTGTGTTAAAAGTGTTAGCATGAAAGCGTGATGTTAATATACTTTTTATATATTTACAAAAAGTACAATTTGTGTAAGTACATTTTCAGTATACTATTGGAAATATGAACATACTTGAAATACAATAAAGTACATTTTTTTTTCAGCCATGCATGGCTGAAAACTTGCTTAATAATAATGTTATTGGTTTTTGGAATGACGTCAGAGCCTTAAACAGGTCTGCTGCACTACTCCCCAGTACCATAGAGGGCATTTCTGGGGCTCATAATATAGCAGATTTATGGAGACAGCACTATTCTGCCATATTTAATTGTGTAAAAAGTGAACCCTATGGCTTGGGAAACATTGCTAAGAGTGATGCAGTTATAATAACCCCTAATGAAGTTCAACAGGCTATAGCACACTTGTGTGAAAATAAGGCGACGGGTTCTGATAGCATTACAGCAGAACATCTGAAATATGCTAGCCAAAAAGTGTCTGTGCTGCTTGCAATGTGTTTCTCTGGGTTTATGACCCATGGGCAGTTGCCTGATTCCTTATTATCTGTTACCCTTGTACCGATAATTAAGGACAAAACTAGTAAGGTTGGTAGCCTTAATAACTACAGACCAATAGCTTTAGCTAGTGTGATATCTAAAGTATTAGAAAAAATCTTGCTTGGTCGGCTCAATCAGTTTATTAGTACAACAGATAACCAATTTGGTTTCAAACCTAAGTTGGGTACTGACTTCTGTATTTATGGCCTGAAAGAGGCAGCAAGAGCATATTTAAGAAAAAATTCATCTGTGCTAATTGGGTTCATTGATGCCTCTAAGGCCTTTGATCGTGTCAATCACTACAAGTTATTTGAGAAACTAAAACAGAGAGGGGTTCCAGATATATTCATACGAATTTTAGTTTACTGGTATTCTAATCAGAAAATGCATGTAAAATGGGGTCAATAGCATCTCTGCTTCCTTTGGAGTGAGTAATGGTGTGCGCCAGGGTGGGCTTCTTTCACCTGCTTTGTTTAACTTGTACATGGACGACTTGTCAAAAGAAATGAACCTCTGTAAAACGGGATGTATGATTGGTGATGCTTTGGTCAATCACTTCATGTATGCTGATGACCTGGCTGTCCCTCACCCAGCAGTGCTGGTTTTCAGCAGCTACTGAATATCTGCTCTGATTATGGGTTGAAATTTGATGTGCAGTATAATGCTAAGAAAACTATTGTACTAGTTTGTAGAACTAAAGAAGACAAACAACTTTGTTTCCCTGATTTTTTTTTGTCAGGGCAAAAGTTAAATGTTTGTTCCAAAACTAAATATCTGGGTCACTACATTACAGACCAGCTCTGTGATGATGATGACATTTATCCACAGTGTCGTGTGTTGTACGCCCAGGCAAACATTCTGGGAAGAAAATTTTATATGTGCACTGATGAGGTAAAAATAAGCCTGTTTAAAGCTTACTGTACATCCTTGTATACAGCTCCCTTGTGGTGTAATTTTAAAAAAGCTAGTATGCAGAAGCTTAAGGTTGCTTATAATGATTGTATGAGAATTCTGCTTAAGAAACCCAGGTTCAGCAGTGCAAGTGAGATGTTTTGTAATGCGCATGTCAGAACATTCCAGGCACTTGTGAGAAATCTGATATACAGGTTTATGTGTCGTTTGGGCAGCTCATTGAATAGTGTTATTGTAATGCTTTCTCATCCCTCTCTCAGTGCGGTAAAATTCCAGTCGGCTCTGTGGAAACATTGGTATGCAAGTGTTTTATAAGATATCTATTTATGTGTTTATTATATTTTTCTATTTATTCTATTAGCTTTTAAAAAATTTTCTTGTTTTTTTTTATCTCTTTGTGGACCACGAGTCTATTGAATAAAGCAATCAATCAATCAATCAAACTAAGCAGACGCAGTAAGCTGCAAAAAAGCAAGAAGTTTTTGAAGAATTTGAAGGAATTTGCATTAATTTCAATGAGAGCAAAACAAAAACAAACAAAAAGTTAAATATTTTAAAAAGTATAAAAGTTAGCATAACCATGAGATATAGCAGTAATGTCATGAACGAGCTGAACGTTTTGATAGCAAAATTGTTGAAATCGGTTGAAGTATGCAGGAGTAGTTAGACGCCGAAAAACGTATGGAATAATCATAATAAAGAAAAACAGGAAAACAACTAGAAAAAGCTGTTCCTACGTAACAGCGAGTGAGAATGCTAATCTCCAGAATGATTTGAGCAAAAGATGCATAACATCAATGCAGAAGAGAAAAAGTAGCTGAAATCAAAGAACCAATTTGAACATGAAAGGACATCAACTGAATGATTAGAAGATGTCATGTTCTGTTCTGGTTTATGTTTATTATTTGGTTAAGTAGCTCTTTCCGCCTTTGGGTTTATTTCCGTTTTGGATTCTAGTTTAACCCCTTTATTATGTTAGTTATCTGGTCCCTGTTTTTGCTCTGTTTTTAGTTCTGTGCTTGGTTTATTCGGTTTTGTCTTAGGTTTATTTTCTAGTGTCCTGTCTGCTCCCTTAATCACTCCCACCTGTCCTTGATTAGTTTCCCTCGGCTCACCTGTCTATCCGCCTATTTAAACCTGCCTTAGTTCTCTGCTCCCCGTCGGTTCATCACCCTTACATGCTCACGCGTCTGTTCCTCCTCGGCTTTTTCGGTAAGAGCCCCAGCACCTTGATCCTGTTTTGGTTAACCTGCTTCTGTTTATTCTGCCCAGTTCTGTTCCTGTCAAGTGTTTTGGATGTCTGCCTTACCCTTTTTTTTGGATCCGGTTTTTGTTCATTTGCCCTTCAATAAAATCCAGCAAAAGGAAAAGCATTGTTTTGGCTGAATTCTGGGTTCTGCTCCACACCATTCATGACAGAAGAATGTTATGAAAAAGCTGAACTAGTTGAAGATAGTTGAAGGATATTTGAACATGTTCAAATTTGAATGTTAGTATTAGTAGTAGTAGTAGTATTATCTGTAGTAGTATCAGTAGTAGTAGTAGTAGTAGTAGTAGTAGTAGTAGTAGTAGTAGTAGTATCAGTAGTAGTAGTAGTAGTGGTATCAGTAGTAGTAGTTGTATCAGTAGTAGTAGTATTAGTAGTATCAATAGTAGTAGTAGTATCAGTAGTATCAGTTTTTGAAGAATTCGAAAGAATTTGTAGATTTTGAAAAATATGAACAATTTGAAGAATGTAAAGAATTTGAAAAATGTGAAGAATGTGAAGGAATTTGAGGAATTTGAAAAATGTGAAGAATTTGGAAAATTTGAAGACTTTGAAGATTTAGAAAAAATTTAAAAATTTGAAGAATGCTGTATAACATTCTCACTGAATATTCTACATGCAAAATATGAGCAACTGTCTCAGGAGAAAAGTTCAGTTCTTTGTAAGAAGAAATGCCAAGCTAAAAATAGTAACAATTAGGTAGATATTTTACAATTGCTAGGAAAAAAGGGAAATCCACTGTCACATTATATTATGGTTAAAACCCTCCTTTATTTACAATTTCCACATGACGAAGAGCCACAGTGGAATGTTGTCTGCATTGTCGATGGCTTTTCAGTAATCCTTCAGCACACATCAAGCGACAGTGAAAAGGAAAACTCCCCTTTAAAGGCATACTATGCAACATTTTTCAGTTAATTAATGTGTTCCATACCGTTTTGGATGATTAAATGAGTCATTTCAGGTCGAACAAAGGTTTTCTCGGCCGCCCTGGTTGTCTGTAGGGGAAATACCGTACTTGCAATTGCAGGAGCCCTCGGCCCGCACCCACAGGCTCAGAAGTCTGGTGCATCGCGAGAGTCGGTCTTGCTTTACAGCGAGAACTGCTAGACGCCCCCAGTGAAAGACATGCTCGTTGCTAGCGCAGTGGCGATATTTGTGCAGTTATCATGGTGGAACCAGCGAGAAAACAGCGAAAGCCCATGTCGGAGCAGACAAGAAAGAGGAAAAGGGCTCTGGACAGAGAGACGAGTCGTACACGGGTGAACATCGGGCAAGCTTTTTCCGAATGGCGAGAGCTAAAAGAGAAAGAAGGCTGCAAGGCTGACGCGAACCTCGCGTTTCTGCTGATGCGATTGTAAGTAACATTGGAATGGTTACTCTCTCTCTCTGTGTATGTTCAGTGTGTCCCGCAGGAATTTGCTTAGGCGAGGCGGTGAATTGGGGCAGGGTGGGGGGCGACAAGTTTTGCGCGGACCGACTGGCGGAGCGGGGGGATGGTGGGACTACTTTTGCGCGGACAGACTGGGGGGGGGGGCGGTGTTTCCCTGCCATTCACTAAATGCACGCGCGAAAGCAACAACAAAGAACCGCGTGTTAACGTCAAATAACAATCCAAGCACATCGAGTTAGTTTTTTTTTTTTTTTTTGGAATGTTGGCGAGGCTGCCGCCTCGCCAAGATAGCGCTGTGGGAAACCCTGATGTTCATACTTTCACTGTGTTAGTCATTGTTTGTACTGCCGTTTTTTCGACTTTTCGTTGCATTCGCCTGTCTGCTAAGCTCAAAACAACCGCGCCTGGCTTGACGGAGAAACCAGGAGAAAAGCTGAGCATCTTTACGACAGTGCACTTTTACTTTCGCCCTCTGGGGGGAGCCTCGCTGGAAAATCAACCCCGGTTGCATAGTATACCTTTAACAGGAAGGGAAATCTCCAGCTGAAACAGGCTCATTGTGAACTCCCATCTGCCTCGACCGACTGGGGATTAGAGCAGACAGAGCAGAGACACAAAACAGCACAGAAGCACACATTCATCCAGGAATCCTTTCTATGTTATATGGTAATGGCAGATGATCTGTGCCTCTGTATGGTGTCGCAGCTAACTGAACGTCAGATCAGGCCTACTATGAAGAGTAAAAAGACAGAGGGGGCATAAAGATAAAAGTTGCAATAACAGCAAGTATATAATAGGACATGTTTCTTCTACACAGCATCGATGAAGCCGATCTTTATTCATACTTTTCTAGTCAAAAACAATTCACACTAAATGTATATTAATGATGTTATAACAATAAGCAACACTAAAAATCCTGATTTATTTCACGTTTGTTAAAGAATGATGATGATAGAGAGGAAAAGTGACCTCCATAAATGCTCAGAACTGTGTTTGGAGCTTCCAGCAGTGTTACCACGTCCGCTTATTATCAGTAACTTTGGGCTTGTTCATTTATACAGTTTACCAGGTAGGTTGGAGTGGTTTACCAACTTGCACAGCATGTTTTTTTTCTAATTTCTACGGTCTGGGCACAGAGCGATAGAATATTCTTCTCATAGGTTTCCACTGCCATGTAAAAGTTACATTTTAAAAGTCATTTATCCTGAACTAAAACAGCTATCCCCTCAAACATACAAAACTGTGCATGTTTGTCTTGTGCCGTGAGTGTGGCGCAACGTTTGTCTGAAGATGTGCGACACAGACTGAGAGCCATTTGTTAGCGGCTAGCGTTAGTTTCTTCAAATTCCCTTATTTATATTCAGTTTAATGGCTGCAACGCTAATATTTTTGTGTGCGGAATATGAGTTTGCAAAGCTAACCTTTTGGTTAGCTGCGTACTATGACTTTACAAATTTCTCAGCCAGTAGCTCACACTGGTTGCATACAAAGATCTGATTAAATTATTATGCCCTTATTATATATTATTTCTGTTTTACACTTTGTTTTGCTTTATTTGTTAGTAAACAAAACACTTTTGTGTATATTTACCATAACAACAACACATAACCAGAAGTACAGTATGATATTGCACATGTGTGCAATGAGTAAAGAGGAGGGGCGACGGAGCCAAAGTGTGAAAAGAAACAGGTTAGGTACCCCTAACTGAAACAGGTTAAGTAGCCCTAACTGTGCAGATACGGATTGGTATTCGACCACACTGAGCTATCATTTTACTGTGAGGCACGGCAGGACAGTCAACTGGCTGTTACAGGAGCTGCGTCATTTGTTGCCATCTTGCTTTCTGATAGTTCCGCAGTATTGCTGGCAGTTGACACAGCATTGTTTATGTATGCTAATCACACCCAGTGCAAAATTGTTTTCAGGATCGAAAAATGGGCTAAGTAAATACTGTCAGAATGAACACTTGCCGTATATTGTTTTATTTGACTATTAATGTGTTTTTTGTGGTATCTTTTTATGATTAAAATATGTGATTAGAAAGATTATTATTGTTAACAAAAACTAACAATAAGGTGGAGGGGTTTGAGTGTCCCAATGATCCTAGGAGCTATGCTGTCAGGGGCTTTAAGCCCCTAGTAGGGTCACCCAAGGCAGACAGGTCCTAGGTGAGAGACCAGACAAAGAGCAGCCCGAAAAGCCCCTTATGATGATTAACATAAATGGATTTCGTGTTCACTCGCCCGGACGCGGGTCACCGGGGCCCCACTCTGGAGCCAGGCCTGGAGGTGGGGCACATTGGCGAGCGCCTGGTGGCCGGGCTCAGCCCGAAGAGGTGACATGGATTCCCCTTCCAATGGTCTCACCACCTATCGGAGGGGCCAAAGGGGTCGGGTGCATTGTGCAATGGGTGGCAGTACCGGGCGGGGACCTTGACGTTCCGATCCTCGGCTGCAGAAGCTGGCTCTTGGGACGTGGAATGTCACCTCTGTGGTGGGGAAGGAGCCTGAGCTAGTGCGCGAGGTTGAGAGGTTCCGACTAGAGATAGTCGGGCTCACCTCGACGCATGGCTCTGGCTCTGGAACCAGTCTCCTTGAGATGGGTTGGACATTCTTCCACTCTGGAGTTGCCCCTGGTGAGAGGCGCCGAGTTGGGGTGGGCATACCTGTTGCCCCTCATCTCGGTGCCTGCACGTTGGGGTTCACCCCGGTGAACGAGAGGGTGGCCTCCCTCCGCATTCGTGTGGGGGGACGGGTTCTGACTGTTGTTTGTACTTATGCGCCAAACAGCAGTTCAGATTACCCACCCTTTTTGGAGTCCTTGGAGGGGGTACTGGAGAGTGCCCCTCCTGGGGACTCCCTCGTTTTGCTGGGGGACTTCAACGCTCACGTGGGCAATGACAGTCGGACCTGGAGAGGCGTGGTTGGGAGGAACGGCCCACCTGATCTGAACTCGAGTGGTGCTCTGTTGTTGGACTTCTGTGCTCGTCATGGATTGTCCATCACGAACACCATGTTCAAGCATAAGGGTGTCCACATGTGTTCTTGGCACCAGGACACCCTAGGCCGTAGTTCAATTATCGACTTTGTTGTCGTTTCATCTGACCTGTGGCCGCGTGTCTTGGACACTCGGGTGAAGAGAGGGGCGGAGCTCTCCACCGACCACTACCTGGTGGTGAGTTGGCTCCGATGGTGGGGGAGGAAGCCGGTCAGACCTGGCAGGCCCAAACGTATTGTGAGGGTTTGCTGGGAACGTCTGGCAGAGTCCCCCGTGAGACGGAGCTTTAACGCCCACCTCCGAAAGAGCTTTGAACACGTCCCGAGGGAGGCGGGGGACATTGAGTCTGAATGGACCATGTTCCGCGCCTCTATTGTTGAGGCGGCTAGTCGGAACTGTGGCCGCAAGGTTGTCGGTGCATGTCGTGGCGATAACCCTTGAACACGCTGGGGGACACCGGCGGTGAGGGAAGCCGTCAAGCTGAAGAAGGAGTCCTACCGGGCTTTTTTGGCCTGTGGGACTCCGGAAGCAGCTGATATGTACCGGCAGTCGAAGCGGCAGGCGGCCCCGCTGGTCGCCGAGGCAAAAACTCGGGCATGGGAAGAGTTCGGAGAGGCCATGGAGAAAGACTTCCGTACGGCTTCGAAGCGACTCTGGTCCACTATAGTGGGGGTGGTGTGCTGCTGACCTCGACTCGGGACGTTGTGCGTCGGTGGGCGGAATACTTCGAAGACCTCCTTAATCCCACCAACACGTCTTCCATTGCGGAAGCAGAGCCTGAGGTCTCTGGGTCGGGTTCTCCCATCTCTGGTGCTGAGGTTGTTAAAAAGCTCCTCGGTGACAAGGCCCCGGGGGTGGATGAGATTCGCCCTGAGTACCTTAAGGCTCTGGATGTTGTGGGGCTGTGTTGGTTAACGCGGCTCTGCAGCATTGCGTGGACATCGGGGGCAGTTCCCCTGGATTGGCAGACTGGGGTGGTGGTCCCCCTATTTAAAAAGGGGGACTGGAGGGTGTGTTCCAACTACAGAGGAATCACACTCTTAAGCCTCCCTGGTAAGGTCTATTCCGGGGTTCTGGAAAGGAGGGTCCGTCGGATAGTCGAATCTCGGATTCAGGAAGAGCAGTGTGGTTTTCGTCCTGGCCGTGGAACACTGGATCAGCTTTACACCCTCAGCAGGATCCTGGAGGGGGCATGGGAGTTTGCCCAACTAGTCTACATGTGCTTTGTGGATCTGGAGAAGGCATTCGACCGTGTCCCTCGAGGGATCCTGTTGGGGGTACTCCGGGAGTATGGAGTACCGGGCCCTTTAATAAGGGCTGTCAGGTCTCTGTATGACTGGTGTCAGAGTCTGGTCCGCATTGCTGGCAGTAAGTCGGACTCGTTTCCGGTGAGAGTTGGACTCCGCCAAGGTTGCCCTTTGTCACCGATTCTGTTCATAACTTTTATGGACAGAATTTCTAGGCGCAGCCGAGGTGTTGAGGGGATCCGTTTTGGTGGCCTTAGGATTGCGTCTCTGCTATTCGCGGATGACGTGGTCCTATTGGCTTCATCAAGGCGTGATCTACAGCTCTCACTTCGGCGGCGCCCACTGCGGCAGCGGCCGAACACAGCTCCGTACCAACTCGCGGACTTTTTGCATAAAAAATGCCGCCAAACTCGCTGGAAACCACTCATCTACCGAGCCGATTAGTGCACGACCGCCAACGCCTGCTGGAATTACGGCCATGCAGTATTTTTGGACTTGTAACCACTTCAACGCTCGATTGCCTACGCGGCTTTGGTGCACTTCGCTCTCAAGACCCAGAGACCGAGGAGGCCGCGGTCACTTCCGGCAACTCGCGCCGGAGCAGAGTGAAGCGGAAGCGGCTGAGCCGGCCAAGGAAGCGCGGCTGTCGCGGAGGGCTAGCAGCTAAGCTAAAGGCTAACCCATTTAGATCACCGCTTCCATCCATTCTGCTCTCCAGCGTCCGCTCACTGGACAACAAAACAGACCATCTACAACTCGAGCTCTCTGCAAAGAGGGAGTTTAGAGACTGTTGCGCTCTGATCCTGACAGAAACATGGCTTTCATCATCAACACCTGATAGCGCCGTTAGCCTGGAGGGACTGGCCACTTTCCGCACGGACCGCTGTAAACATTGAAGCGGTAAGGCCCGAGGGGGTGGACTCTGCATTTACATCAACAACAACTGGTGTAAAAATGCTAGAATAGTCACAAGCTTTTGCTCTCTGGACATAGAGCTACTGATTATCAGCTGCAGACCCTTTTACCTGCCTAGAGAGTTTACTGTTGTTATCATCACAGCGGTCTATGTCCCTCCAAGCGCTAATACAAAGGAGGCTATGAGTGTTCTCTATCAGAAAATCTCCAAGCTGCAATCTACACACACAGAGGGTGTTTTCATCATTGCAGGGGATTTTAACCAGGCAAATATGAAAACTGTTCTACCCCACTTTTACCAACACGTGGATTTTGCAACTCGGGGAGAGAACACTCTAGACTTAGTCTACACAAACATAAAAGGAGCATTCAGAGCAGCCCCCCGCCTCCACCTGGGCTCGTCAGATCATCTCACTGTGATGCTAACCCCTGCATACAGGCCCCTGCTGATCAGAGCTAAACCTACAGTGAGGCAGGTGAGGGTGTGGACTGAGGGAGCAATGGAGGCGCTCAAGGACTGTTTTGAGTGCTCTGACTGGGACATGTTCAAAGCTGCAGCAACTTATGAGGACAAGATCAACATTGATGAGTACGCCATGACGGTGTGAGCCTACATCAGCAAGTGCATCGAGGACGTCAGCACCACCAAGACCATCATCACCCGAGCCAACCAACGACCCTGGATTACTGCGGAGGTCCGTCAAGCGCTAAAAGCACGGAACTCAGCCTTCAAGTCTGGTGACAAGGAGGCCCTGAGGACAGCGAGAGCCAACTTGAACCGTGCCATCAGGTTAGCGAAGCGGAACCACAGTCAGAAAATCCAGGAGCTTTTCCACGACGCAAGCAACACCAGAAGCATGTGGAAAGGAATACGGGCGATCACCGAATACAACACGCCCTCCCCCCCGGTGGGTGAAGCAGATGCGGACTTCCTAAATGGACTCAACAACTTCTTTGGGAGGTTTGAGGCATTAAACAACACGCCAGCAGTGAAAGCTGTTCCCCACCAGGAAGAGGAGGTGCTCTGCCTTGACACAGCCAACGTGTGGAAGACTCTAAGCAGAGTCAACCCGCGGAAGGCCCCAGGTCCCGACAACATACCTGGGCGGGTGCTCAAGGAGTGTGCAGGTCAGCTGGCTGGTGTCCTCACAGACATTTTTAACATCTCGCTGGACCAAGCCACAGTGCCTGCATGCTTCAAGTCTGCCTCCATCATTCCGGTGCCAAAGAAACCTCAAGTCACGTGTTTTAATGACTACCGGCCTGTTGCACTGACTCCCATCATGATGAAGTGCTTTGAAAGGATGGTAAGGGAACACATCGTCTCCAGTCTCCCCCCAACACTCGACCCGTTCCAGTTCGCCTACCGGCAGAACCACTCCACTGAGGACGCCATCTCCTCCGCTCTTCACCTGAGCCTGGCACACCTGGAGGAGAAGAACACGCACGTGCGGATGCTGTTCCTGGACTTCAGTTCAGCATTCAACACCATCATCCCACAGCATCTGGTGGGAAAACTGGAGCATCTGGGCTTCAACACACCCCTTCGCAACTGGCTGCTAGACTTTCTAACCAACAGACCTCAGTCGGTCCGGGTCGGACAGAACACCTCTGATGTCATCACTCTCAGCACGGGCTCCCCTCAGGGCTGCGTCCTGAGCCCCCTGCTGTTCACTTTGATGACTCATGACTGCGTCCCCAGGTTCATCACCAATCACATCGTGAAGTTTGCAGACGACACAACGGTGGTGGGCCTGATCAGAGACGACAACGACCAGGACTACAGAGAGGAGGTGGAGCAGCTAGTGGGCTGGTGCAGAGACAACAGCCTGATCCTGAACGTGGAGAAGACGAAGGAGATCATCGTCGACTTCAGGAAGAACCAGCCTCACCACGCTCCGCTGCTCATCAACAGCTAAGCTGTGGAGGTGGTCAGCAGCACCAAGTTCCTGGGGGTGCAAATCACGGACAACCTCACCTGGACTGTAAACACCAAGTCACTGGCGAAGAGGGCACAGAAGCGACTGTACTTTCTGCGGAGGATGAGGAGAGCCCGCCTGCCCCCGCCCATCCTCACGACCTTCTACAGAAGCACCATAGAGAGCATTCTGACCAGCTGTCTCTCTGTGTGGTGTGGAGGCTGTAGTGCCTCTGACTGGAAGAACGTGAGGAGAGTGGTGCGGACAGCAGAAGGGATCATCGGGGCTCCTCTTCCCTCCATTAAAGACATTTCATCGCAGCGCTGTGTGTCTCGAGCCCGAAACATCATCAGGGACCCCTCACACCCCCACCATGGGCTGTTCTCCCTGCTGCCCTCTGGGAAGAGGTTCCACAGCATCCGCTGCAGGACCACCAGGTTCTGCAAAAGCTTTTTCCCTGCTGCCATCAGACTGTTGAACTGCTGAAGTATAAAATGGACTGTGTATCACACTCGCTGATTTGCACATTTGTATCGTATCCTTATCCAGCATTATAAATGCTGCTCAACTCTTAGTCTCCAATATCACTACTGCACTTTATCCGGAAACTTACTGCATAATTGTTTACACTTGCAACTGTCTACTGTTAAATCACTGCTGCACTTTACTGGAAACTACTGCATATTTGTTACATTTGTTTACATTTCAACTGCCTACTATTCACTGCTGCACTTTATACGGAAGTCAACTGAAACTTATCCTGTAACTGACTGCAATTTATTACTGCATTTGTATCTTGTACGGAATTCACTACATGGTATCCTGTAGAGTTACTGCAATTTTTCTGAGCTGTATGGAAACAAAATTTCATTCTGTATGCACTCTGTGCATACAAAATGACAATAAAGAAAGTCTAAGTCTAAGTCTAAGTCACTAGAGCGGTTCGCAGTCGAGTGCGAAGCGGCCAGGATGAAAATCAGTGCCTCCAAATCCGACACCATGGTCTTGAACCGGAAAAGGGTAGAATGCCTCCTCCGGGTTGGGGAGGATGTGCTGCCCCCTAGTGGAGGAGTTCAAGTATCTTGGGGTCTTGTTCACAAATGAGGGGAAGATGGAGCGGGAGATCGACAGGCGGATTGGTGCGGCGTCTGCTGTGAAGCGGGCGCCGTACCGATCCGTTGTGGTGAAGAGAGAGCTGAGCCAAAAGGCGAAGCTCTTGATTTACCGGTCGATGTATGTTCCTACCCTCATCTATGGTCACGAGCTTTGGGTCGTGACCGAAAGAACGAGATCCCGGATACAAGCGGCCGAAATGAGTTTTCTCCGTAGTGTGTCTGGGCTTTCCCTTAGAGATAAAGTGAGGAGCTCAGTCATCCGGGGAGGACTCAGAGTAGAGCCGCTGCTCCTCCACGTCGAGAGGAGCCAGTTGAGGTGGATCGGGCATCTGGTTAGGATGCCTCCTGGAGCCTCCCTGGTGAGGTGTTCCGGGCACGTCCCACCAGAAGGAGGCCCAGGGGAAGACCCAAGACATGCTGGAGGGACTATGTCTCTTGGCTGCCCTGGGAACGCCTTGGGATTCTCCCGGAGGAGCTGGCCCAAGTGGCTGAGGAGAGGGACGTCTGGGCCTCCCTACTGAAGCTGCTACCCCCGCGACCCGACCCTGGATAAGCGGAAGACAACGGACGGACGGACGGACAAAAACTAACAAAATAGTGAAAACTAGAAGTAAAAAACATTTTTGTTAATTAAAAATAAAACTCAGGCCTTGCAAAAACACAAAAACTGACTGAAACTGTAATGAGACTTTACGAGACAAACTAAATTAGCTGGATCTAAAGAGAAAGTGTCATAATGCATTATTATGAAGTCTAGTTTCTGGTTCTTTTTTTTTTTTGCTGCAGCGAAGATGGGGAGAGCAGTAACTTCCACAGCATGCCATGCCCAGCACACACACTCCAGTTCACAAAGAAGGATGTCATAACAAAAGCAAGAAAATTGATCGTGAGACACCTTGTGGGGTCGCCAGATGATTCAAATGATGATGCAAAATTTCTGACTTTACAATATCTGAGATATACTTTTAATATAGCAAATGTATGCATTTAGTCATGGAAAAACATTTTTTTCTTGGATGTAACACGTTTTTTTTTTTTTCACAAAAATGTAAAATGCATCTCAAAATTCTTGAGTTTTTTGTGCAAATATACTCCTGTGGCAAATTTATTTTCTTTTGTTTACAAGTTTTCTTCTTCAAATTTATGAGAATTAAGTCATATTAGATGTACAAGAATAAAGAATATTAAAAGAATAAAGTTGTGATATTATGAGAACAAAGTCACACAATCAGTTCAAAGTTTTGAGAATAACAATTTGCAGATTTGCTAAAAAGATTTAGCATTCAGCATTTACCATTTCCTTATTTTTTAAATCAATCCCAAAGTACAAGTTTACACGATGCTGAACAATCTTCATTTTAACTCAGGGGGAAGACTTCAGTTTTATGAAAGAGTTCTCATAATATTACTACTTGACTCAATTTTATTTTTTATTTTTAATTTTAGTCTCGTAATTCCCAGAAAGAAAAAAAAAACCTGCCTAAATGGGGTCACCGGTCTCTGGTGCTGCTGTTTTGAGGGTCGCCGATTGAGAAGTTTGGGAACCCTTGCTGTAAGGGAATCATCAGTGGCAAATAAATAATTGATCAAAAAGTATGGCAAAACTCTGATCCGGGATTGTACCACCTTGCTGGAACAGTACTTTTTGACATGTTGAGAGGTGCTAGAAACCAGCGTTGAACTAAACCAACTTGAGGAGTTACGGATGGACATACTTCTCAAACGTTATTGGGCCCACATGGAGAACCTTGTCAAGCTGTTTGAACCTTTTGGCATTCATACAACAAGCTGTCAGGCGCGGCGGTCACCACACAGAGAGTCCCAGACTCTCATGTATCAGTGGTCGGAGGACAGGCGGAAGGTCAGAACCGTGCAGACGAATGTAGACAGGATGATCCGAAGGGGGAAGCCAAAACCGAGGTCGAGGACGTGGTCGGAGCCAGGAGGTCAGAGATCCGGTGAGGTGCCGAAGGACAATCCAGGATGGAGTCGGGTCACAGTTCCAGGTTGGGTACAAAGAGCGGCTAACAGGCTGGATGAGGGCAGACAGGCTCAGTAGTTGGGAAACGGTTCCGGTCGGTACACAAGCAGGCAGAGATCAGGCAGGTAGTCAGGTCAGGCAGAAGTCAGAAGACAGGTCAGGCAAAGAGAATCAGACGGGAACGGGCAGGATCAGAAGTCGAGAGGCAGACAGATCAGGATCAGGAAGTCAGAACAGATTGAACGCTGGAATAAGTCTCACTGGATGGCTCGAAATAATCTCGCACTGATGACTTGTCTGACGGCTGGTTATATAGTGACTAGAGCAGGTGGATCAGATGAGCGGGTAATGAGAAATGGGCGGAGCTAAGCAGGTGTGTGAAATTCAATTCAATTCAATTCAATTTTATTTATATAGCGCCAATTCATGAAACATGTCATCTTGAGGCACTTTACAAAGTCAAAATCAATCATATTATACAGATAGGTCAAAAATGTCCTATATAAGGGAACCAGTTGATTGCTTCAAAGTCCCGACAAGCAGCATTCACTCCTGGAGAAGCGTAGAGCTACAGGGAGAGTCGTCTGCATTGTCCATGGCTTTGCAGCAACCCCTCATACTCAGCAAGCATAAAGAGACAGTGGAAAGAAAAACCACCCATTAGCGGAACCTCCAGCAGAAATGAGTGATCAGACCAGGCATCAGTGCCGAGATCATGACCCCAGCTTCAGAGTGACAGTCAGTCACTCTCACAAGTAGTGTAATGTCTATTGTCAGTCAGTTTCAGTGCTTTTTTTTCATAACTGTAACACATGAATTCAATGTTGGGCTTCCAAACATTACAATTGAAATGTATGCAAATTACTTCAAAATGGCCAGCCCCTGTTAATCTACAATACCTACTTTGAAGGTCCTTCAAAAAACCAGCATGGTTGAGGCCTAAGGATGCACTACCCTTGTGACACCTACGCACCCAGATGATGCTTAGTCTGTTACCTCCTTCCAAGTCATCGGTCCAGTTCCTGGAGCTGCTTGCAGGAGATGCAGGTGAGTGGTAATACTCCCCCCCTGGACTGTCAGCATCCTCTTCAATGGAGCCAGACTTAAGGCGTTTACTCCTACAGACAAACAATAGCATAATAATTCAGGATTTATTTATTTTATATATATATATATATATATATATATATATATATATATATATATATATATATATATATATATATATACATACACACTCACACACAATGGCTCACAGTGATACAGGACAACTTCAGTAAACGGGCACCCTGGTTTCAATGCTGGGCTTCACCTTACACTTGATAGCCATTTTTCCGCTCTGTCCCTATCCAGACTCAATGATCCAATTTCTAAGCAGGTCCTCACTTTACATCAAAGTCCTCACTTTACTAGTAAAATGTGCAAAAAATTGTCTAACTAATTCATGTGGTTATTATTGAGAAGCTACAGCTAACATGAACAAAAGGTTTTGAGCCATAAAGTCCCATTATAATCCACTAATGCAGTGGTGGCTGGTGATAAAAAAAAAAATGTGCTGAATATGTGGCGCACAAGGTCAGAGATTACAACAAAAGACAAATCTCTCCATGTTCGCTTGCTTTCTGCTGAAAAGTCTGGTCAGCCCGGTCCAAATTGTTACATCTGCTTTTTTTTCTCCAGAAAAAGCCTGGTCATTTATTTACAAAATAATAATTTCACCAAAGTTTCTTTTGCAGGTCTTGTCATCATTGTTGTCTGACTCTTAAATTTGCATTCGTATGTTTGAGTGACATTCGTGCCCACGCTTTTAGACTGCTAAGAGTGTGGACTTTAACAGGTATCAATCAGATTGGATGGAGAAAGATGCAAAGAGTGCTGAATTGCCACAGGCAAGAAATGTGTCCCGAGGAAAATCTTTAATTTTGCCCCATTTCCACTGACGGTTTCAGTGCCCCACAGCTCCACTCTACTTGGTTGTGTTTCCATTGACCCCATGGAGGAGGGAACTCCTCTATCCTATGCATGTGTTGTCCTTCATAACCATACAACTGAAGCGTGTGTCAATTTTTCCAAGACGCCATACAAAGAAGACAGAACTATGGTGGAGTCTGTGCTGTGGATGATTTTCAACCTGATTGGAAGGCTTCTAAGATTTAAAGAAGAGAGGTGCAGAGAGAGGAATCCTGTGGATGCAGTGAATGTGGTGAGAAGAAGGATGGAAGATATCGGCAGCATATTCCTGGCCTTGCAGCTGGGGGAAACCAGGCAGCCCAGACATCACAGGGTAATCTAACATTAATGTTTTTATTACGACCAATATGAAACTAGCACTACAGCGGCGTGCTGGTGCCGCAGCAGGTAGCGCAACCCATGTACGGAGGCCTTAGTCCTCGACGCGGTCGACCCGGGTTCGACTCCGACCCGCGGTCCTTTGCCGCATGTCTCTCTTCCACCCCCCTTCCTGTCAGCCCACTGTGTTAAAAAGCGAGCCACTAGACCTGTGAAAAATCTCCAAAAAAAAATAAAAAATACATAGCACTACAGTGGCAAACAGATGCACCGATTTTAGTCAGGATGTTGTGAATAACTTATTTTGGTGTCAGAACTGCTGCACATGATCATGGTACATTTATTAAAAACAGTTCCTTTCTCAAAGTTATAAGGTCTATTGTCCCTGTTGAGAATTTGTACACCACCAGCCCAGTTGGTGGTCAGTTGTATGTTACAAACGCACTAATATTTCCACAGGTTGTTGATCAAATGAGAATTATGAAAATTGCACAGTTCTGTAATTTGAAGATCTAAATAATTGCACAGAATTTGACTGTGTGCATGAGTGTATGAAATAACTCATTTATGCAACAGCACAGTAATCTATAATCTGTGAAGGGACTGCTATCTCACTTTTTTACTCGGAAATGATTCTATTAGCTGCTAAGGACTATATGCATGCTTTAAGCTTCTCAGGGAGTGTTGTTGGTCTGTGCAATCAACTGATTTGAGAGAAAAAAGTTTGGAAAAATTGTTTTGTCTGTGTGTATATATGTAATCTATGGAGTTAGTTTCCTGCCAAAACGTTGTACACAAAAAAGTGTGTTGCACACAAATAAAACTTGTTTTGCAAACTGTCCCCAAACGTTGCACTCAAAATATCATTTATAAGTTGTCCCCGAGTACAAAACGGTCTCTGCTCGCACAAAACAGCCTCTCCTCGAGTACGAAACATTTCCACACATCTGCGGCAAATTTCTGCCAAAAGTCACGTGATGCATTAAGAGTTGTTGTTCAGACTTCCCGATAGCAGGGGGTGCACTCGAAAAACTGAAACGTGTTGGTTTGGCTGAGGAAGACAGACGCGATATCACCGCGGCAGCAGAGTTTCAAAACGTTTCCGGTGAAAAGTTAATAGCTAACTATGCAGATAGAACATGTAAGATTTCAGTTAAAGGCACTTTTTAGTTTTATCTCTGATTTAAAAATGCTGTGTAACGGACGTTTGAAAAATAACGTATTTAAACCATGATCTGATCTTTAACTCTGCTTTCAGAATTGAACGTCTTTGGAGAGACGTGTGGTGTGCAGGAACTAACATATACTACACTGTGCTGCACTCAGGAGCGGACAACAGTTTGCTTGACCTATCAAACATGTTAAATAACTTCTATTGTCATTATTTATTTGTCCCAAGACTACAAGCAAGTTTTGACACCATCAGCAGTGGCTGGGATAACCATTCACTCAGAACTGTAGGGAATCTAACACTCAGTCGTTATGGGAGATGGGAAGCATCCAGCATGCTGTGGTAGAACCAGAAATCACAGAGGTAAGAGGGATTTTTTTGTGCTTGCTATTATAAAGTTTTTCACATTGTCTATATTTCAAACCAGAAAGGAATTTATCTGATAATTTATCTGACCACTCCAATACAACAAAACATTGAGTACATCAGAGAGGTGGCGTAGAAACTGGTTTCTTTAAAATGTGTTTATTCTGGTCCTTCAACATAATTAATGGATTTTGGAGTCTTTTTTTTCAATCCTTAGCTCCATGAATTAAATTATATTCAGTAAGTTGTAGCAACAGAATTATGGCCTCTTTTTTATTCTCTATATATCTCTATCTTTCTTCTAGGGACTCAGCCTGCCTCATATTGACTGGGATGACAGTGGACTGCTTGATGATCCACACTGTGGGGTCACTATACCTGAAACTGGCAATGTGTTGAGCCCCGAACAACTGGTAGCACTGAGGGCAGCCATGGATGCATTGGGACATTCTGAATCATATGGCTCAGATATGTATGTTGCTACTGTCCAGTATGTCCAACACTTTACAAGTTTAATCTTATTGTGGTTACCATTATTGCAAAAGGTTTTCAAGTAGTAAAATCCCGCCAGGAAAATGTAACTAAGTTAGTATATTCACTGAATAAAAATGTAGAACTGCTGGGATTGTGATAGTATATATGTAAGGTACTGTATAAACCTTTTGAAAATGCTGAGGTTATTGAAAAAAGGGGCACATGGGGCTGTTGCTAAAACTGAGGATGCAAACATTGTGGGACAATTAAACAGTCCTTTATTTTCCACATTGCATAATAAACATACCCTTTGATAAAGTCTTTATTTCCAATTCTTACCAATATTAATCAAGGTGAATACACCTTTTCCACAAGGATTGCTTTTATTGTTCAAATTAAGACTGAAAGAACTCCATTAATTCTCCAGGTTTTTCCCAGTAAACAATCCATGTATTACCATAAAACGGGCTGTATTAAAAAAAAAAACTGGCTGATGAAATGGATGCAGCCAAAAACAGGACTATGAAAAACAATTTCTGCATGTAAGACTGTCAGGAAATATAGAACTGTCAGGGTGCTCTGTTTTCTGTGGTCTAATTCTGCTTCACAGGTGGTTCTAGTTCGCTGGGGGGCGTGACCCACACCTGCGGCGCGTTTGGAGCGGCTTCCTCTGGTTTCTTAAGGAGAGCTCAGACAGATGGAAGACGCCAGAGCCTTAACTCAGTCGTGTTTGTGTTTTTGGATTACTCCCCTGCCTCGACGTCTAGCTTGGAGAACCAGCACCTCAAGAATCCTGTCGCTCAGATTTTGCTCTGGCTCTCCACTCATACCCTCTTGGTATTACCAAGCCGGGCCTGAGATCCCTTCCCGGATTCTACTGGTTCACTCTCTCTGGTCATCCATCTGTTTCCTCCTGTCTGCTGGGGCGCGCTCCGGATCCCTCGCCAGTTCACTATCTGTCCGCCCTCCAGCTACTAGCCACCGTTCATCTACTGAGAGCTTCGGCCACAGAGTTTCCCTGCCACTACTTTCCCGGTCAGGTTAGCCCGATTAAATGGTAAGCGGAACAGCTTCTGGTGTATTTTCCCTGGTTCGATCTCTTGAATTAATTCCCTCTTTCTTCCGCAGTAAACTCCAGCTCTGACGTTCAGACCTTGACCAATCCACCAGCTTGTCGATCCCCTGTAGTCTGTATCCTCAATAAACATCTTAAAAGTGTGCTTGTCTTCCGTTCGTATCTGCATGTGGGCTAAACACTTGAAAAACATGACAAGAACAATGTCAAACCTGGCCTTTTTCTTAACCTTTGTGTACAGCCTAAATGGCTCCACTAAGTGCTATGAACGACATGCTGCAACAGTTACTGATCAAAGTAGTTAATACTGGGAACTAAAACGGTTACATATTAAGATTATTTTTAAACAAGCACAAATCCTGTGATTCCATCAAATCTTGAATTGTCCAAAGTCTTGGTAGTATGATGGAAGCCAGAGTGTCTTAAAGCATGTTGATGACCTGGGTAGACTACCATGGCTAATTTCCACGGTGAGAATTCGTGTAGGAGCCTTCCATCCAACCCAGAACTTTGAATGCCTTCATCTCATCAGTGGATGCTGCAAAACAGATATGTGTTATGGTTATGTAAAGGATAATACTCCTTTTAAATAAAAAAGTAAATCACTACTAAGATGAAACCAACAAACATTTCAAGTAAATGCCCATGTGGCCATTTCCAGCTGTGGTTTTTGCCATGGCCAAACCATTTTTATTAGATGCACAACACATATTTGCAATTTGGCACATATGACCTCATTTTTACTTTGAAGAAATTAAGGAGTTAGAAAGGTAGTGAGATATAATCTAGATCTGCTGTTATATACTTGTAAAATTCATATTTGTGTTAGAAAACTTAAATAATTTTTAATGAATTTCCCTACCAATTTTCATATAATCAATATTCACTCGTTGCAATTATTTTAAATTCCTTAAGAATTCATTTTGCACATAAGCATTCATGCATTCTGTCAAGCATCCAACCAAAGTTTGGCTGACGGGACAAATAGAAGTGTTATTGGTTTGACAGTTATTGGTTTGACAGTTTGGTGTAAACCAATTTAGGTTTACACGAATAAGAACAATAGACAGTCATTTAAAAACAACATAAAAACCACATTATAATCTGTTAACAATGCATTTATCTGGGTATCCACTCAGGTACTATTTATTTGACATAGCACAGTAAAGGGAGAAGCCAACCACAGGGGCTGCATTACAAAGCAAAAGTTGTTTTAGCATGGTGTTCAACCTAAGGCCAGCTTTCATGTTATTTGCTCTGAAAGGTAACATGATCCCTTTAACACAGCAGTGCCTTTAAGCGAAATTTTACATGTTCTATCTACATAGTTAGCTATTAATTTTTCACCGGGAAAGTTTTGAAACTCACCTGTGGGGTGATGATGCTGTTAGCTGTGATATCGCGTCTGTCTTCCTCAGCCAAACCGGCGCGTTTCAGTTTTTTCGAGTGCGCCCCCTGCTGTCGGGAAGTCTGAACAACAACTCTTAATGCATTACGTGACTTTTGGCAGAAATTTGACGCAGAGGTGTGGAAATGTTTCGTACTCGAGGAGAGGCTGTTTTGTGCAAGCAGAGACCGTTTTGTACTCGGAGACAACTTATAAATGATATTTTGAGTGCAACGTTTGGGGGCAGTTTGCAAAACAAGTTTTATTTGTGTGTAACGTTTGAAGACAGTTTGCAAAAAAAGTTTTATTTGTGTGCAACACATTTTTTTGTGTACAACGTTTTGGCAGGAAACTATCTCCATAGTAATCTGTCTGCAGTCTGCGCCGCTGTCTGTCTTGCCAAAAATGTCATGGTAACACAATGACAAAGATACTTGATTTTTTTTAACAGACCTTAGATTTAATGAACCACATTTAATTGTTGTATTTTTTTGGTTTAAGTTGAGTCATTGATTGTTATGAGCTTTTTATGATTTGCTCCTTTCAGATCAGTTTTTAATCTATTTAGTTTTGGCTATGGGAAAGACACTGTCTCAATAGGGTAATGGGTAACAGTACAGAAGCTGCAGAGAGGTGTGTTAAACTACAGCTCTGCTTCCTGGTCTGGACCCTGGGTTGTCAGCATTTTGAAGAACTAATAAATCCGACCAGATTTCTAGGAAGAAGATCTGCATCATCCAAAGTTGGATGGATGCCGTCTCTCCGGATCAGTCCCGGTTTTCCCCAGAAAGTTCCCAGTTATCAATGTAGTCCACGTTGTTATCAGGACACCACCTAGACAACCAGCGGTTGAATGTTGACATGCGGCTAAACATGCCATCACTGGTCAGATCAGGCAGGGGACCAGACAAAATGATGATTATTTTAGTAAACTTACACACTGAAGCAACACTAACTTTAGTGACCTCTGACTTGTGTAACCGGGTGTCATTACCGCCAGCGTGACTAACAGTCTTACTGTATTTACACTTATCCTTAGCCAGCAGTTTCAAGTAGGATTTGATGTCGCCCATTCTGGCCCCTGGCAGGCATTTGACTAAGGTCCCTGAGTGGGGAAAATGTGTTAGAAACACAGACGGGATAGTGGTGACTTTGGGGCTGGAATCTAGAGCTATGGTTCCAGCGTAATGTCACTCGGCTGGCCTGGTTACCCTGTTGCATGGGTACTGTTGGGGGACTGCTATGTGAAGCTAATCTCTGTGGCTCTGCGCTAGCTAAGGGGCCTCGGCTATCTGATTGTTTTTTAACAGTGCGGAGCCGGCTTCCAATTCTGACATCCTCGCCTCTAAAGCTACAAAAACACTACATTTATTAAAAGTACCGTTATCAGTAAAGGGGGGCAGAAGAATAACTAAACACAAGACACAGAGCAGGAGAGAAGGGGAGACTTGGATAGAGACGGAGAAGCTAACGGAAGGAGAGGTGAGGAAGCCATAGTAAAGCTAAAGCTAGGCTAGTGACCTCTCACCATGCCGAGAAAAGTAAACCTTGTGAAACAAGGAGTTCCTAAACGTGGAGTGCAACAACAGAAAATGTGTTTTAAACGTGCCTATGTGTTTAGAAATAGAGAGATGTCACAACAAAGATTTAAGATAAAATCAGAGTCTGGAACACCAAACCATAATCCACACCGCAAGCAATAGAACACAGGAAGTGACACAGTACGGCTTACCACAATCTCAGGAGCAGTGCCTGAGATATAATTGAATTAAATTCAACTTTATTTATATAACGGCAATTCACAACACATCATCTCAAGGCACTATACAAAGTCAAATTCAACCAAATTGTACAGACTGGTCAAAAGCTTTTCTATTTAAGGAAACCCAGAAGACTGCATCAAGTCTTGACAAGCAGCATTCATTCCTCATGAAAGAGCGTAGAGCCCCAGTGGACAATCATTTGCATTGTCGATGGCTTTGTAGCAATCCCTCATACTGAGCATGCATGAAGCAACAGTGGAGAGGAAAACTCCCCTTTAACAAGAAGGAAAACCTCCAGCATAACCAGGCTCAGTGTGAACGGTCATCTGCCTTGACCAACTGGGAGTTAGAGAAGACAGATGATACGCAACTCTATATTACCATGTAACCAGGTGACTCTGAACCCTTGTGCTTTTGTGTCTCTGCTCTAAATTGTTATGGAAACTAATCTTGTTTCTTGTTATAACCTTAGCTAGAGGGAGCATATAGATATTGAATAGAAGGGGTCCCAAGAGTGAACCTTGGACTATCTCACATGTGACTTTTGTCCACTCGGATGAGAAGTTATCTATTCAAATCCCTGTTCTTTAGTTAGAATTTGAACCAACTAAGTGCTGTACCAGAGAGCCTGACCCAGCTCTCCAGTCGCTTTAATAATATGTCATGTTCAACAGTGTCAAATGCTGCGCTGAGGTCCAACAGAACTAGCACTGTGGTACTTCCACAGTCTGTGTTTATTTGGATGTCATTTAACACTTTGACAAGGGCGGTCTCAGTACTGTGGTGAGCATGGAAACCGGACCGAAAAACATCAAAGCGATTGGTCATTATAATAACTTTTTCTTTCAAATCTCACTAATGGGGCATTTCTCCATGGAGATTTCTTCCTACCAGAGACAGCCTTCACTTTAATGGGAGCAATTGAATTGATGTGTGAAATCTTAGAATGCAAATTATCTACTAACCCATCTATTGGGTTAAAGCAGGGGTGTCAAGCTCATTTCTATATGGGGCCACTTTGGCGTCATGAAGTCATTAAAAGGGCCGGATGCATGTGTATAGACGATATTTTTCATTTCGTAATTTCATTCCAGTTGACATTGAAGTATAAAAAATGAACAGTAACATAAAAGTAGCACCCTTAGGCCCAGTTTATACAGTTTATCTGCAAAAAAAGTTGATATTGGGGTGAGTTACACTTTAAATTCATCATTCTGCATCACTTTTTCTCCTTTTGGACATTTCTGGGTTGTTTTAATGTGTTGTGGGGAAACTGGCATCTTGTGGCAGGATGCTGTTACTACACAGTTAAAAAAATAAACATTCACTACAGGAGGCATAGTTTTAGCCACTTTATACACTTTAAAAGGATATATGCCTCTACTTTATGACATGATGTGCCTTTTTTTGGCTCTTGAGGGCCAGATAATTTACCTTGACGGGCCGGATTCGGCCCACGGGCCTTGAGTTTGACACCTGTGGGTTAAAGCATTAACATGAGGTGGAGGAGTATTTGATTAAAGGATTCAGCTGTGTTGTCTGTTAATATTACATTCACAGGGTGTTCTTATTTCTTCACATGGCTGTATGTTCTGTGTTTCAATGCAGTTAGGTTGGCAATAGAGGATTTTATCTGGCTATGACATGTTATGCACAATATATGTAATAATGTGTAGAGTGGGGCAAAAAAAAGATCGCTTAGTTGATTATGAGCACAAAAGCTTTAATTTTCAACAAAAAATCCAATTTTTTTGCAGAGCACTTTCAACTCTCTGCAGATGATTTCTTCCTCCTGAAGGTGTTCCATCCAGAAGTTTTGATGCCACTCATGTGGCTGACCCCTTTATCTTTCCATGTCAAAAGTAATAAAATAAATGTTATAACACACATATGTAGACTAAAAACATACAAATGTGCAAAATACACACACATAATTATTTAAAATTTCTAACACAAGAATATAGATGTAATGTAAATATCATTTTATTTTCATTAAGTTACAGGCATTTGGTCTGTTTCAAGAGGTCTTGCAGGAAGGTTCTGCTGTTTTAACTTCAAACAGGGTGGATTGTTCTGCTAGATAAGGAAATGTCTTGCCTTATCCAGCTGTGCGGTTGCAGGTGACTGATCACCACCCGCAATACACCTGCACCCCTCTTTGTGTGCCGACCCCCATGTTGTAAACTCCTGACCAGTGTTGTATAAAGTACTGAAATCTCGGAGTCAAGTAAAAGTATAAGTACCTCTCCAAAATATGACTTTGGTAAAAGTCCAAGTCACTGACAGAAATGTTACTTGAGTAAAAGTCTTAAAGTATCTGAAATGTCTTGTACTTAAGTATGAAAATTACTGTAAAAATAGATGTACTCAAGTAATGTAATAAAAAGTATAAGTAAAAAGTAAAACAAAGCAAATGCAGTTTGAATGACATTTTTTAGATTTTGGTAAACTTTGAAAGTCAAATTCACTTAAAATAATATAAACAACCAAGTGCAGGAGAAATTTAGCACAACCAATGTCGGTGGAGTTAAAGGGGGGTGTCTACCTTGTCAATCAAAGACCAGGCGCGTTAGTGATTGGCTGCGTGGAGCACCAGGCCTCGCCCCCGCTGGCGCACAGCTGCTTTGAAATGACACGCCGAGCGCTTCAAACGGAGGCGCTCCAGGGGAACCTGTGCATGTACGCACGTCTGGCAGAGCCGAACCGACACTCTCTTGCTTTTTTTGTAACGAGTAACTAAACCAAACATTGAAAATGTATCGGAGTAAAAGTATGCAATTAAGTTCGGAAATATAGTGAAGTAAAAGTAAAAGTTATAAAAAAAAATTATACTCGAGAAAAGTATAAAGTAATCCAAAATATACTTAAGTACAGTAGTGAAGTATTTTTACTTTGTTACTATACAACATGCTCCTGACCCCTCCTGATCCTTCTTTGAAGTCCGATAACAAAGGCAGAAGACAGAGATGTCCCGGCAGAGTTGAGCTCAGACATTTAGGGAGTGTGATTCTCCGTCTGGTTCCACTCTCCTCTTCTGAAGAAAAGTAACTTGTGTTCTGTGTTGGTTTCTTTCTAGGACAATAAGGGGTTATTATAATAACTATCAATAGACTAGGCTTTACTTTCATGGGAAACAAGTGCTGGTCTGAGGGTAGGACTTTTCAAGAAGCCTGTGGATTTACTTAAGGGGCGGTGGTATGTGCTGCAAGGCTAAACAGTCTGCCACAAGAGGGAGTAAGAGGCATTAAGGAGATGACGAGCCATGAAAGCTCAAACATCGTGTTTTAGTGAAGCTGACCCACTTTGTGTTCTCTCGTAAGATAAACTGATTGTAAAGTGCCTTGAGATGACGTGTTGTGAATTGCCGCTATATAAAATTTAATTGAATATACATAGAACAACACATATTCACACATGTGTATGTAGATACATGAATCCTCATATTGAATGACACGGTGAAGCAAGCTGGACAAAATTGTGCTGCGTCATCAGTGTGACTTGATTGCGAGACAGAGAGATGTAATGTCAAGAGTCCAACAGCAGGCGATCAACCCGAAAAATTTGCCTTGTTCATGTTTGGTGTGAGCGCATCTCAAAGAGTAGTGAGGAGAACTTTTAGCAAGCCTAAGCGTGTCTTAAGCAGAGAAGATGGTGGAAACAGAGAGAGCTGATTGGCTGATCCACCACCTAAACAGTGGATCCGCTGTGGATCCCTAACCCTAAACTTCTTTAACAATCATACAATTATTCATATGTAGATAAGATAAACTTTATCATCCTCATAGAGGGAAATTAATTAGTTTTAGCTGCGACGGGTTAAAGGTGCGACCCTACAAACTTCGATTTTATTGAGGATAAATAAATAATAATATTAAATAGTCATGAATAAAAATTGGACTAATGTACAAAGAATATAGCGCAGGGGAAATTGTATATTATTTTGTAAAACAACATTTTAGAAGAATTGGAATATGTTGTAGAAAAAACATACTCCAGACGAATGTTTGCTTGGATAGAGACGGAGAAGCTATCGTTTCCTCTCTAGCTTTTGATTGCTGCACTGAGCACTTCTCACTTTCCAGGCAAGTGTGTAAAAGGAGAGAAAAAACAAAAAAACAAACACATTGATCTGCGGAAACGCTCTTCAAAATTGGCCTATTGGCACCGTGATCCCGGAACCAATCTACCTTTCAACACTCCTCTATTCTCCTCCCAGAGCTGTGTGGACAGAGGCACTGCACCTCTTTCCATAGCCATGCCCCTTTATCCAGTTCGGTTTTCTCCACCATTTTTCTCCATTTTATGTCAGTCATTTTGCCAAATACAACCCCTTTATAAAAACAGGCAATCATACTAAAATGCTGACAGGTGAATCGACATTTTTATCAAATAGATGAAGTAGTAACATGGCCAGCATGGTGAGTAAACATAAGAAAATCAAAATAATGATGAGGGTGTAAATAAGATGCATCCAAGTCATACATTTTGATGCGGTGTGACAATTATTTAATTTTGCTTAGTTTCCTCATCATGACACACATTTCTTAATCCAGTGTAATCTGTTAATTTTTCTCCATTGATTACTAGGAGTACATTTGTGTTGCTTTTTGTTTGTTTCTTGTGTCAACCAATCACAGCTCTTAAAACACAATGTCACACATAGCAACGAAGTCAACCATACTTTCTCACTAAGATAAACATTTTTATTCAGAGCTGCTCTCAGCAACTATCTGAATCACTCTTAAGGTAAAACTCCTTGTAGGCTGTGGGCCAGAATCTGTAGGATGACTTTTCGTATGAACTGTGAGGGGGCAACTTTCTTGCACTTGGATCAGTTTCTACAGATAGCAGTAACCTCAAAAAACCAATGTTCACTTGCACATTAATAAGTTATAGCCAATAAAAAATATGAACCATTGCGCTCCTGTCTAAGAGGTCACGTGATTCGAGTTTTGCTGCTCAGCCAATCAGATCGACGTATTGTCAGCTGTGTGACTTCAACCAGTTCATCATGGCTGCGCCTGTAAGGTGTTGTACGCATCCATTTCCAGACGAAGAAAGCCCAATAATACCATTTTCTGGTGCCAGTTGGCAGAGATCTTGATGGCAAGGAAAAAGAAACATCCCAGTCCATCCATCCATCCATTTTCCGACACGCTTATCCCTGCTGGGTTCGCGAGGGGAGCCGGTGCCAATCTCCAGCTGTCAATGAGCGAGAGGCAGGGTACACCCTGGACAGGTCGCCAGTCCATCGCAGGGCAGAAATAGCCCAGTCTTTTGCCCAATTTACTGTGATATCACCAAGTCCTGCTGCGCTAGGATAGCACAGGAAGTGCTGCTCGAAATACACGGACAAAGCCAAACTGGGAGAGCCCGCAAACTAGCGGAAGCCGAGGAAGCCAGAAGTCAGCAGGACTCCAAAAAGAGCCAGATCGTGAACCAGCACACCATGCTAACACCCGATCGAAAGTATGACGTTTGGAAAGTGCTGAAGGTAGGCATTTTATTCCCTTTATTTTTTTGGATTGAATTGAATTGAAGTACATATATTATAAATCCACCACCATGTGTCCCTTCTATGACTATAATAGCTAGCTACTTGTAGTGGAGCCATCTGCGGGGGTAATTGTAACAGATGACCATTTTTATTGGCATAAATATTTTCTGCACTGGTTTTTCCAATTTGTCGTTCACCCATAAATAAGAAGGAGGGAATAAATGTAAAGTTAGATTAACAAAATATCATCAGTCTGAGTCTCGCCTTCCGCTCGTTTGCGGGCTCTCCCAGTAGGCCGGTAGCTGTAATCTGTTTCGAGTTTCGTTCCTGTGACTCTGGAACTAAACTATTCCTGCACTTTTTCAATCATTACTAGGGACTAAACTTACAATTAAAAGTTCTCCACGTGAAACCTGCACATTTATAAGTTACAAGGTGTTGAAAGAGCCAACTTTTAGAAAAACGTGATAAATTAGGGTTTTCCCTTCATTTTAAGTGCTTCCCATTTTTTTCAGAAGAGAAGAATGAAAACCAAGTTTCTTTAATCTGGTGTATCTAAGTACTTTCTGCAAATATTACAGGCTTTGAATAGCTCACTCAAATGACTTATGAGTTAAAGTGATATAAAAACTGCATGTTTTCAAGAAATTGAGACCTTAGGCTGAGCTGCACCCATGGCTTTTCATTTCACATTTAAAGACTTAGACTTAGACTTTCTTTATTGTCATTTTGTATGCACAGAGTGCATACAGAACGAAATTTCGTTTTCACACAGCTCAGAAAGATTGCAGTAACTCTACAGGATACCTTGCAGTGAATTACAGTACAGGATAAAAAGTGCAGTGATAAATCGCAGTCACTTACAGGATAAGTTTCAATAGATTTCCGGATAAAGTGCAGCAGTGAACAGTAGGCAGTTGAAATATAACCAATGTAAAACAAATATAAACAAATATGCAGTAAGGTGCATCAGTGATTTACCAGTAGACAGTTGTGCAGCGAGGTGCAGCAGTGATTTAAAAGTAGGCAGTTGCATTGTA
Source organism: Fundulus diaphanus (assembly GCA_037039145.1). Classification (NCBI taxonomy): domain Eukaryota; kingdom Metazoa; phylum Chordata; class Actinopteri; order Cyprinodontiformes; family Fundulidae; genus Fundulus; species Fundulus diaphanus. The sequence continues at coordinate 52,053,571 of CM073128.1, forward strand.
AACAGTTTTGCAGTACGTTTCCCGGTAAGGTGCAGCAGCGATTTTGCAGGATACGATACAAATGTGCAAATGTGCAAATCAGCTAGTCGAGTGTGGTACACAGTCCGTTTTTATACTTCAGCAGTTCAGCAGTTCAACAGTCTGATGGCAGCAGGGAAAAAGCTTTTGCAGAACCTAGTGGACCTGCAGCGGATGCTGCGGAACCTCTTTCCAGAGGGCAGCAGGGAGAATAGTCTATGGTGGGGGTGTGAGGGGTCCCTGATGATGTTACGGGCTCGAAACACACAGCGCTGCGATGAAATGTCTTTAATGGAGGGAAGAGGAGCCCCGATGATCCCTTCTGCTGTCCTCACCACTCTCCTCACGTTCTTCCAGTCGGAGGCACTGCAGCCTCCACACCACACAGAGAGACAGCTGGTCAGAATACTCTCTATGGTGCTTCTGTAGAAGGTCGTGAGGATGGGCGGGGGCAGGCGGGCTCTCCTCATCCTCCGCAGAAAGTACAGTCGCTTCTGTGCCCTCTTCACCAGTGACATGGTGTTCACAGTCCAGGTGAGGTTGTCCGTGATGTGCACCCCCAGGAACTTGGTGCTGCTGACCACCTCCACCGCTGACTTGTTGATGAGCAGTGGAGCATGGTGAGGCCGGTTTTTCCTGAAGTCGACGATGATCTCCTTCGTCTTCTCCACGTTCAGGATCAGGCTGTTGTCTCTGCACCAGGCCACCAGCTGCTCCACCTCCTCTCTGTAGTCCTGGTCGTTGTCGTCTCTGATCAGGCCCACCACCGTTGTGTCGTCTGCAAACTTCACGATGTGATTGGTGGTGAACCTGGGGACGCAGTCGTGTGTCATCAGGGTGAACAGCAGGGGGCTCAGGACGCAGCCCTGAGGGGAGCCCGTGCTGAGGGTGATGACATCAGAGGTGTTCTGTCCGACCCGGACTGACTGAGGTCTGTTGGTGAGGAAGTCTAGCAGCCAGTTTCGTAGGGGTGTGTTGAAGCCCAGATGCTCCAGTTTTCCCACCAGATGTTGTGGGATGATGGTGTTGAACGCTGAACTGAAGTCCAGGAACAGCATCCGCACGTGCGTGTTCTTCTCCTCCAGGTGTGCCAGGCTCAGGTGAAGAGCAGAGGAGATGGCGTCCTCAGTGGAGCGGTTCCGTCGGTAGGGAACCTGGAACGGGTCGAGTGTAGATGGGAGACTGGAGACGATGTGTTCCTTTACCAGCCTTTCAAAGCACTTCATCATGATGGGAGTCAGTGCAACAGGCCGGTAGTCGTTGAAACAGGTGACTTGAGGTTTCTTTGGCACCGGAATGATGGAGGCAGACTTGAAGCATGCTGGCACTATGGCTTGGTCCAGCGAGGTGTTAAAAATGTCTGTGAGGACACCAGCCAGCTGACCTGCACACTCCTTGAGCACCCGCCCAGGTATGTTGTCGGGGCCTGGGGCCTTCCACGGGTTGACTCTCCTTAGAGTCTTCCACACGTCGGCGGTGTCAAGGCAGAGGACCTCCTCTTCCTGATGGGGAACAGCTTTCACTGCTGGAGTGCTGTTTAGGGCCTCAAACCTCCCAAAGAAGTTATTTAGTCCATTGAGGAAGTCAGCATCAACTTCACCCACCGGGGGGGAGGGCGTGTTGTATTCATTGATCGCCCGGATGCCTTTCCACATGCTCCTGGTGTTGCTGGCGTCATGGAAAAGCTCCTGGATTTTCTGACTGTGGTTCCGCTTTGCTAGCCTGATGGCACGGTTCAGGTTGGCTCTCGCTGTCCTCAGTGCCTCCTTGTCTCCAGACTTGAAGGCTGAGTTCCGTGCTTTTAGCGCTTGACGGACCTCCGCAGTAATCCAGGGTCGTTGGTTGGCTCGGGTGATGATGGTCTTGGTGGTGCAGACGTCCTCAATGCATTTGTTGATGTAGGCTGACACAGTCATGGTGTACTCATCAATGTTGATCTTGTCCTCATAAGTTGCAGCAGCTTTGAACATGTTCCAGTCAGAGCACTCAAAACAGTCCTGGAGCGCCTCCATTGCTCCCTCAGTCCACACCCTCACCTGCCTCGCTGTTGGTTTTGCTCTGATCAGCAGGGGCCTGTATGCAGGAATTAGCATCACAGAAAGGTGGTCTGAAGAGCCCAGGTGGGGGCGGGGGGCTGCTCTGAATGCTCCTTTTATGTTTGTGTAGACTAAGTCTAGAGTGTTCTCTCCCCGAGTTGCAAAATCCACGTGTTGGTAAAAATGAGGGAGAACAGTTTTCATATTTGCCTGGTTAAAATCCCCAGCAATGATGAAAACACCCTCTGTGTGTGCAGATTGCAGCTCAGAGATAGTCCGATAGAGAACACCCATAGCATCTTTTGTGTTTGCGCTGGGAGGAACATAAACCGCTGCGATGATAACAACAGTGAACTCTCTAGGCAGATAAAAAGGTCTGCAGCTAATAATCATAAGCTCAATGTCCGGAGAGCAGAGACTTGTGACTAATCTAGCATTTTTACACCAGGAGTTATTGGTGTAAACGCAGAGTCCGCCTCCTCGGGACTTACCGCAGAGTTCTGTTTGTCTGTCGGCGCGGAAAGTAGCGAGTCCCTCCAGGCTAACGGCGTTGTCTGGGATTGTTGAGGTGAGCCATGTTTCGGTCAGAATGAGAGCGCAGCAGTCCCTGAACTCCCTCTCTGCAGAGAGCTCGAGTTGTAAATGGTCCATTTTGTTGTCCAGTGAGCGAACGTTGGAAAGCCAGATGGATGGTAGCGGCGGTCTGAATGGGTTAGCCTTTAGCCTCGCTGCTAAGCCTCCTCGGCACCCGCGCTTCTTCGGCCGGCTACACCGCTTCCGCGTCGCTCTCCTCCGGCGTGAGCTGCTCGTCGAGGCCGCCGCTTCACAGGCCTCCGGGGCTGGTCTCCGTAGGACGCCGCAGTCACGTAAACAGTCGAGCATGGTATTTAAAAGTCCAAAAACACAACTTGATCGTAACTCCAACAGGCGCTCGCGGTCAAGTACTGATCGGCTGGGTAGATGAGTGGTTTCCAGCGAGTTTGGCGGCATTTTTATGCAAAAAGTCCGCGAGTTGATACAGGAGCTGTGTTTGGCTGCTGCCGCCAGGGGCGCCGCCGGACAAAAAGTAGGCCTATTGACATTTTACATTGAATCCAGTATTGAAATTTTTTATAAGGCACTTCTTTACCATTCCAGCAATTATTCACTAAATTAGGAAATTAAATATCAGCCCCAACAACAATGACAGACACTTGTACATGTACATATATGTACATACACATATAAGTGATGCCTTTTTGATGCCTTCACACTGAAGGCATCAAAACTATGAATTAACACATGTGGAATTATATACTTAACAAAAAAGTGTGAAACAACTGAAAATATGTTTTATATTCTAGGTTCTTCAAAGTAGCCAAAATCTACGAAAAAAACTGCGATGATTCTGCCCAATTTTCTTTCTATCACGAATAAACATACATGTTTACCACGGGCGCCGCCATGTTGTTTTCTGACGTCATGACCTACTTAACTGACATCTGATTGGCTGAGCAGCGGCCGGTCGTGACCATAATATTGCGATATTTTCTCGTCTTGATCTGGCTGTAACTTGCCTTGTGCGCGGTTTTGTGTGGAGAACTTTTTATTCTATGCATTTGAATATATGATCTATCATTTAAGACAAGAATAGAGTAGTTCCACGAATACAGGAACGAAAGTGAACGCTACAGATTACAGCTACCGGCCTACAGTTTGGCTTTGTCCGTGTATTTTGAGCAGCACTTCCTGTGCTATCCTAGCGCAGCAGGTCTTGGTGATATCACAGTAAGTTGGGCAAAAGACTGGGCTATTTCTGCCCTGCGAAGAACTGGCGACCTGTCCAGGGTATACCCCGCCTCTCGCCCATTGACAGCTGGAGATAGGCACCAGCGCCCCTCGCGACCCCAGCTGGGATAAACGTGTCGGAAAATGGATGGATGGATGGATGGATGGATGGATGGATGGACTGGGCTATTTATTTTTCTTTGCCATCTAGATCTCTACCAACTGGCACCAGAAAATGCTATTATTGGGCTTTCTTCGTCTGGAAACGGATGCATACAACACCTTACGGGCGCAGCCATGATGAACTGGTTGAACTCGCACAGCTGACAATACGGTGATCTGATTAGCTGAGCAGCAAAACTCGAGTCACGTGACCTTGTCATGATTTGGGTTTTGTGTTAGTTCAGTTTTGCACTTTTCTTTATTTTACTTGGTTATCAGTCAGGGTTCTGCAAGCTTTTAGTTCAGTTCTGTTTACCTGCCATCTCACTTATATGTCTTCACCCAATCAGTTTGTGTCACTCCCCTGTCAGTAGTCACCAGCCAGTCGGGGCTATTCATCTGTCAGTCACTTCCCTTCCTTTGATTAGTTCCACCTGTATTCTGTAATTAGTTTCTACTCCGTTCACCTGCTCACTCCCCTATTTTGGTGTGTCTGGTCCAGCGTTCCATTTATTGTTGACCTGTTGATATGACACAATTTTGCCTACGGATATTCTGAGCCAGCCTGTTCCCTGTTTTCTGTTTTTTCCTGCCTGATCTGACTGCCTGCCTGTTTTGCCTCACCTGGTTCTGTTTGTGGAGTATCTGAGTTAGCCTGATCCCTGCCTGTTTAGACTGCTCATCTGTGTACCGTTGTGGACTGTTTCAGAATCTGCCTGTCCTCATCTAGCCAGTCTGCCTGTTTGTGTACAGACCCTGGATTTGTTATTCTGACCACTGAGCCTGCCTGTCCCTGTCTTGCCATTCTGACTTTAATATACCGTCTTAAAGTCTTAACATTTTTGTCTGGCTGAGTACTGGGTCCTTCTGTCCTTGTTTCATGACAGACCTCTTGCACAGGAGCGCAACAGTTTATATTTTTTATTGGCTATAGCTTATTAATGTGCATGTGAAAATGTGGGAACATTGTTTTTTTGAGATCACTGCTATCTGTAGCCACTGATCCAAGTGCAAGAAAGTTGTCCCCTGACAGTTCATACGAAAGTTCTTAAGGAGACGTCCTACAGATTCTGGCCCACGGCCTATTGGCACGAATTTTTAGACAAATCTGGAAGCTCTCTGACAGGCCACTGAGAATATTTCTGATTCTGGGCACAGGAGTCCGAGTCAAGTTTTTAGGATACCAGTCTAAGTCAAGCCTGAAGTCTTTTATTTATTGGACTTAAGAGCATCTTGAGTCCAAGTCTCAAACTCAGGTCACCATCTGTGGGCATTAATAATGTTTGTGAATAAGGTACACTTAGACCACTGAAAAACATTTAATTATCATGTCATGCAGGTGCATAAACCAACCATAGGAACATCTGTGTCATTAAACCAACTTCTCCTAAAGTTTCTTTCCAGGATGTGGTCTCGCATTTTTGCAACATGTCTCACATTCTGTCTTTGACTAACATTTCATCCAACTTTACTTCAGCTTGCTGCTTCTGTATTTTTCTCTATCTTAAAGCATAATTTATTAAACTTGCTAGATGATTTATTTAGTTCTTGATTTTTTTTACTTGTTTTAAGTAACTAAAATTCAACTTAATATTTGAAGAAGAATACTAAATTACAAAAAGCAGTGTTTGCACTTCCTAACATTGCTAAATTCAAAATAATAAACACAGATGAGTGTTTCATGTGTGCATACCCGCTGGAGGAAGTGCTGGCCAGTGACCGTCGAAGGCTAACAGGTTGGTTGATTGAATGGTTATGGTCATATGCCAGGTGACCTTGAAGCTCCCCAACAGAGAAACCAGGTCCCACTCCAGCAACTACTGGAGCTGCACACAGAGAGCAAACACTGTTAAGACCTGGAGTAAAAACAAACAACTGAAATGTACACCCAAATGTTTGTCTTTTAGCTAATTTAATGCAGCACAACCTCATCCATTGACATATTTCACATATCCATTGACCAGCCATCATATCAGGATATATCAGGACAGCATATTGTATATCATAACATGAGAAGCTGGACTATAAATAAAACCTTCTCCTAAAGACAGAATGACAAAAAACATCTATTCACTTGGTTTTACAGGATTAGTTCACATATTTTAAAGTTAGGTCCTGTGAAGTTATAATCAGGTAATATTTCCTTTACCTGTGGTAAAAATGTCATCATCTATGGGCTTTTTGGAAATGAAATTAGCCCTATATCTAACTTTAGCAGTGTAGAACAACTATTCAAATCAGTGGGATACAAATATATGTGAGCATAGCAGTTTATGGTTTCACAAAAGAGTGTTACAACATTTTGACATAGTGTGAGGTCAGTGATCTTATCTCAAATGGGAACAAAACAAATAGGATGATTATAGATTTATTTTCTTTTTTTAACTGATGATTATGTGATTAGAATTTTCAGGAGAATAAGGAATATGTCAAACACCTTTTCCATCCTAACTGCTTAACTAGCAGGACACTGGACTGCTCTTGTTTTTTAAAGATGTTTCACCTCTCATCCAAATTGCTTCTTCAGTTCTAAACATGTAACCTAGTAAAAGGATTATAAGTTTTACATCAACACATTAATAGGAATCACATTAATAGGGTCATCAATATCCATAATGAGGCAAATAAGACTGGTGCTGGTGCTAACTGTCATTCAGCTCAGATCATTGTAGTGTAGCAATTAAGGTGCTTTCTGTACCATTTTAATAGTATTTGATTATGGCAATGTAGTTACCTTTACCTTGTGTACCAGTGTGAAAGAGAGAATAGGCCAGATCAGACAGATTCTAGGTGCATAGGAGTCTAGGGATACATCAATAAAGGACATGGACAAGACTTTGGTTTAAAGTGAAAAAAATATTTGTAATGAAAAATTATCAAAGAATTAAAGTGTAATACAATAACAAAATTAGAGTGCTTGTTACCCAAAAATAAAATATACCCGGGTATAGTCCTGTAACTCCTTCTCAATTTCTGTTATAGTCTGATCTATATTTTGGTATTGTTGGTTCAGCTTTCAAAGCATTTGTAACCAGTCGGGCTATAAGCTACCACTTTCATCGACTCTTTGGGCCATTCAATATTGGATGGTCCATCCGATCCGTTTACCTCTGCACGTCGGCAGTTCAAAACTCCGATCCAAACAGAAAAACCTGACCAATGCAGGGTACCATGTGCTAACAAAGGCTACAAGGTTTTCCAGGCTTCACTGGGCACTTGGCATTCAGCAACTTCAACATCAATCTCCAATTGAATCAATAGAAGAATGCCGATTATCACATCTTAGCTTTTACAACAACACAAGCAGGCGTTCTCTGTTCAACGTCTGAGGAGAGACTGAGCAGGGCTGCACAATGCTCAGGGGCTCAACCTTGACCTTATTTGTTAATGCTACGTCAGACTAAACTGTTACTGGCTGCTCAGTGTGTCTATCAAAATTTAATTTAAATCAACACATTGATCCACTTGTATTTCAACGTTTTTTTTAATCAATATTTATTCCAATTGCGATTTTATGTTTATAAGTGTTTATGAATATTTATAGCTTTAATGGTGTCTTAACACTGGGTTACAGTAACTTGGCAATTGAAAAAATGTCAAAAACAATATCTTGTGTGTAGCGTTGGACATATGTTCCAAGGTGTAAATTGAGGTAAGATCACCCAGGAAGATGAGTCAGGGCTGCAGAGTAGGTGTAAGACTCTCAACAAAGTAACAGTTGAACAACAGTTCGAACAGTTTGAACAAGAGCGTGCAGCGCATCACACGCATGCTCTTGCCCAGAGAATTCGGCCCGAATCACTCTCTCATAAACTGACTTATGGAGCCTTTGGACGCAACTGCGGTAAATAGAAGATAACTAATTTTACACGTTTGGCAATTGTAAGGGCATAAACGGGAAAGAAAACAAATAATATTTAACTTCAAAACTTGTGCAACTTGGTCAATACACCTTTAACTAAGGCTAAGTTAGGGTTCCCACACATTTGAAGTGCTTTCTTGGTGTGTTTATTTTGCTTGACCCTTGCCTCAGTCTTTATCGGGACATTTCAGCTTGATGCTGTGGAGTTCTGATGACAGACAGATTATGTTCTAGTAGGTGGCTAGATTCAAAAGGTAATCACTGGTCCATGTGCATGGGTTTTCTATAGATATCAGTAGTGAGGCTTCCACTTTTCCTAATGTGCATTAGGCAGTACAAAACATTTAGCTTGTTGTCTCTAGTGTTCCTTTGTGAATTTGATATTGTCCAATGAGTTGATATGTTTAATAAAGGCTTCCACTTCTTTTTCTTGAATTTTGACCCATGTTTCCTCCACATATCTAAACCAGTGACTAGGTATTGTTTTGTTAGATATTAAATTAAGCTACATGTTGTTGGAGCTGCTGAAAGCAGTTACTGGAAATATAACAGATGATCCACAAGCATTATGGACCTCACAGATGTGACATACATAGATATGGGCAAAAGGGACTGATAAAGGAAAACTGTCAACTAACTCGGGGCAACACCACACAGGGATGATTTTGCTTCAGGCTATTCCACAGTCTGGCATATAATGCCCCAGTAGTGACCAGTATCTACTGACGATGTGAGGGGTATACCACTCTTGCAGGGTGTGTCCTTGCCATAGGAAGCTGATGTAACCTTTATTCTGGGCTTGCTCTTCTTCATTCTTTTCTCCTATACCAAACTTCTTTAGAGCCCAAGTTCTGATCTGTACCGTTTCTCTGGCTTGTTTAGATTAAAAGTGTTAAAGGAACAATAAGCGAAATTTCATTATTTTACATAGAACTAAAAATAGTTTTGTGAAGAACTAAAGATATCTTTTTAGATGGACTATGGTATGACTTCACACACTGTCTCTCTGTGATGTTCTCCAGTCTTTTGATTACATAGCCGGGCTAGCCACACGTCCATGTATATGGATGTGAGTGCATCTACATCCACCTGAACAGCCCCTCCCTCCCCTTAAACGGCTACCACCATGTTCACCCGCAGACGATCGGGACAGATTTTTACCACAAAAATCAATGGTCAATGGTTGTCAGATATAAAAAGTGACAAAACAAGGATTAACATTAGACTCGAGTTACCACAGTGGAGAACATTTGTAGAGCAGAAACAGCTTCAGTTTGACTTTGGAGCTAGCTTTTCTTCTCTGAACTGGTGAGTAACAGCATGAAGTCAAATACTGTTTTTTGTTGGTGTTACAGTCTTATTAGACTTGTGTTGCTATGTTGATTTGATGTGGGTTAATTGTTGGAGTTTGACCATCGATGGGTAAGGCATTACTGTTGTGAGGCAAGTAGCCGGTTGCCAGTTTCTCACAGTTAGCATTGTTTAATGCAGCACACCAGGATCGTCATGTACATTCAGGGCATTCTTTTTTGACAAAATAATTTAAGACTGAAGCGGATAACTGGTCTGGTGCTTAGATTTTGGAGGTAGAGTGAGTCGTGGCTTGCCAGACATCTTGTTTTGGTCAATAGACAGTACTCAAATGTGCACCTCGTGGTGAAATTTTGCATATTGTTTCTTTAAAGTATAGTTTCTGTTTCGAGAGTCATCTCCTACTAAAGAAGTTATTTGTTTTTTCAACGTGTCACTGGTTCTCTGGGGTAAAAGGACCAGGCATTGTGCAGAGGCATCTAACCGCCGACAGGAGGTGGTAGCCATTAACAAAATTATTATATATACAGATATAAGGTGTGGAGACTCCTTTTAAAATATCGGTGGCTGTCATGTTAGTTCCTGTGTGAGTGGATTTTTGTATTTTTGGAGGTAGAGAAATGGTACAGAATAATTGTTTGCAAATGTGTAAGATGAGACAGCCATGAGAGTATACAAGTGTGAAGCCTGATATGCAAGGCTCCAGCTTTTGAAGAATGCTATAGTCTAGGCAGGTGTCTTCAATTCCAGTCCTTTAGGTCCGGTGTCCTGCAGCTTTTAGATGTGTCCCTTGTCCAACACACCTGAGTCAAATAATCAGGTCATTACCAGGACTCTGGAGAACTTTACTCCATGCTAAGGAGCTAATTTAGCCCTTTGATTCAAGTGTGTTGGAGCAGGGACACATCTAAAAGCTGCAGGACAACGGACCTCCAGGCCCGGAATTGAAGACACCTGGTCTAGGGGAAGTAGGTTTATAGTTCCTTTATTGTATGGTGGGGAAAATACTCTTCTCTTACACACAATATAAAAAAGACTGACCCCAAAAGTGCACGTCAAATCGGCTTAGAGTTTAAGTCCAGTGACTGTCATAAGTAGTTCAAAAACGTCCAGTCGAGGTCACATTTTTTAGGTTTAAATTATTTCAAAAGCTTCTCATAAAGAGGCCCAAAAGCAGGAAACGGGATTATATGTGAAGAAAATATATGTAAGCGAAGTTAAAGCGAAACTGGCCGGTAAAGTATGATAAAATGTATGTATATATTCTAACGGAAGTGATGAGCAGGGACATGTTATGGTGACGCACAAACCTCTTAGCTACAGTGCGCTAGGTCATTGAATCTATTGTGAAAAACTCTAAGTCATTTAGGAACATAAGTTCTGGTGTCAGAGATAAAAATATAAGTCCTCGTGGGACCAGACCGTATGATAATAACTGATGTGTCAAAATCAAACGAGCCCAGGGAGCGCAACCCCACTCCCTTCCTGAAACAGTTCAAAATATGCCTAAATGTTCCGCGTTGCATTAGTAAGAGCTCAATATATATCTGTTAAACTCAGTAGTCTGTGTCAAACAAACTGCAAAATGGGTTTAATAATTGGAAATTACTTAGACAACCTTATCAAACAGAATCACAGATCTGTGTAAATGGGAATGTAGGTGAATGTTTTTGCGATTTTTGTGGATCTGTATGTTCAATTCAATTCAATTAAATTTTATTTATATAGCGCCAATTCATGAAACATGTCATCTCGAGGCACTTTACAAAGTCAAATCAATCATATTATACAGATTGTATAATATGATTATACAATCTGTATGATTGTATGATTGATTATACAATGTTAACAACTATTTGTCTGTATGAGTAAAATATGTGTGATTATTGTTAGAACGATTAACGCCACAACTTCAAAGTGTTCAACAAGCAGCAAATTTCACATATATATACTTCCAGAGATCACCTGGCTGGATATCTGATAGATTTAAACAAAATTTAGAAAGAGGGGATCACTGTTCCCTCGAAGCTGCATGTGTGACAGCTTCCTCTAACCGTCCCGTCATGCACACATGAGCTGTGTCTCAATTCGGCGGCTGCGTCCTTCGAAGGACCCAGCCTACACAGCCTTAGGAGGACCCAGCCATCGGAGGATGCTCCGGAGGATCCTCAACCGTTGGTAAATGGGACGGTCTAGCCTTTGGAGCACTTCCTGGTTGCGACACGACGTCATCACGTCTACCCCAAGCCCGGCGAAAAACAGCACCAGCGCCGATAAACGACGCAAAAAAAATTTATATTGAATTTATTTATTTTTTATTTACTTGTTATTGGAGGAGGAGAGACGGTTTAGACGGCTTCGGCGGCAGTAAAACCGGCGACGAATATTTCTCAGGCTGGGAGAGCGCAGTGGTGAGGTAACATTTACCTGCTATTATTTTCACCCACACCACTTCCATGTGTAGCAGCAGCACTGTTAGATTCATGGTCCTCAGCACTCTCACAGGGTAAGAAGCTAACAGAGAGTAGAAGGTTTCTGTGGACAACTCTCTCTCTGCCCATTAGGACATCCTTAACTCTGTAGACACTGATATCAGGCTTTACTGATATGACCTCATGAGGGATAGATTCTCACTTCTCTGCAACCTTGCATTTCCCCGGCACTCCTCTGTTGGCGATCAGTACTCTGTCTCCAATGACAAGAGGTGATCCTTTGATCTTGCGGTTGTATAGCTTGGCATGGCAAGTCTGTTCCTTGAGACTGTTTTTCTGCACAATCTGAACAGCCTCGTGTAGATCTTTCTTTAGGTGAGAAACAAAGTCTGAGTAGTTGACAATAGTATCATTGGTGAAGGCATGTTGAAACATCACATCAACAGGTAGACGGGGGATCCTTCCAAACACCAGGTAGAATGGTGCGAACCCTGTTGTCTCATTCTCTGTGCAGTTATAGCAGAAGGTTAGTAGCTGCAGCATTTGTGGCCACTTTGCTTTTGGTTGAGGGGGGAGGGATCTGACCATGTCTCCCAGAGTCCTGTTGAATCGCTCTGTGACACCATCCCCCATGGGGTGGTAAGGGGTTGTATGAGATTTCTGTACTCCAGGCATCTCTAAAAGCTCTTTGATTAGCTTGCTCTCAAAGTTGGCCCCTTGGTCAGAATGTATATGGCGAGGAAACCCATAAATGAGAAAGAAGTTGTTCCAGAGACGACGAGCAACTTCCTTGGCATTCTGAGTCTTGCAGGGGAAGGCGTGTGCCATCTTGGAGAAATGATCAGTCACAACTAGAACATCCACAGACTTGTTCCTTGCTCAGCAGTCCAAAAGTCTATGCAGACTAATTCCATAGGCTCAGTAGTGACTATGTTTTGGAGTGGCGCACGGCTGTGCGGTTCCGGTGTCTTCCTACAATGCAGCGCTGACAGGACCGAACATAGTTCATGACATCACGGCCCATGCCATTCCAGAAAAACCTTTGCCTCACCAGAGACAAGGTACGGTGCTGACCTTGGTGACCTGCTGCATCATGGAGACCATGGAGAACTTTCCACTTCATTGAGTCAGGCACTATGAACTGGAGGATTTTCTTGTTCATGTGAGGATCTTTCCTTACCTTGTAGAGCATGCCATTCTGTATGGTGAGTCTAGTCCAGTGTTTCAGTAGTTTAATCACGCTCCGTGATTCATTAGCCCTTTTACGTTTGGTAGGTCTTCTATGTCGCCGTACAAAGTACAAGGCTCTGCTGATTGTGTCGTCAGCCTCCTGCCAATAGACAAGCTGGCTCTGTGGGAACGCAGACGACTGGTTTTCATCCAGCAGAAAATTGGGGTCAACACCGGTTCCATCACATGGCTCACACCTCCGCTGGACTGAACATTGAGGATGGCAGCAACGTCCTCTGCTGAGACTGAGCCTTTTTTGTTTGGTGGAACTGTGTCTTGAACTGGCTCATTTGGCATCTCACTACCATCGTCTACAACAGCTTGACAGTTGTTGGACACTCTGAAGACACGAGTCTGTAATTCACACTGTTGACCTGGTCCAACAGCAAGGTATATGGCTCATTTACGAGGCGATGACCCACACATGACTGGACAAACGGCTCACGGCTAAAGGCGTCTGCAACAATGTTCTTTGGGCCAGGGATGTATTTCAGGTCGAAGTCATATGCAGCAAGTTTTGCCATCCACCGCTGTTCACACGCATTAAGTCTGGGTTTGGTCAGAATATATGTCAATGAATTATTGTGAGTCCATACGGTGAAGTCTCTGCCCTTAAACCAATGGCTGAATTTGTCACATACTGCCCATTTCAAGGCAAGAAATTCAAGCTGGTGTGCAGGGTAGTTCAGTTGGGAGCATGAAAGAGTTCTACTTGCAAAGGCGACTGGCCTGGCCACTGTTCCACCAGACGGCAGATGTGACAGGATCACTCCAATCCCATCAAAGGATGCATCGACAGCTAGAATGAATGGGGCCTTGAAATCTAGGTGGGCCAGAGTAACACTTGTCATGAGGTCATGTTTCAGTGTCTCAAAAGCAGTCTGGCATGCATCTGTCCAATCACCAGGTGTCAGTTTCACATGACCTATCTTTTTGACAGGTTTGCGACCCCTTTTGTGCTTGTTTTGAGCATCCAGTCTAGCTTTGAGCGTAAACAGTGGTTTTGCCTTTGCAGAACATGCCTCAATGAAGCTTTGATGGTACATCACCATGCCTAGATATGATCTGATTTTGCTAGGACAAGGTGTTTTCCCATCAGACTCCATGAGGTCAGTGACTTGGACGTCATTTATGGCTTTCACTTTCTCAGGGTCTGTTCAGACACCATTGTCACTGATGACATTCCCAAGAAACTTCACAGTCCGCCTTAGGAAGAAGCACTTCTTGGGTGCGAGTTTAAGATTGTGTTCCTTGAGGCGGGAGAAAACCATGTGTAGGCGATGGAGTGCGGTTTCCTCTGTAGGTGCAAAAACCATCAGATCATCAAGGTAGCACAAAAGGCTTGTGAAATTCTCATCACCGAATATGGACATCATCATCCTCATGAATGTAGCCGGACTACTGCACAGGCCTTGAGGGAGGCGGTTGTATTCATGTAGTCCAAATGGAGATGAGAATGCTATATATTTTTTGTCATCAGGGTGCAAAGGGACATTATAAAAGCCTGATGTCAGGTCCATCGTTGAGAAGAACGCTTTACCACCAAGGGCAGCCAAAGCATCAGCTTGATGCGGTAGTGGGTAAGCATCCTTCACAGTTCTCGCGTTCAGCCATCTGAAGTCAATGCAGACTCTGAGGTCACCATTTGGTTTCCATACCAGACTGAGTGCAGATGCACACTCGCTGTTTGACTTCTGGATAATGCCTCTCTCTTCCATCTCATTCAGAGTCGTTCTCAGTTTCTCGTACTGGCTTGGTGGTATGCGTCTGTAGGGTAAACGGAACGGCTTGTCATCAACAAGATGGATGCGGTGAACAAACCCCTTAGCTTCTCCACAATCCATCTTGTGACGGGAGAAGATTGACTCATGCTGCACAATGAGGTCAAGGAGCTTGTCTTTCCACTGCAGTGGCACTTCACATGATTTTTGTTCAATGTCTTGCAGACCCAGAGCCTTCAGTGCATGCATAATGTCCTCCTCTGACCTTGGCTGCACAACTTCACTCTGTACACACTGCACATTACACTCAATCTTGTCAGCTTTTGGCAGGTCCTCAACTGCAATACATGGAGACACATCTGCTAATTTGGCATTTCTTCTCAACACTACAACTCGGTCTGTAGGATTGATGACCCTAACAGGTACCCATCGATCTCCCCAAAGAGGAGTGACAACTCTGCCAACAAGGATGTGTTTTGGCCCAGCTTTAGACCGTGTTGGCTCAACAATCACTGTACGGCCTGCCGACATCACTGCTGACTCAGGTAACTTGCTCCAGACAAGGTGTTCACTGTGTGGTTTCAGGGTCACACAACTATTGACTTTCACCGTCCCTACTTTATCTGGAATGCAATCACCCCTCCAACGTTGTGTGTTGGAAAGCAGTGACAGAAATTGGCAGTGGTCAGGTGTCTGGCCATTGGTGTTCTTTAGTTGTGTTAGAATGTGTTTGATGGCATTGCTGCCAATAATCATGTGTTCTGTCTGGCCTGGAACAACCATTGTTGGAATTATCATCCTGCATCCATAAACCATGACATCAAGGTCATACAGGTCTTTGGGGAAAATCTGTTGTCCACCACAGCCTATAATGACATAGTCTTGAGCCATGCCTTTCGTTATGTCAGGACACTGCTGTAAAAGGGACTGAACATAGGATTCACTTATTGTACAAGCCATTGAATCATTGTCTAACAGTGCTTTGAGGGTGGGGCCGTTCTGTACAGACACAGGCGTGTAGAACAGGCTGTTAGTTTCTGCTATTCTTTGGGATCCCTGGAATATCAGTTTCTTGAATGGGGTCAATGTACTACTGTACAACTCATAGAGGGATGCAATATCTTGGATTTCTGGAAACTCATTACTGGCGGGAGGTTTATTGATTTCATCTGCACTGTCCTCCCTTGTGTGCAGACCAGTCAGTTTTCCTGATGCTCTGGGGCAGCTCTTTTAGTTGGGCAGTTGTGGCGTGAATAGCCTGGAGCATAGCACTTGAAACAAAGCCTATTTTCTCTGCAATGTGACAAGGCACTGTGGTAATCAGCTTTGCAAATAATGCATGGTTTAATAGTGAAACCATCAATTTTGTCTGTATTGTCTACAGGTCGCCTGGGTGGAGCTCGCCTTCTTACATGTGACTGATCAGAGGCGCCATGCAGCAGAACCTTCTCTAACATGGACATTACATCTGTCAGGGAGACATACTGAGGGCTGTGTGTCTGGGGGTACTCCTGACTCTTGTGTGTAGGGACCAAGCCATGGCTCACCTCTGCTTTGTGCACTTTAATGTCCACTGTCTTCTCGTGGTGCACTGGGGAAGTTTCTTTACAGCTCACCTCAGCATGGTACTCATTCAGCACCTCCTGGACTTCACACTCTGACCACCTATCAATAGTTTTGGACCGGAGATGGAGGTAAAACATACGTGTCACCTCCATCTCAGGGTTTTCAAACGATTTGCCCTGCTCTCTCAGGCAGTCAGAGGCAAAGTCAGCTGCTCTGTTTCGTCTCAGGCAGTAGTCATATGGGTCTTCGTAGTCTTTGGGCAAAGTCGAGTAAAAGTCAGCTAAGGGGACAGCAGAGTACTTAGTAGAGCTAAAGTGTTTTCTGAGGAGACTATAAATCATGTCAGGGTGAGCAGTAATGTTAATGTTACTATTTCTAATACCAAACTTAACTACTTCCTTTCCCCTCAGATGCAAAAGGATTTCATCAGCCTGCTCTTCAATCTTAACATCACCTTTCCTAATGAATGTTCTCACCTGATCTTCCCAGTCATGCATTGTAATGGAGTCTGAGGCATTACCTGCAAAACATGGAGGTTCTTTGACCTTTCTCTGCGTGACAACCTGAACCTGGGACATGTCAGATACACAGCCGGACTGACCCACAGTACTCGCTAAAGTTTGTGTGGCTGTAGAACTGGGAGCAACTGTGTTATGTAGCTGCATGCGTGAAATGATGTTGTCAGCCAGCTGATGTCCTATCTCCTGGATAACAGATTTCATCTGGGCAGCTACACACTCAGAACCGTCACTAGAAGGATTTGGTGTAGGTGTGACATTAGGCATGGGTGTGCTGGCATGATAGTCAACAGGATTATAGATCCTAGCACTAGGAATTTCATCTAATGAGGGCATAAGACCACTAGGAGCAGGACTATCAACAGAAAAAGGAATGGGAGCAAGTATACCTCTTCCCTTACCAATACTAATAGGTTTGCTAAACCGAAAGAGGTTACTTTGATTAGACATTGTTCAGGAGTTTAACAAATGAAAAGATATTCAGAATCCAAAATACAATAGGAAATAAAATCAATAAGATAAGAGATAAGATATACTTTATTGATCTCACAGTGGAGAAATTCACTTGTCACATCGGCTCAGTAATCAAAAGAAGGTGCCAAAAGGAGGAAAAGGAGCATGAGGTATATACAGTGCGTCCACATATATGTGGACGCACTGTATATACCTCATGCTCCTTTTCCTCCTATATATCCACGGTATATATACTGTGGATCGAGAGAAAAAAAGAAGAAATAAAGCAGAGATTTAAGATGACTTATGTACATTTAGGTGACATATACATATGGATTTGGCGTTGTGCATTAAAGTGGT
Organism: Fundulus diaphanus; assembly: GCA_037039145.1. NCBI lineage: Eukaryota > Metazoa > Chordata > Actinopteri > Cyprinodontiformes > Fundulidae > Fundulus > Fundulus diaphanus. Next base: position 52,071,007 of record CM073128.1, read on the forward strand.
ACCAGGTAAAGAACAACAGTGAGGTTGCTGAAGTCTTTTATTTAGCAGGATTATTGCACAGGTTATTGCACAGGGTATTAAATAGTAATTGCACATTAGTTATTAAATAGTAATTGCAAACTAACTTGGAATACACAAATAATAAACAAAATCAATCAAAACAATTTGTTTAGTATATTACACTAATGGCACATAAAGGTTCTCAGTGTACAGAAATATCCTTGCACTGCACTGTAATGCTACTGTGTCAGCTGTGAACATGAACCCATACACAATGTGAACTGATGTCTTCAAAAATCGATGTGGCAGACAGGACGGTCACACGTTCAATGAGCTTGATTGAAGTCCAAGGTCACGGCACCAATGTGACAGCTTTCTCTACTCGTCTCGTCATGCACACGCGGAGGCCAGTTGGTTGGATTTTATGCCATTTACTGAAAGGGGTGGTAAACAACACACAAATAGTGCAGTGAGCTTCCCTACAGGTCCACTAGTTACACAGCAGAGCGCTGAACAGACTGTAATTTAGAAATTCTTATTACAGTGAGTTTTGACAACATTTTCTTGTGACATGTGATCGCATAGTGGTTTTGATAATACATCTTTAAAATGAATTTAATACAATTTGGTCTTTCTTTTACAAATGAGATAAATTAGAAAAATAAATACAGAGAGCAGTCAACATTAATTATTAAATTATTTAACAGCACCCTCTGGTGGTTCACAGAAAATAAAGCTAGCCACGTCATGTCATCATAGAAACAACCAACAAACAAACTGACAGACTGGCAAGTACAACAGAAAAAAGGACAACCATAACTGACAACACAAATTACTGACATTTAATGTAACATAATTACCTGAAAGGGGTGGTCAGCAACACACAAATAGCGCAGTGAGCTTCCCTACTGGTCCACTAGTCACTCTGTGTATTGTAACAAAATTCCAAGTTAGCCTTTGAACATAACCACCAATACTACTCAGAAGAGAACCAGATTTGATGGCTTACCACAGCACAGCGCTGAACAGACTGTGTGGAATTTTGGGTTTCCCTTCGCATTTATAAGCAACCAGTAGGGGGCGCCAATAAACCACCCATCACAGGACAATTATGAAAACTATTTTAGCAAGAATTCCAATACCCGTTACACATGTATGCACAATTGTGCACTGCATCTCGGTGTAAGGTTGTGCATCCCTGAATTTTTGTAACTTGGCTCGGCCCACACGCGAAAGCCTCATTCAAAATGGAGGGATTCAAAGAAGCCCTCATCAAAACTATGTTTTTGGTGAATACTATGTCCGCATCAAGTATAAATGTCTACAATGCTTCAAAGGGCTCACTCCCAGTCCATCCAAACAGGTGGGGCAACCCAACACGTGAGTATAATCAACCTTTGTACTGGTCAGTCATTCACCCATTAACGCACACTTTCACACCCTGATGGTGGGGAGCTACACGGTTGTCACAGCTGTCCTGGAGTAGACTGACAGAAGTTGAACAGTACCACATGCTTGTTCCAGAAAATGTAAATAATTTAATGGCAATAAAATTTGAACTCTGAAAGATGTACATGTATCTCAGTTCCTCCTTAGCAGGACCCCATTCTGACATAAAACATATATAGCTCATAAAAAACCCATATGACTTGTTATAATCTCAGGTTTTGGACAGGTGTAATACTGGTGTAACCTCAGAGTACATGTGTGATGTTGCTCACATAGGTATAGTGAGGGCTCAGACATTAAAAATTAGGGGGAACATTAGAGGGGACTGATCTTTTAAATCAGCGGTTCCCAAACCTTTTTAGCCGTGCACCCCCTTCTGTGTCCCAATCTTCAAAAAGAAAAAAAAGAAAAGAAAAAATGGCAGTCACAACAACACAACCATAATAACAACGGTTATGGAAATAAAACTGGAACATAATTTGAATTAAACTGCAATAAAGTTACACGAAACATCCACAACAGAATCCTGAGGATTTTTAGGTGCAGTGGTGGCTCAGCCTGGAGCCAGAGAAAGAAAGAGACACTCAGATCGGTCAAACCTCTACAACCTCAAATGTCAGGTGGATTCACGGACTAAACCCTGTGTGTGTTCTCACTTTATTTATTTTATGTACCAGCTTCTAAATCTGAGTCTAACAATTTACGCTGCAAAATGCAAAAACGAAGAAGTTTAATTTGATTTGTGTCCAATGGGGGAGGAGAGAGAGAGAGAGAGAGAGAGAGAGAGAGAGAGAGAGAGAGATCCTGATTGTTTCACAGCGGTTACCTTCAGCAGGTAAACACGCCCACGGCAATTAATATCCACCACAGTTCTCTGCTTGCTTGGATGCTTTTTTCTCTGCTCCTTCCTTGTTTGGATTTTTCTGAGTTTAACTTTTTATCTCTTAGCCAAAAGTACAGAATGGTTGGACAAAACCATTTTACATCAGTGACTCTCAAGGATTTGCTTATTTAATTTTTATATTTTCCCGTGAGGACTTTGAGAAAACGACCAGCCAATGTCAGCTAATCAGCACAAGATGCCTACCTTCACCACAGAGGACTTTGACAAGCTTCTACAGAAGATAGTTGTTATGAAACTGAAAATCCACAGACTTGAAGTGATTGTGGAGGTAAACGCTAGATATGGAAATGATACAACTCTGCCCATGATTCCAGACAGTGACAACCAGCTCAGCAACGGAAATGAGAAAAAACCCACCTGTAGCCCCCCTGGAACTCTCTGGGCGCAAGGGAAAAGAAGACAACAGGCAGTTCTCACTACAAATGATTGGAATGAACCATCTATATGTCAGGGTTTAGTTTTTAGCTTTGTTTACTGTCAATAAATGTTGGAATACTACTATAAATGTTGGAATTCCACTACAAAACAGATTTGCTCTACTTCAACATGACACCGAAGAAAATAGTCCAGCTCCTGACGACAATCAAAGGTATGGCAACAATCTTCATTCTAAGTCTAAGTCTTATCCTAAACTGCCAGAGAAAAAACAAGCCACAAGGCCACAAACCTTAACATTATGCAATGCACCTGTAAATGGAATTAAACACTTATGTAACAAGAATAATGCAGAAGTGATAATCTGACTGTAACGAGGTGTTTGATATCTCAGAGAGCCTTCCAGAGATCATAAAACAGTGCCCGACCCTGGGAAAAAAATCATTGTACACAATGGGGCCTTGGGTGACGTTGTCTGCTATATATAGTTGAGAGTCTTAATGTCAAGGTGTTTCTCAATGGACCTCTTGTAACCATTTATTGCAGAGATAAGAATTAAAGAATTCCGATGCCTAAAAACTAACTAAAAATTTTTTATGAAACATCCATAAGCTTCACTGACAACTTCGATATTTTCTAGGAGAAAATACATCTTTTCAACACAGACGATTTCTCACTAAATAGGTCAGGTGCAAAACTCCTCATTTCCAGCATGTTCTATTCCGTAAACCATGCACCAGCACCTTTGTCCTTAAACAATGTACAGCCTGCAACAGCCAAGATATAGCTAGCCAGGAAGATGGCCCAGAAAGAGACTAGGGCTGTCATAAACAATTACTTTAGTAATTGATTACTCTATCGATAATGACGATTAATCGAGTAATCGGATAGAAAATTGACACATTCTGCAGATTTTTCACTTAATTACTTCAGTGTATTTTATGAGCAATAGAAACAAATAAAAAATGCAAATTAGCAAATGATGATTATCTTTTATTAACAAGGAGAAATGTGCAGCTAAAAAGTTCTAGGATCAAAATGTTAAAAGCTCAGCCCTTTCTGGTTAACTTAACATCAATAACTCAGCTGCCTCTGTAGTGAAAATGTAGGACGTTTTCACTTGCATATTGCATTCAGAACTATTTTTAAATTAAAAAGCATAATTCTATTCATATAAAACATAACACTTCTATTGTATTTCAGGGCTAGGTTGAACTTAGTGTTTTTTATTAAACAAATAGAGAGTAAAAATGACACATTCATCAAAAGGATAAACAGCAAATTTCAATTTAGGCATAAAAAAATACTGCCTTTTAAGAAAAAACATTCTTACCTATGCTTAATAGAGTAGAAATACATTTACTGTCCGATAGTGGGGAAATTCGGGGGTGACAGTGGCAAAAACAGGTAGGCCTAGACACCAGACTTTACAACCCAGAAAAAAAACTACATTTAAAGTTAAGCTGTACAGCAGAAGAGAAAGAAAAAAAAATACTGTGACATCAAGCAGGCTTAAATCTGAAGCTACCAGACTTTCGCTCTTCTTTCTGAAAACGTTTCGACACCTATCCAAGAGTTTTTTACAATTCTGATGGCTCAAGGGCTTGTTTGCTCTTGCGATGACCTCCATAACTGAGCATCTGCACATGCAAAAAATACTGTGGAATTATTAATACATAGTAAGGCATATATAGATAAAAATAAAGTGATGAACTTAAAAATTTAAGAAATAAAAAACAATTTAATATTTTAGTGAAACGTTTTTTGTGGCAAAAATTAACTGCAAAGACATCCACAGAATACAACCAGAACCAAACTCCTCTAAATTTAAATCTCTGATGTTTCCGCAGGTTTGTAGTGGAACCTGCTCTTAAAGTTATTTTCATTCTGCTTTGTTGTCCCCAACATCTTTAAACTGCAACCAAAATTTGTTTTCGCCTGTTCCCCACTTTACAGGAGAACCTAACAAACTCACCCTCTACTCACAGCTGCACCCCGCTCTGTTTTCACATAATGGTATAGCTCTTACGTGATTGGCCGTATGGCCGCCATGTCGACCGATCAAAACGAGTCCTAGTGAAAGAAGAAAGGTGAGGGCTGAGTAGCAAGTAGAAGTGTTAATATTTGGCAGCTAGAAGCTCAGTTGATACCGGGCAGCCCGTGGTGCAGTTTTCTTTTCTTGAATTTGAAGTGTCTCTACACCTTTAAAACCTTAGGTCTCTTTCTCTGTGCAGTGTTATAACCTGTTGCTTTCTGTCTCCATAGCGGATAACCACATTTGGCATCCATGTATTAGCAGCATAGGCTATGATTAGCGTAAGCAGCCTGGCCGGAACAGTGTGCTGAAAAAATAAGCAATGTAACAAAGCTTCGAGGCAGATCATTTTGCCTCGATGAAATTTATAAATCGAGGTCCTCAAATCATTTGATGAATTGTGGCAGCCCTAATCTCAACAGGACGAAAAGTGGATTTACCCAAAACCCCTACAGAGAACCCAAAACCTCCCTCTGCACAGAGCCCAGACCATATTGTACCCACCTCCCATCTCTCTTCACTCAGCCCAGATGTCCTTTTCCTGGATTTCAGGATTTCAAGTTTGGGATACAACTAACACCCTGTATAAATCTTACATATTCTCCAAGGAACCACCCTTATAGAAACAGTTGGGACAGATAGTGTATCGTGCATAAAGGGCAGAGGACTGGGGAAGCACGCCTGTACAGTTTGGAGTACATCTAGATGGAGAAACGTCACAAACATGATCTATAATGAATTTAACGAAGGAAGAGGAGATTCTGTTAAAAGATCTACCACCTTCCCTCTGGTCCCAGGGTTCCAATGATGTAGGACTGGTTAAAGGAGCAGTACCAGTGCAAATAACACCCAAATCTGACTACAGACCCTGTGTCAGACAATATCCTTTAAAGCCTGATGCACAACATATTACACTGTTGTCGACATCAGCAATGCATTCTTTTCTGTGCCAGTGGACAAATCAACAAAAACAAACTTCAACTATGCAAAACAGTGAGGGAAATATTTAGGTCATAACCTGAGTGCACAAGGCAGAACCGTCCTAGAGGAAAGGAAGACAGCTATAACAAAACCTGTAACGAAAGCGCAAATGATGTCCTTTTTAGGACTCACAAACTACTGCAGAAAGAAGAACCCAAATTACTCGGAAAAAGCAGTGCCTCTACAAAAACTAATGTATGATCAAGAATTCAAAATGTCAACACAATTAAACTGGACGGCAGAAGCAGAAAAAGCCTTTTGTGATCTAAAACAGGCCTTAGTTTCCAGCACCGCTCTAGCGTTGCCGGATTACAATAAATCGTTTATTCAAATAGTAGACTGCAAAGGCCATTACATGACCTCTGTTTTAGTACAGCAGCACGGTGCAAAAATGAAGCCAATTGCTTACTTTTCTTCTAAACTAGATAGTGTGGCCTGCATCTTATCAGCATGTGTACATGCAGTAATCACGGCCGGCAGCAACCATGACTGTCAATAAACAGCTGAACAGTTGACTAAATCCAGACCAGATCTAAAAGATCAACCCTTAACCGAGGAGAAAAAAAGAGAAAAAGTATTGTCTAGTGATAATAGATGCTTTTCTAAATGGAAAAGCAGAAACAGTAGCTAAAACTTTGTGCTTTAAAGACATTATACCTAGATATGGTATATAATTTAAAAAAAATCTACAGTGACAATGGCACTCATTTTAATTAGACATGTGGGTTTTATGGTTTCGTTTGTATGTTTTCCATTTTGTTTTAAAATGCTGTTTAGTATTGCTGTATACTGTTTTTTTGTATTTGTATTTTACTGTGAAGCACTTTGTGATTTTTATCTGAAAAAAGTGCTATATAAATAAATTTTACTTACTTACATTTTGTAAACCAAGTGATTAAAAAGATAGGACAGTGCTTTCACATAGACTTAAAGAATAATTGTTCATATCACCCTCAAAGCTATGAGACCTATGAGACATTGTTTGGCAGGCAGTACAGGCTGCCATATTTTAAGAATGAATTGGAACTGAAAGAAGAAACTGACTTAGCAGATTATATGAGAAAGATGTTGGAAATGCTTCTTCATTATCAAAATAGACAGTGATTGATGAAAGAGGCAAATTCTACAATGGAAATTTGTTAATCTGCCAGGACAAGACACGGTGCAAACATAAAATAAGGATTCATAGATCACTGGGTGATTATAATTTAACAAACACAGATCCTAAATTTGTAAGAACGCAGAAAATGCAACAATAATAATAAGGGATAAATGAAAATGTAAGAAATCACTCAGAGTAATGTCTGCTTAAAGTTTTTTAAGGGTAAACTAAACACATGAGAACCGAGAACAAGAAAGGTTGAATTAGATGAGGTTAAGATTGTATTGGGGAGTATTATCAATTAAACTAATGTTAGATGACTGAAAAAGGTTTAAAGACTCATAAAAAGTCTATCTAAAGCTGTTTGGAGCAGTTAAATGATCAGGGGGAGATGTTTTTAAAAGAAAAACAATGAATTACTGTTCACAGCATACTACAGTTTAATTTTTTTTTTCAAACAAGATTCAAATAGGGGACATAAAACACAACCAGGGTTGCTTACAAAAGCTGTCTGTTAAAACAAACAGAAATTATCAAAAAAATAAGATAATAATGGGGTTAGAATTGCTCTTCGCTTTGGGTGAAAGGCATATTCAACTAGAAGTCCTTTGATTTTGTAACGTTTCTGTTGTGGTTCAGGTTATTTTCTTTCAGTTTAGCCACTTTTCTGTCCTAGGTTTTATTTCTGTTTTCTTGTTTTGTATTGGATTTATCCTTAGCCGGTTTTAGTCTTTATTAGTTTTTATTTCAGCTAGTGTCTGTTCAGTCTTTGTCTTGCTTTTTACCTTAGGTTTATTAGTCTGTGTGCTCCTTTTATCATTTCCACCTGTTTTGGTTAATTAGTCCCGCCCTGCTCTCCTGTTCCATTCGCCTATTTAAGCCCGCTTTAGTTTTCTGTTTGTTGCCAGGAGGTCTCGTGTTATCCTCACGTGCAAGTTCCCCGGTAAGAGTACTTCACCCTTGACTGTTTTAGTTTAGCCTGCCTGCCCGTTTTGCCCGTTTAGCTTTCTGCTCGTCTGTTTTTGGAGTTTGCTCTTTTGTTTTGCCTGAAGCCAGTTCTTTTGTCTCCTGGACCTTTTTGTTATTAAACCCCTTTTTTTAAGCTTCAGCTCTGTGTCCGGCTAACATTTGGGTTCTCCATATACAATTCATTACAGGTTTGATGCATGTCAAGCTGAAACTGATTCACAGAACTACTTCCTGTCTCCGCCCTGGGCTACACCCACTTCCTGAATAGCAACCAATTACGACTTTGTGTGCGCTTGGGGTATGCACACACTTCCTTTTTCTCAAGCTGAGCTTTTCAAAATAAGACAAAAGATACATGGGGATGCTTCTGATTAACATCACAACAATATTCTGGAAATATACATAGTGGAGCTTTCTTTTACAAACTTAAGGGTTTTCTGTTTGGGTTTTTTAGAAAAATGTGAAGTATTTTAAGGCTGGTTCAGCAAGAAGTTTCTGAAAGATTTTTCTTTGTTGAGACTTAGTGTGTTAAATGAGTTGAGATGAACCTTGACACAGTAACCATGAAACAGAAACTGCACAGCACTGATGAGTCTCCCTCTGGGTCTCAACAGGAGACCCACTTAGTGGAACCAGGGGGCTGGGTGCTGATCAAAAGCATTAAGAGGAAACACTGCCATTCACCCAAGTGGGAAGGACCTTTTCAAGTGCTCCTTACCACCCCTGCAGCAGTAAAAATAGCAGAAAGGTCCACCTGGATCCATTTATTTCATTGTAAAAAGGTCATACAAGCTGAAAGCTCCGATATGGGAAGTACTTATCAGTCCGATAATAGGGTGGACCCAAGACATTTAGAGTCGGGGAGATCCGAAATTCGGTGAAGCAAAAGAGCATTACGGAACCAAGTAGAGGAATTCAGCTTGAATGATGCATTAAGCTGTATTACACTAAATAGGAATGAATGGTAAAATGAAGGAGCATTCCGGCGTGGACACATCCATGTGGGACTCATGGTTGGATGTTTTTGGAAAATACCACACCCTTATTTCATCAGTACTTGTGTCCACAGCTGTGTTTGCCGCCATCTTGACCCTTTGTGGGTGCTGCTGCATCCCACGTCTTCGAGGTTTAATACAGCAGTTAATAACTACCGCAATAGCTCCTCCGCAGGAACAGTATCCTCTTTTGGCTCCCAGTGACGATGCAGATGACCAGGAAGAAAAAGACAATTGTAACATAGAAACTTTATTTGTCGACCAGGTGTAAACTCACAACCCCTCCGAGTGTACGTGGTAATGTTGCTGTTACTCCATGATCTAGCAGCCAAAAATCGTCGATGAAGTGGCTGTTTAGTGAAAATTGTAATGGTATTTTTCATCTGACATTATACACCATAAACAGGGGCGAAATGTTGGGATTAATGTTTATACTTCATTAACCGATTTATCTTGTTATGATGTAGTAATGTAAGCTTCTGATATAATCATATTACTCACATGATAGCTTAATCATGTCTGTGCAAAGAAAAAGAAGACACTGTTTCTTCGCTTCCTGAAACAAGAAGACTCAGCTACAAGATTATGTGCTGACTGAACGTGATTGCTCAGCTGTGTATCTATGTTGACAACTGAGGCTGTAAACTATCTGTTTCCCCACCCCTCAGTACAGCCTCAGTTATGTAACTAGGGACACGCCCCAAACTTATAAAATCGGTCTTCCTACTCTCCTCAAGAATGAAACCAAACTAATTGTCTTTGTGCCTTTCTTTCCCTGTATGTATGATGTTCTAGGTGCTTAGACCTGACAGTCCAGTTATGGATTTTGTTATTAAAGAACCTTCTTTTAAAGAAACCTCTGCTGGTCTGGCTGAATTCTGGGGCCGCTGCCGTGAGTCATAACAAAAGTAGCACCAACACTCAAAGTTGTATCTGGATACAACACTAACTTGGCATGGTATCACACATTTTGGACAGCGATGACAGATGGTTTGAGAGAAGGGGGAAGGAAGCCATTTACATAAAGCAAGAAAAAACAACTTTAAACAGGGATGGGGGCTCAGGGCCAACTTTCAAAAATTTACAACACAGCGATAGGTTTGATTCCTGTGGTTGTTTGAGTTACTGTTGCCTTTCGATCAGTTTGAACCAGTCAGCCATCCTCCGACCTCTGGCATCAACAAGGCATTTGCGCCCAAAGAACTGCCACTCACTGGATATTCTTTCTTTTTTGGACCATTCTCTGTAAACCCTAGAGATGGTTGTGTGTGGAAATCCCAGTAGATCAGCAGTTTCTGAAATACTCAGACCAGCCCATCTGGCACCAACAACTATGCTACGTTCAGAGTTACTTAAATCATCTTTCTTCCCCATTCTGATGCTCGGTTTGAACTGCAGCAGATCGTCTTGACTATGTCTACATGCCTAAATGCATTGAGTTGCTGCCATGTGATTGGCTGATTAGAAATTTGCATTAACAGGTAGTTGGATAGATGTACCTAATAAAGTGGCCGGTGAGTGTATGTACACTTTTCGATTTCAGTCTTTGATTTCAGTGTAATTGAGAAAACAGCATTTCAATGGGGTATTTTTCAAATTACGTCACATTTTTGCCCAAGACAGCCCGAAAAGGAAGAATGCAATTACATTGGCCACAACCACAATACTAATCATTTTGGAAAATGACGATGTCCCAGGAGCTTTATTTCAATCTGCTTCAACCGAGAAACCCAGCATAGAACAGCTTAAATGTTAAAGAAAGCAGAATAAGTAGAAAGGTAGAAGAGGCTGTCCTCTCCTCTCTCACAATGAATCAAACCCAAGGAAGAAACCCGCTGAATCCGCATAGAATTACAGCTAATATTAAGGAAAAAATAGATGTATTACTACAGACATATGTTTTAATTTATGATATGGTACATTAAAGAAAATAGACTTAAAAACAGTCAATCATCCCGAATTAATCAGACACTCAGATTCCCTCTCACCTTCACACATGCGCGCACACCCAAACACGCACACGCCCCTCCATAGAGACACACAAACAAGATCACTGTGAGATAAAAAATCAACTTGATCCATGAAAAGAAGCGGAAGACCAGCAAGAAAATCACCACATGCCACTTCTAATCATCACAAATGCACTTATTTAGTTGGTATTTATAGACAAAGGGACTTTTACGGCTCGTGAAATAGTTCTCATGGGGAGGGGGAGGGGGGGATTGAGCCCCGCTCTCTTGCTGCTCGGCATGATAACCAGAAAAAGGCGTTCTGTCTGAAAAAAGCCAAGCCCAAAGAGCCACTGCACGTTCAGTAACAACCCCAAGAAACCCCAACCGCAGACTCATGAAAGTTACAAGTGACTTTAGAGAAAAATCAACCCCAAAGTCACTTATAATGAGCGGACTATATGCAACACTGAAGCTCACATCAACACCCCTCATGGATTGTATGATGTTTTCATTCCGCTGAGAAAAAGCCAAATAAACGTCACCTACCTGCCCAGATGCTGCAGTCGCTGGTTTCAGGTCTGGACTTTCAAGTGTTGTCTCCTAACGACTGAGGAAATGTAGAGACTACATTTAGGTGTCTTTGGTCAGATTCCACATTAAAGTCCTCTCGGTTAGAAGCTCGTATCCAACACTGACATTTCTCTGCAATCCCCTGGGGTTTTGGAAAATCAATGGGGGAAAAAAAAACCTTCATATGATCACGATCATCAGATCAAGAGTCACTCCAGTAGATACCACAGCAGTGGTGTTTTGTTGCTGCCATATTATTGTCTGTTGAGGCGATATTCAGGACAGATCTGGTCACTATTTGACTCATACAAGTAAATTATTTGAGCGTTACTGCACTGCTTGCACGACCACAAGATGGCCGTGACGCATGCTTCTAAATTTTCTAATTTGACATAATTTGAGGAATGCTCTATTGTGTGATGTTCATTTTAACTGGTTGTTGTCTACCTGTATAGTTTAATATCTTAAAATATTGTTCGGATTGTGGTTTTGTTTGTGGGTTGTTACCTCAGACAACCAAATTTTTTGTAATTGTTGCTAATTTTATTCTGGTAGTTAGCATGACCACAGAAAACCTGTTTATTCTTGCACTACCTCAGACAAGTGTTCCATCCATCCATCCATGCATTGTCTTCCACTTATCCGGGGTCGGGTCGCGGGGGTAGCAGCTTCAGTAGGGAAGCCCAGATGTCCCTCGCCCCAGCCACTTGGGCCAGCTCCTCCGGGGGAATCTCAAGGCGTTCCCAGGCCAGCCGAGAGACATAGTCCCTCCAGCGTGTCCTGGGTCTCCCTCTGGGCCTCCTCCGGTGGGACGTGCCCGGAACACCTCACCAGGGAGGCGTCCAGGAGGCATTCTTACCAGATGCCCGAGCCACCTCAACTGGCTCCTCTCGACGTGGAGGAGCAGCAGCTCTACTCTGAGTCCTCCCCGGATGACTGAGCTCCTCACCCTATCTCTAAGGGAGAGCCAAGACACACTACGGAGAAAACAAATTTCGGCCGCTTGTAATAATAATAATAATACATTTTATTTCAAGCGCCTTTCAAAACACTCAAGGTCACTGTACATGTAAAAACAATAAATGGTAAAAGCAGTCGTCATAATTAAAAGAAACAACACAAATTACACAGAGGACAGTAATATAAAATCATAATGAAAAGGCAATCTTGAACATGTGGGTTTTGAGTTTGGATTTGAACACGGGTAAAGACTCGGTATTGCAGATGTCAGGGGGGAGAGAATTCCAGAGTGTGGGCGCAGAACGTGAAAAAGCTCTGCTCCCCATGGTGCTAAGACGGGCTGAAGGAACAACTAAGTGAGTGGTAGAAGAAGATCTAAGAATGCGGGAGGGAATAGAAATTTGAAGTAAATCAGAAAGGTATGGAGGGGAGAGATTGTGAATAACTTTAAAAGTAAGTAGGAGGATTTTGAACTGAATTCTATACTTCACAGGTAGCCAGTGGAGCTGCTGCAGGACTGGGGTGATGTGATGAAAAGAGGGGGTTCTAGAAATGATGCGAGCTGCTGAGTTTTGTACTGACTGAAGCTTGTGAATGGATTTTTGAGGAAGACCGAAAAGAAGAGAATTACAGTAATCAATGCGGGAAGTGACCAGACTATGAACAAGAGTGCAGGTGGAGCTAGTGGAGAGAGAGGGGCGAAGGCGATTGATATTGCGTAAGTGAAAGTAAGCTTGTATCCGGGATCTCGTTCTTTCGGTCACGACCCAAAGCTTGTGACCATAGATGAGGGTAGGAAGATATCGACCGGTGAACGAGAGCTTCGCCTTTTGGCTCAGCTCTCTCTTCACCACAACGGATTGGTACAGCGCCCGCTTCACAGCAGACGCCGCACCAATCCGCCAGTCGACCTCCCGCTCCATCTTCCCCTCATTCGTGAACACGACCCCAAGATACTTGAACTCCTCCACTAGGGTTAGCACATCCTCCCCAACCCGGAGAAGGCACTCTACCCTTTTCCGGTTCAAGACCATGGTCTCGGATTTGGAGGCACTGATTCTCATCCGGCCGCTTCGCACTCGGCTGCGAACCGCTCTAGTGAGAGCTGTAGATCACGCCCGGATGAAGCCAATAGGACCACGTCATTCGCGAATAGCAGAGACGTAATCCTAAGGCCACCAAAACGGATCCCCTCAACACCTTGGCTGCGCCTAGAAATTCTGTCCATAAAAGTTATGAACAGAATCGGTGACAAAGGGCAACCTTGGCGGAGTCCAACTCTCACCGGAAACGAGTCCGACTTACTGCCGGCAATGCGGACCAGACTCTGACACCGGTCATACAGAGACCTGACAGCCCTTATTAAAAGGCCCGGTACTCCATACTCCCGGAGTACCCCCCACAGGATCCCTCGAGGGACATGGTCGAATGCCTTCTCCAAATCCACAAAACACATGTAGACTGGTTGGGCAAACTCCCATGCCCCCTCCAGGATCCTGCTGAGGGTGTAGAGCTTATCCAGTGTTCCACGGCCAGGACGAAAACCACACTGCTCTTCCTGAATCCGAGATTCAATTAACCAACGGACCCTCCTTTCCAGAACCCCGGAATAGACCTTACCAGGGACTCTTAAGAGTGTGATTCCTCTGTAGTTGGAACACACCCGCCGGTCCCCCTTTTTAAATAGGGGAACCACCACCCCAGTCTGCCAATCCAGGGGAACTGCCCCCGATGTCCACGCAATGCTGCAGAGCCGCGTTAACCAACACAGCCCCACAACATCCAGAGCCTTAAGGTACTCAGGGCGAATCTCGTCCACCCCCGGGGCCTTGCCACCGAGGAGCTTTTTAACAACCTCGGCAACCTCAGCACCAGAGATGGGAGAACCCGACCCAGAGACCTCAGGCTCTGCTTCCGCAATGGAAGACGTGTTGGTGGGATTAAGGAGGTCTTCAAAGTATTCCGCCCACCAATGCACAACGTCCCGAGTCGAGGTCAGCAGCACACCACCCCCACTATAAACAATGTTGGTACTGCACTGCTTCCCCCTCCTGAGACGCCGGATAGTGGACCAGAATCGCTTCGAAGCTGTACGGAAGTCTTTCTCCGAACTTTTTCCACGCCTGAGTTTTTGCCAGACAAGTGTTGTTTGCATATTTTTGCTACTGTTGATTTTAGATTTCTGGATTATTTGCACATTAAAAGAATAATACCTCAAACAACCTTAAAATATTTTCAAATCGTGTTATATTTGGGTTATTTATTTTGTATTTTTTGCACATTTATTTAACTAGCATCTGTGATTCTGTTGAGAAAGCATGTTGCGTATTGAGATTGAAAAGGTGAATTTTTTTATGTTGAAAAACTTTTTAAGCATTTAATTATTTGTCATTTTTTTAATCCCAATTATTTCGAAAATGGTAGAGTATTGAATATTTTCCTGGGTATCAATATCAAGTTTGAAATTTTAGTATCGTCACAACCCTTGTAGAAAGAAATGACACCAGAGTGGATTTGGGAGATGTTTTCATGCAATCCCTCAGAGGAGCATAAGAGCAGTTATTCAAAAAGGGTCTTTCTTACTTACATTTCAGGAGAAATCGCAGACTGTACATTTAATGAGGCACATATTCTAATAGAGTCAATGCCTCCAAACTACAAATTGTGAGAGGAGACGCCAGAGGCAAGGTGGAGGAATGGACACTTTGTTTAGTGATTCACCAAAAAGGCCACTTCCCAGGTTCTTTCTAACTGAAAAACAACATTTCATCCTATTATGGCCATAAAGATACTTGAAGTTCTCAATAAGTCACCTAGCACTTTTGTTGTGTGAATATAAACACTTACAGGGGAGAGGGTGTCTTTTCTCAACCAAACCCTGCACTTCCCACCAACTCCCTGTTGGGAGTTCAGGATAATGACACAAACCTTGCAAAAAACATTAAAGAATAGATATCTCAGTAACATAGAAAGTAACGCACTAATTCAACAGCTCCTTTGACTTGGCTTCTGCATGTGATCCAAGGTTTAAGCAGCAGTTTATCAGGGAAGATTACCAGGAGTCATTTGAAGACAGAGTGATGGTAATGACAAGTATATTTCTCATTAATATGTAGTTGTATTTTTTTATATATCTTTATAGGTTACTTGCCCAGTTAAGCCATGGGAGGTTTAAGTCGATGGTGAGGTAACACAGCATTTCGGGACTCGCACAGAAAAATGTTATCCTACTTAAGAAGGCTTGTGGAAAAAAGGGTTTCAGGAGTCTGGCAGGGAAAACGTCAGAAGAATGGTGGAGGTCAAATCCAATATGGATGATTTTTATTTTTTTTAAACTAAGTGATTGAACTGTTTCTGGTGACATCACATCTCAACAGTGAACCTTACACATCTCTTTTCCTCTTATTTTCTGTGTTCTGATGTGCCATTGAGGTGTCTAGCTTTTAAAGTACTTCTAACTTTCCAACAATTCCTGCAATGTCTTAATTTTTTGCTCCAATTATGGGAGGGCACAAGTCTGAAGATACTATGCATTCCAGGAGACATTCAGTACGATGTGCTAACACATCATACTGATATCTCAGTAGATCTGTGTGATAACCCTTTATTAAATTTATCTAGGACGGAAATTATTATAAATCCAATGTCAAATTGTCAATTTACCAAAATAATACTTACACAAGGCCATTACCATTGCAACTATATTATTATTTAAAAATAAATTTTTACTCTATGCAATACATTTATGACCATACAATGATGGCAGTTATCTAGTTCAAAGTCTGAAACAATAATTAGTAATAAGAGCTATAAAATAATGAAACAAGTGATTTACAATAAAAAGATGAGCATGCAGTATTCTCCATCTGTTAAAAAATACTAGCAGACTAGCATGCTCATCTCAAAGCCTCAACTGTGTTATTCACTATGAAAATAAAATCACTGTAGGATAAAATTAGGAGTGAAATGATTGACCGGGGGAAAAAGAGAAGTTCAAAATGTCACATAGGAAGGTTGGTATAATGCTACAAACCCATTGATAGCTTCCTCTTATGTTGCATCCATGCGGTGTAGAAATTGTTCCTTTACCTTTGTTAGGATTTTGGGTTTTTGTTTTGTTTTTGGACTTTCTGGACTATTACCCTCAAGTTAATTCACTCTGGTCATTCACCGTTCACTATGCTCTGCTCCTCCCAGCCCCCAATCACCTTAATTAGTTCCACCTTCTGCCACCACTAATCAGTCTGATCTAGATCACCCTACTTATATCTGCCTCACTAATCCACTCCCTGCCCGAATGTCTCGTCTTGCTTCCCCGCCTGTTGTTTGCTCCAGGAAAAGGGTTCCTGTTGGATACTGTGATTCGCTATGCTCACGCTTGGAATATGTCGGCGGATTCAAGTCAGATTCTGCCTACTGCTTCTGGTCAAGTCTTATTCTGACCACAGCTCCTGCACAAGTCTGATTCTGCCTGTAGCTCCAGTACAAGTCTGGTTCTATCTGCAACTCCTGTTCGAGTCTGATTCTGACTGTGCAGCTTCTAATTAAGTCTGGCTCTGCAAACTACTCCTGATCGAATCTGGTTCTGCTTGCAACTCTGGGTCAGTCTGGTTCTGCCTGTATTCGTCTGGTCAAATCATCCACTGCCTGCTCACCAGTTCAAGTCAGCCTCAGCCTGCTTCCACTGATCTTTCTTCTGCGACCTTCCACCTTATCAATAAGCAAGTTAAATTTAACTCTGTGTTGGCTTTAACATCGTGTTCGTCACATACACCAGCATTACTATACATTCTGACAAACATGAACCCATCACTGACACTGAGTGTGCAGTCAGGAATAACAGTGATGTTGGACACTTGGGCTCAGTTTGGTTTGAAGGAGGATGTCAGAAATTTACCTGAGGTTGTTTTTGGAAAGGCCTTAGAGGGTTCAAGACTCCTTCTGGAACTGGTCCCACACGCCACCTCCCCTGTAACAACTATACTCCTTAGCATTATCCGCCTTCTCGCTGTCAAAAACACAGACGTCCACCCACCAATCCTGCTTCCTGTCCTCCTGCAATTATTCGTGTCATCCAGTCTTCTGTATAGCCTGTCCAGTCTGCGGAGTTGGCATCTTGTTCCAATTCCCCAAGCCGGGGTTGGCATCGCCGGAAGGGGGCTTCCGGCTGGCCATTGACTTCGGCTTCTCCAGCTGCTGCTTCCTCCTCCTCAACCTCTCCAGGTGGATCCGCCTCCAGGCTTTGATCCAGAGTTTCTCGAGGAGGGGGTCCAGGTGGATACCAGTATGAATTGAAAGAGGAGTTCAGGGGGATCTATCACTAGTCTGTACACCAGTGTCCATTGAGGTGGGGGTCCAAGTGGATCAGCCTCCAGCTTTCGTCCCCAAGACGGTCGACAAGGAAACTTAGGTTGGAATACCAGCGGTTGCTGAGGTTCGCCAAGAGCTTTCCCAACAACCTCAGCATCCAGGGCCTCGTCGAGACTCCAAGCATCCAGGGCTCCATACTAGGACCCTAAGCTGTTGCCGGAGATGCTGCGTGGGCTGTCACTTCCAGAGTTACTGCGTGGGTTCCTGTAACCGGAGCTTCTGCAAGGGTTGCTGCGGAGGTTCCTGGGCACCAAGTTTCTGGTCACTCCAGGACACGTCTGACGCCAGGCTCCAGGATGCGTCTGACGCCAGGCTCCAGGTCGCGTCTGACGCCAGGCTCCAGGTCGTGTCTGATGTCAGGTCCGTTGTTGACGGCCGCCAAGAACTGTTCTCCGGTGTCAGCCTCCAAGGGTCCTGCTCAGCCTAGAGGGTCCACTGAGACATTTGTCTAAGACCCAGCCTCGTAGAGGAAGGCTTCCAGAGACTCCGGTATGCTGGGAAAGACCTCCAGGTCGCCTGCCAGAGATCCTGCTATGGTGAGGTCTGCCTCTATGCCGCCTGCCAGAGATCCTGTCACGCCAAGGTCCGTCTCCGGGACCCCCACCTGAGTCCATGCCAAGCAGAGATCTGCCTCCAGGAGGTCAACCTGAGCTCTTAGTTCATCCTTTTTTTGGGCTGTTTTTGTTTTAGACTTTCACCCTTCTACCTAGGCCCCTTCCAGCCCTAATTAGATACAATTAATGTAAAAGCCCACGGTAAGGTGGCAGCCAACCTTACCGTGGTGGAGGGGTTTGAGTATCCCAATGACCCTAGGAGCTATGCCGTCAGGGGCTTTATGCCCCTAGTAGGGTCACCCAAGGCAGACAGGTTCTAGGTGAGGGACCAGACAAAGAGCAGCCCAAAGACCCCTTATGTTGAGCAACATAAATGGACGTCGTGTTCCCTTGCCCGGATGCTGGTCACCGGAGCCCCACTCCGGAGCCAGGCCTGGAGGTGGGGCACGTTGGTGAGCGCATGGTGGCCGGGCTTTTATCCATGGAGCCCAGCCAGGCACAGCCCGAAGAGGAGACATGGATCCCCCTTCCAATAAGCTCACCACCTGTAGGTGGGGCCAAAGGGGTCGGGTGTGTTGTGAAATCAGAATCAGATATACTTTAATAATCCCAGAAGGGAAATTACTGTTTCAGTACAACCGTCATAACATAACATACATCACAAACATTTCACAGGGAGACGATTTACTGATGGTGGGGAAGGAGCCTGAGCTCATCCGCGAGGTTGAGAGGTTCCGACTAGAGATAGTCGGACTCACCTCAACACACCGCTCTGGCTCTGGAACCAGTCTCCTCGAGAGGGGCTGGACATTCTTCCACTCTCTAGTTGCCCCTGGTGAGAGGCGCCGAGCTGGGGTGGGCATACTTGTTGCCCCTCATCTCGGTGCCTGCACGTTGGGGTTCTCCCCGGTGAACGAGAGGGTGGCCTCCCTCCGCATTCGTGTGGGGGGACGGGTTCTGACTGTTGTTTGTGCTTATGCACCAAACGGCAGTTCAGATTACCCACCCTTTTTGGAGTCCTTGGAAGGGGTACTGGAGAGTGCCCCTCCTGGGGACTCCCTCATTTTGCTGGGGGACTTCAACTCGGGTAAAGAGAGGGGCGGTGCTCTCCACCGACCACTACCTGGTGGTGAGTTGGCTCCGATGGTGGGGGAGGAAGCCGGTCAGACCTGGCAGCCCCAAACGTATTGTGAGGGTTTGCTGGGAACGTCTGGCAGAGTCCCCCGTGAGACGGAGCTTTAACTCCCACCTCCGGGAGAACTTTGAACACGTCCCGAGGGAGGCGGGGGACATTGAGTCTGAATGGACCACGTTCCGCGCCTCTATTGTTGAGGCAGCTAGTTGGAGCTGTGGCCGTAAGGTTGTCGGTGCATGTCGCGGCGGCAACCCTCGAACACGCTGGTGGACACCAGCGGTGAGGGATGCCGTCAAGCTGAAGAAGGAGTCCTATCAGGCTTTATTGGCCTGTGGGACTCCGGAAGCAGCTGATGTGTACCGGCAGTCGAAGCAGCAAGCGGCTCGGCTGGTCACCGAGGCAAAAACTCGCGCGTGGGAAGAGTTCGGAGAGGCCATGGAGAAAGACTTCCGAACGGCTTCGAAGCGATTCTGGTCCACTATCTGGCTTCTCAGGAGGGTGAAGCAGTGCAATACCAACACTGTTTATAGTGGGGGTGATGTGCTGCTGACCTCGACTCGGAACTGGAGGGTGTGCTCCAACTACAGCGGAATCACACTCTTAAGCCTCCCGGTAAGGTCTATTCCGGGGTTCCGGAAAGTAGGGTCCGTGAGGTAGTCGAATCTCAGATTCAGGAAGAGCAGTGTGGTTTTCGTCCTGGCCGTGGAACACTGGATCAGCTCTACACCCTCAGCAGGATTCTGGAGGGTGCATGGGAGTTTGCCCAACTAGTTTTGTGGATCTGGAGAAGGCATTCGACCATGTCCCTCTGGGGGTCCTGTGGGGGGTACTCCGGGAGTATGGAGTACCGGGCCCTCTAAGAAGGGCTGTTAGGTCTCTGTATGACTGGTGTCAGAGCCTTGTCCGCATTGCCGGCAGTAAGTAAGACTCGTTTCCGGTGAGAGTTGGACTCCGCCAAGGTTGCCCTTTATCACCGATTCTGTTCATAACTTTTATGGACAGAATTTCTAGGCGCAGCCAAGGTGTTGGAATAAATTTTGGTGGCCTTAGGATTGCGTCTCTGCTATTCACGGATGACGTGGTCCTATTGGCTTAATCAGGGCGTGATCTACAGCTCTCACTAGAGCGGTTCGCAGCCGAGTGTGAAGCGGCCGGGATGAGGATCAGTGCCTCTAAATCCGAGACCATGGTCTTGAACCAGAAAAGGGTAGAGTGCCTTCTCCGGGTTGGGGAGGATGTGCTGCCCCTAGTTTAGGACTTTAAGTATCTTGGGGTCTTGTTCATGAATGAGGGGAAGATGGAGCGGGAGATCAACAGGCGGATTGGTGCTGCGTCCGATTTTTTTAAACTCCTCATATTGTTCTAGTTTTAAAAGTGTCATATCTCGTCTTCTTAATATGGTTAATATCTCTATATGGTTCTTGGTTGAATTAAAATCTTATTAGACCTGATAATTTTGGCTGTAACTTTATTCAGTGTTCATTTGATCACAGGTGAAATACGCTTTATATGATCCATTCATGCGGGTCTAGGGACCAAAAAAGAAAAAGAAAAAAGACAAACAAGTATGCAGCTGTGATGGACTCAGGGAGGTGATTTTGGTTCCAGCAGACAGACATGCGTCAATCTAACAACATAAAACTAATATTTTCGTGACACATCTGGAAATGACCACAGAGCCATTTACTTTCCCAGAAGGGGTTATATTGAGTGATCAATCGAGTTTTAACCGACATAGTTTTATTGAAATAATATCAATAAAACATGATTATTTGGAAGTAGTTATAGACTAACAGGCATCTATAACAAATCGTTTGCCCACACACAGCAACAGGAATGTGGCAACAGCCGTGACACCTTCTTGGCAGTCGCATGCCAGGGAAAGTGTCACAGGAACTGCCACTACTAGGTGCCGCTGCCACCAGAAGTGCCACTATTAGCTGCCGCGAGCACCAGAAGTGCCACTCTTAGCTGGAGCTGCCACAGGAAGTGCCACTAGTAGCTGGAGCTACCACCGGAAGTGCCAGTATCAGATGCCGCTGCCACAAATTGAGCCTGCTGTCTCTCCAAAACAGATTGCCTATGTCATTAATTGAATTAACAGAAAATATCATTATTGTTGGTCAGTTGGTCAGCTGTAGATCAGTAGGACCATAGCAGGCTATAGTCATGGATATAGCTGTCCTGGGTTTAATTCCATAACCTTCTACTGCATGTAATTCCTTTCTCTTTGTTCTTCTTCCTATCAAGTGACTAATGAATAAGGACCACTGCTCCCACAAGAGATCTGAACAAAAACCTTTATAGGATTTTAATGTCTGCACATAGATAGGTAGTTCAGGATAAGAGTAGGTGGGTGAAACAGGACCTGAAATGAAATAAAACATGTTTTTCAACGATAAAACAAAATGTTTCCAGCAACTTAAGATGCAGGTAAATATTTGGATATCAGAAAAGCCTTTTTATTTCTAGCTGTCTCCAGTCAGAAATAAATGTGAATCTTACTGATGTTTCATAAAGTTCTTTTAATCACATTCTATTTTACAAGATTCCTTTAATGTGATTCCTTATCTTGACAAAGAAACGTAAAGGCTAGAGAAAGAAATAAGAACAAAACTAGTCACCACAGCTGTTTTAATGACTAGTTAACATCAAGTACGTTAAGTTAGTGCCAACCTTAGAAACATCACAAATCAAGATGTCCTACAAATAATTTTGAACAGCAATTAAAACTAAAACAAACAACACACCTTGTTCCCAATCTGACCTGGAAGCTAAATGTAAAGGAAAATGCTTCATTTGGAGTTGATAACCGCATTAAACCTTAAGTAAAGAAGATATTCTTACGAATATGGTGGACCATTAAGCTAGCAAAAAGATATGTGCAAACTGCTACCGAAGCTTTTCAAAATAAAACTTGGCAAACAAACCAAGCTAATGTAACAAAAAAACAACTATTTGCTATGAATTTGTTAACCTTATATTTGTCTTAAGCCATTTTAGTTCACAGTAACCTTATACAAAATTTTAATAGAAGTTTGTTACAATAGTTGATAATCAATTTTATAGTCAATCTAATTATCATGCACACAACAATACAGGAAATGCTTACTTTGGGTTTGTTACAACATTTGTGATGATATTCAGAGATCAAACCATAAATCCAGCCGCAAACTTATGGCTTGGAAAAAGTCAAATCAACCAGGGCTGAGGAAGGGGAGCACATTAAGAGCGGCCAGATGAAGGAGTGCTAAGAGAATGGGAGTAAAGCTAAGAGAGAGTGAGGTAAATTGGTTCATCAATATAATCATGTAATGAGAGGGGAAAAATTATTTCAGACTAATTCAGAGCTGTATGCCTGTTTTTTTTTTTACAGTGAGCAAGGAGCTTCCAATACATTCAGAGCAGTAATTGAAAGGTGTGCAAATCTCTGAATACATTCCTAACCAACTGTTAGATTACAACTTGTTCACAGCAATAATAGCACGCAGACTTGAGACAATAAGACGCTCACTACATGTCATAGAACAAGTAACCAAGGATGGGACACAGGCTCTACTGGTTGGACTTGAGACCAGTGTTGTATAGTAACGAAGTAAAAATACTTCACTACTGTACTTAAGTATATTTTGGAGTACTTTATACTTTTATCGAGTATAAATTTTTTTGATAACTTTTACTTCACTATATTTCCGAACGTAAATGCATACTTTTACTCCGATACATTTTCAATGTTTGGTTTAGTTACTCGTTACAAAAAAAAGAGAGAAAGAGAGACGTGCCAGACGCGCTGCTGTGGGCCAGCGGGGGTATATAGGAAACCCACACACACAGACCAATATCTTCTTTTTGACTCACACCACACAAACTTTCGGTCATTAGAACCATACAACACCGGGCCGAGCATGTCCCTACTAAACAGAAGGGAAGCACAAGGAACAGAAACACATCAGAGATGCCCTCCAAACCTGTGGGTACCCTAACTGGGCTTTTGTCAAATCAGCAAGAAAATCCAAAAGACCCGCTGCAGAACATAATGGTGAGAAGGACAAACGCAAAAACATCGTCATCCCATATGTTGCTGGAGTCTCTGAAAAACTCAAGAGCATTTTCTCCAAACACAAAATCCCAGTACATTTCAAACCAAACAGGACCCTCAGACAGAGGCTGGTGCATCCCAAGGACAAAACCCCCAAACCTAAGATGAGCGGAGTGGTGTATGCAGTTCAGTGCAGTGAGGAATGTTCTGATCTTTATATTGGAGAAACCAAACAACCTCTCCACAGACGCATGGCTCAACACAGGAGAGCTACCTCCTCCGGACAAGATTCTGCTGTCCACCTACACCTTAAGGACAAAGGACACTCCTTTGAGGACCAAAATGTTCACATTTTGGACAAAGAAGACAGATGGTTTGAAAGGGGTGTGAAGGAAGCCATCTACGTTAAGAGAGAAAAACCAACCTTAAACAGAGGAGGAGGCCTTAGGTTCTAACTCTCAAAAACGTACAATCCAGCTATAGGATTAATTCCGGCCAATCATCACCTCAATTCTCACCCTCATATGGGGGATCAAAACATCGTTCCTTTAAGCCAGGCCAATAACAACCCTAATGACTCCTCGTTACAGAGGAGTGGACCAGTTTCGGTTCAATCTGCTGGATTAATGACTTTAACGACCGCCCATTACTAAGGGATGGACCTGTTTCTGTTGAATTTGCATGTTATCTAAGCCACTACAAGGCCTTTGTTTGGCAGGAGTATAAAGCTTGGTACTCCACATTACTCCAGACTTTTTGAATTGAGAAAGCTTCCTGGAGAGGAAGCGAAACGTCTTCAACTACGGAAAATAAGTCCAGTTGCTTTGTTATTTACCTTTTTTTGGATCCCTTTATGATGAGCCCAGGTCATGTGTAAGAATCAATAGTGATCTTTCAGACTTTTTCCTTTTGGAGAGAGGGACCAGGCAGGGGTATCTCTCCCCTCCTCTTCGCTCTTTATATTGAAACCCTTGGCCAAATATTAAGACAGACTAAAGAGATTAAAGGTATCATTGTGAATGAAGAGGAACAAAAGGTTGGTATGTTTGCGGATAATGTTTTGATTTTTCTAGGGGAACCTGAGGAATCTTTTGTGGACCTAATGTCTCTTTTGACCCTGAGAAACGACAACACATTGTTCGACCTAATTAGTGAGCTGCACCTGCAGATCTTGAGCAGATGTTGTGTGAAAGTTAGAATGCATAGAAATTTATAATCTGCTTGAATGTGAGCAGAGAAAGATGGGAAATGTGGAATACTGGGGGCGACGGTGGTGCAGAGGTTAGGGAGCTTATCCTGCAATTGGTGGGTTGCCAGTTCGATCCCCCACTCTGGCTGTCTTCGTCGTTGTGTCCTTGGGCAAGACACTTCACCCGTATTGTCTGCTGGCGGTGGTGTATGGCAGCCTCGTCTCTGTCAGTCTGCCCCAGGGAAGCTGTAGCTACTAACATAGCTCACCACCGTCAGGGTGTGTACGTGAATGGGTGAATGACTAAACTGTAGTGTGAAGCACAAATGGATTGAGCCAAGGAACAGACTGGCTGCATTGAGCAGAGAGCGAGGAAGTGTCAACCTGGCAGGAATGGAGGTGAACTCCTGGAGATGTGCTATGGTCGATGACATGTAGCGTTGAGAAATGGATGGGATGATGAACAAAGCATCACTGGCAAGAAAGAGTTGAGCTTGGCCATGGAGACAGCTTGACCAGCGGTCAGGGGAGACTGCTGCGAAAGACGGGCCCCGTGATGCGTCAGGGGGAACCGAGGTGGAAGTCGGGCTTCCTCACTCTGTATCGGAAGGTTTTGAGTGCCGTTTGCCAGTGAGATGCACGGGATGACGGGAGTCCAGGTCAAAGCAGAGATAAATGCTCCATCTCTAAGTTGCGACGCCGGGAAGGTACGCGAACGAACACTCGTACGGGAGAGCTGGAACAGGGAAGACCTGCTTGGAGAACCAGGAAGATGATCAGACTGTAAGTCGGACACAATGCAGCTAGAATTGATGTTGAAGCTCATGAAGCGCCTTATAAGCAGGACGATAAAATGAGGATTTGACGCAGATTGATTGACGCGCGGACCCATGACCAGGTGATCAATGGAAACAGGTGTGCTGGGGGTGAGTCTTCCAGCTTCAGAATCGGTGGCATGGGGACACACTGGGGGGCTGTGCCCACCTGCAGAGCCAGCTGTGCCTGCCCTGGAAGCTGGGTTTTATTTTGTTTTTTTTCCCTCAGAGTGTTTTTTTCAGCTTGTAATTCTTATGTACATAGCCTATTAAGCTCTCTAATTTTCACCGTCAGGCTTTCTTATCATAGTCGCTTATCTACAAACACAATTTCTCTCCTCACCGTTACTTCAGATGAAACAACAAGGACATTTTATATAAGACAAAAATAAATGTTATGATATATGGTGCAAACATTATACTGTAGATCAATTATTTAACATTTACTTTTTATTTAAAAATGAGTAATTTATCTCTAAATTTAACATACCTGTTTCTTTTGAATAACATGCAAAAGTTTTTGATGCCATTTGTACAGAAATGTACATGTTATTCAGACAGTGACCAAGGGTCAATTATCAGTCTTCTATCCGTACTCCCATACACTCCCCTGTGGGCAAAATATGTCTAACCTCTCCTCTTTGCATTAATAATAATAAAAAATAGATCCCTCTTTCAGAAGGAGGTCATTTCTACTCTAGCTATTATTCTATACTGGAATTGTTTGTTTTTTGGTTGATATTTCTTGGAAGCATTTGGCTGCTACAAAATCATTTCCTTCTCACTAACAAGGTAAAATAAGAGTTCTTTAAAATCATACAAAGGATTTACCCAGACAAAAAAATACCTGAAGAATTATTATTTAATTCACGCTATTTAATTATCATTATTTTGGATATGTCCTCATTTTGTAAGCTTTTAGTTATTTGTTGATTAAAATATTTCAGCAAGTATGAATCCAAAAAAATTCTTCTTTAAATTATTAATCATCAAAGCTAAAATGTTCATACATAACTAAAGTTTTGGTCCAGAAAGAAATTTTTTATTGGTTTTATGATTAAATTTAAGCATTATATGCTTAATATCTGTTCTCCATCTAATCAAAAGGCAAAAACATCCAGAAGTGGTTGTTCTGAACCTAAGATCACAGAAGAAACATTGTCCTAAAAGTTCTCTTTTTTTATTTATCTGTTTTTACAAGTGACTCGTTGGCGTTACTATTACATTATGTACAATAATTTACATAAAGTCATGTACTCAAAAGTATGACAATTATAACTTTAATTACTGGTTATGCTACCCCTGGCTAACACTGCTCATTGCTCTCTTTGTTTGTATTTATGTTCATTATCTTTCATAAAAGAAAAAAAAAACCACACAAAACTCTAGAATTTATCTGTTAGAAATACTGGAGTCAGCACTGGAACGTTCCCTGCTTTTACAACCACCTTAGATGTATCTAAATAGCGTATCTCATGAGAGATAGGTCCACAGCATTTATTGGCTGGTATCTGCAACATGGTAAATTTCTGGTTAAATGCTTTCATGGGTATGCTTTTTGTAAAGAGAACTTACTTCTTGAGACCTGGACCAACTCAGGAACACTGAAAACTCCGGAAGTCAAAAAACTGTCCTGGAACTCTGGACCATCTGCAAGAACAAAGGAATAAGGATTAAACTCTATCGGTCAGAAACCGATCAGATCACCTTGTTCCAGCATAAATGAGTTCATAACAGCTAATTAATAAGTGCATTATTGGTATTAATCATTACAAGCTTATAGCCCTGGGATCACCACCATTTGAGTTTGAATGACCTATTATTAGGGTTCCAAGCCCGCGGTGCAGAAAGAGCGTGCTATGCAACGCATAGCCGTTCGTCTGCACTGCAGTGCAGAGAACCCTATTGTTTTTCGTGTGTTTTTAAATTATTTATTATTATTACGGGGAATTATTATTCTCCGCTAAAACGCGTTGTACAGCCCATGCGGACTTGTAACGAACCTATTGAATCAGGTATCTAAGTACAGAATGTGCACCGCTACTCAAACCCAGAAATTCAGACCCCTCAACAACTAGGGGGCGCTATAACAAAGGACAATGCGTTTACGCCTGTAACCACCAAACTACTGGTCCCACACTCAAAAACTTGATATCACTTTGTTTATTGGATGATTCTGCATCAAAAAAGGAATTGGCACACCTTTCGTTTCCCAGCTAGTTTTCGCGCTACATGGCTACAAAGGTTAAACCTTTCTTGTTAAACTCCTCCTACATTTTTTGTGCAATCTGCGCAAAACTTTATATATAAGCGTGTCATGGACAAATAAAGTTAATGCGGCGGATTTTTGAATTTTGACTTTTTCGAAAAGTAACGCTAAAATAAGTGATTGTTAGCTAGCTGACTCTAAATGTAATTGCTGATTATTCTAAAATCATAACAGATTTTGACATGTCCTTCATAACACATAGTCCAAATAAGATTTTGCACATGTGACCCGCGTTTGAGGATCGTCCATCACTAGGGGGCGCTGTGAGGTCAAGAAATCTACTACGCAAGAATGGCTGATCGGATTTTTACAAAACCTTCTTTATCCCCTTCTAGTCATAGCCGTGAACTAAAGTCTTAAATATGGTAATGATTGAAACAAGTGGGCGGGGCCTATTTCCAAAAGTGTGAAAAAAACCTTCAAAACTTCAAAAAATTACCAAAAAGGAATTTTGTGGTGTAACAATCTCTGATTTTCTGGATGTATTCCTTGAATAAGGTGTAACAATTCTCTCACTACATGTATTGAGGTTTTTTAAAGTTGCACACTGATTTTTTAAAAGTTTGTAAAATGGAGAAATCAATGTATTTTGCACAAATATTGTTCAATCCCCAAAAAAATGGCCTCTATTTCTAAAGCACATGCAGACCAAACATAGATTTCAGTTTGGTAAGAATCTAGGCGATTTTGACTTATTTACAAGACATTAAAATGTAAATGTGCAAGACTATAAAGTTTAATATTTTTTTTCTCTCAAACGCTTTTTTCAATGGGCATTTAAAAAATCACGTAAGTAGATAAGGCAGTCTTTAAGATCCATGAACATTTTCAGAATTTTAGAGCAAACCGTTGATTATTAACGAATTTATGAATTTTATGATCTGTTCACAGCTCTCACCATCCAGAGCTCTGACACTCCAGAGCTGTGAACAGGGTGGCCATTTTGCCCATATTTGGGCACATCACAGGATGTGACATCACAGAGGCCATCTTATGTCAGACCAAGCTGCGCTCAGAGAGAATACAAGTCAATTCAGGAAAATGTATTTTATGTTTTCAGACACTGAATCCGGTGAATTCTCACGCGATTTCCAGATAAATCAACTGACTGAAAACGTCACCCCTTTAGGGGCTACATGGGACCAATTGATTGAATTAAATGATTGTCTAACTTCATAAATAATTTCGATTTTGTATTGAAAGTAAGCAAACTTCCAGAGCTACGTCCCAGGAAGCCAGACTTTTACTCCACTTATGGGTGCACATATAAAAGGACACCAGGAACCAGATCCTGGGGAATTACCTTCCATAAGTAAGATTTTATGATAGATAATCCTCATGCTTTACAGTTACAGTTTTTCCGGCATAAACACAATATGTGCTAATGGGTACAGGGATGGAAGTAGAGAAAAGTACATTAAACACCAAAAACAAACAAAATGGTCCTAAATTACTGGATAGACATGATTTGTGTGTGTGTGGGGGGGGGGGGAGGGTAAAATATTATACAGTATTTTTGGTTTTGCTATGATTTTGTAATGTATTTGATTCTAAGATTCGTTATTAGGTTTTTTGTTGATTTTTTCCCCCAGATCGCGGTTTGTATTATATCATTTTCAAATGCTGTTATGAGCACCTTTGCTCTCACTTGTCTGTATATAGTTTTGCTCCTATGTAGATAATTGCTGTTGTCTGTAGATCGGTGTCTGTGTATATAGCTTATATATATATATATATATATATATATATATATATATATATATATTGGAAGAAAGAGAGGGAGATTTATGTGTTTATAATTTGTGTGTATATTAGATTAATATGTAACTGCAAAATATGTAAGTGCGTGTACATTTTTCATCCAGTTTGACTTGAGTTTAAATAGTTTTGGTTCTGAATAAATATGTGTAATCTGTCTAAAAGGTCACGATCACTGTGAACATATGATTAAAATGAGATCTGAGCTGCCTCCTATTCATTTTGACAGCAGCTGTCTGATCTGTGGTCTGACCCAAGATGGCCGCCCCGTAGGCACGTCAGCCTAGCGGCCGGCAGCGTCCAATGGGGCGTCTACGTATATAATGTCTATGTTTCTAATCGGAGCAGAAACCTGAAGAGGGAGGAATTGGAATTTGAAATCAGAAAACCTCAAATTAATAAAGTATTGTAGCAGTGTTTTTGGATATTGAAAATGCATATGATATGTTGTGTAAAGAAGGTTTATTAATTAAAATTATAAAGATGGGTATTACAGGTAGGATGTATTGGTGGATCAAAGATTTTCTAACTAAAAGACAAATACAAGTTCAAATAAGTAATAATCATTCTGAGAAATATATTGTTGAAAATGGTACTCCACAGGGAAGTATAATAAGTCCTTTATTATTTTTGATAATGATAGATGATGTGTTTCAAAATATAGATAATGGAATGGGTTTTTCTCTTTTTGCTGATGATGGAGCTATGTGGAAGAGAGGAAGGAATTTGGAGTTTATTACTAAAAAGATGCAACTGTCATGGTTTAAGTTGTCTGGCTTCTTTCTTGTTTTGTTGTTCACCCAGCTCTCCCTCCCACAGCCATTAGTCACACCTGTTGGTAATCAGTCAGATGCATTTCACCTCCTAGTCTCCCTATTTAAGCCTCCCTCTGTCTCACTCTGGTGCCGGTCCGACTTCAGTCACCACCTCTCCATGCCAGTCCTTGTTTTGCCTTTGAAGATTTGTTCCTCTCGTGTAAAGGTTAGTCCAGCCAGTCACTCTAAGGACTGTTACCCCTGTGTTTCCCTGGAGAAGTTTCTGCTCTGTGTCCAGGTGTCTCTAGAGATCTGCTAACCTGACTAGCCGCCCAGGAGATACGCTGCTCTGTGCCATAGTGTCTCCTGAAAACTGCTACCCGGACCACTGTGCTCCCTGGCCAGTTTGGTCTTTATGGACTCTAGCTCCGGGCCGTCAGCTCCTATCGTCACCTACACCTCTGATCCTCTGCAACCCTGACCCTCCGGACTTCATCATCCACCATCCAGCAACCTCTTGTTAATAAACTCTTTAAAAACCTTCAGTCCCGTGTGCGCGTCCTGAGTACACCGGTAAACATCATGACAGCTCGGACCGGCCAAAAGGTGTACTCAGGCGCCATGTGGGGCTTACCTGCTGGAGTTGACGACCCGGAGATCATCGCCTATGTGATGGAGTGTGAGCGTCAGATGAAGGACAGGTATGCCAAGATGGCTTCAAGCCGGAACGCTGCGCCTCCAAGCAAGGCAGACTCCACTACCCAGATGGTCCACATGGGGGTTGTCACGGCTACTCCGGAGTTCGGGAGGAGAAGCCGCTTAGCCTCACGTCGTTTCGGTCACCACCTCCATGACTCTCAGCTGGCCCCTCGAGTGAGACTCATCATTCCACCTATCAGAGCTCCACACGTCGAGGAGGACGAGCTGTGGAGTTTCTATTATGGTGACCGAGACGACCTTCTTCCCTGTGGACCAGCTGCTACCCCTCCGACCGCCTCCGTTTCCCCGTCTGGCTCCTCCCGGCGAAGAAGCCGGTCACTTCGGTGCGTTAAGGCTTCCGAGGACCCGCTGCCGCTCAAATCCCGAGAGGGGGTCCAGGGGGATCCGCCCTCAGAAGCCTGTAGCCCTGCGGCGCCCACTGAAGCCTGTAGTCCGGTAGCACCCGAGGAAGCCGAGGAGAGGGTTCAGCCGGCCGCCGAAGGCTCCGCTCTGCCGGCCGTCGAAGGCTCCGCTCTGCCGGCCGTCGAAGGCTCCGCTCTGCCGGCCGTCGAAGGCTCCGCTCTGCCGGCCGTCGCCGGCCGTCGAAGGCTCCGCTCTGCCGGCCGTCGAAGGCTCCGCTCTGCCGACCTTCAAGAAAGTAGATCCGCCGGCCGACGAGGAAGAGGATCTGCCCGAGGCCTCCGAGGGAGCCGCTGTGCCTCTGCCCGAGGACTCCGAGGGAGCCGCTGTGCCTCTGCCCGAGGCCTCCGAGGGAGCCGCTTTGCCCGAGGCCTCCGAGGGAGCCGCTTTGCCTCTGCCCGAGGCCTCCGAGGGAGCCGCTTTGCCTCTGCCCGAGGCCTCCGAGGGAGCTGCTGTGCCTCGGCCCGAGGCCTCCGAGGGAGCTGCTCTGTCTCAGTTTCAGGCCGCCGAGGGAGTTGCTTTACCTCAGTCCATGATTGGTGACATTATTTCCGTTCTTTGTTTTTCTGGTCGGGGTCGCCGTTTGCGACGCTCGTCTCTGGTCCTGATCGGCCGGGGCCGCCGTTTGCGGTGCCCGCGCCAGATTTCTGAACTCGGCCGGAGACGCGGACAGCGGTCTCCATGCTTCCTGACTTTGTCTCGTCGGGGTCGTCCTCCACGACGCCCGATCCAGACTCGCCTACTCGGCCGGGCCCGCCGATTGCGGTCCCCGAGCTGTTGGACGTTGCCTCGGCGGGACCGTCCACCACGGCGCCCGCCTCTGACTTTCCTTCTCGGCCGGAGCCGCCGACGGCGGTCTCCGGGCCGCTTGACTATGCCTCGTCGGGGCCGTCCTCCTCGAGGGTTTAGTCGGGCGATGCTGCTTCGCCGCCTGCCTCGGCCTGGTCGACCTCCTCGAGGACTCTTTGTGGCTTAGCAGCTGTTTTTGCCTGCGCCCTTAAGGCCGGTGCTTTCTGTTTTATTTTGTTAAGCTCGGCTTAGTTTTTAGTGATTTAGAATTTCTCAGTTTGGAATTATTTAGGGGGTTCTTTGTTTTCTTAGAGTTCTTAGTCTCTGTTTTGGCTTTTGTTTTTTCCTGCTCTGTTTTAGGGTTCTAGATTTTGCCTTAGTTTTCTAGCTTTGCTTTGCTTTCTCATTATAGCTTTAGTTCTCAGCTCTTCACGTTAGTGTGCCTGTTCATGTCCTAGTTTTCTTGTTTTGCCTTAATTTCTAGTTTAGCTTTAGTTTCATAGTTCTGCTTAGTATTTTGTTTTGACTTAGTAGTTTTTTGCTATAGTTTTTCTTTGTGGTGTTATCCCTGACCTAGTTTTCTTGTCTTGCCTTTATTTTCTGGTTCTTGGTTTTGATTCTTTATTTTGGTCCCAGCGCTCCTTAGGTTCCAGCACTCCTTAGTTCCTAGCACTTGCTTAGACTTCTGACCCCTGATTATGAGCTGTTTCACGCTCCTTAGCTTTGGCTAGTTAGAGCTTCCTTAGTTAAGTTTTTGGCCTTCTTGTTCTTCGGTCTTCTTGAATTTAGACCTCTTGGTTCCCCGGCGTTCTAGGACGCCCTCTGTTCTCGGTTCCCCGGCGTGTTAGGACGCCCTTTGTTCTCGGTTCCCCGGCGTGTTTGGACGCCCGTTGTTCTCGGTTCCCCGGCGTATTAGGACGCCCTTTTGTTCTCGGTTCCCCGGCGTGTTAGGACGCCCTTTGTTCTCGGTTCCCCGGCGTGTTAGGACGCCCTTTGTTCTTGGTTCCCCGGCGTGTTAGGACGCCCTCAGACTCTTGGTTCCCCGGCATGTTAGGATGCCCTCGGCTCCCTGGCGTGTTAGTACGCCCTCCGTTCTTGTTCCCCGGCGTTCTCTTCCCTTGTGCCCCGGCGTTTCCCTCACGCCCCGGCGAGTTTCTTCCCTTGCGCCCCGGCGGTTCCCTCACGCCCCGGCGAGTTTCTTCCCTTGCGCCCCGGCGGTTCCCTCACGCCCCGGCGAGTTTCTCCCTTGCGCCCCGGCGGTTCCCTCACGCCCTGGCGAACTTCTCCCTTGCGCCCCGGCGGTTCCCTCACGCCCCGGCGATCTCGTCCCTTGGGCCCCAGCGCTTCCCTCACGCTCCGGCGTAGTCTCCCCTTGGCGTTTCCATACGCCCGTTCCTTCCCTTTGGCGTTTCCATACGCCCGTTCCTTCCCTTTGGCGTTTCCATACGCCCGTTCCTTCCCTTTGGCGTTTCCATACGCCCGTTCCTTCCCTTTGGCGCTGTCGTGCGCCCGTTTCTTCCCTTTGGCGCTGTCGTGCGCCCGTTTCTTCCCTTTGGCGCTGTCATGCGCCCGTTCCTTCCCTTTGGCGCTGTGTTGCGCCCGTTCCTTCCCTTTGGCGCTGTGTTGCGCCCGTTCCTTCCCTTTGGCGCTGTGTTGTGCCCGTTCCTTCCCTTTGGCGCTGTGTTGCGCCCGTTCCTTCCCTTTGGCGCTGTGTTGCGCCCGTTCCTTCCCTTTGGCGCTGTTTTGCGCCCGTTCCTTCCCGTTGGCGCTGTGTTGCGCCCGTTCCTTCCCTTTGGCGCTGTGTTGCGCCCGTTCCTTCCCTTTGGCGCTGTGTTGCGCCCGTTCCTTCCCTTTGGCGCTGTGTTGCGCCCGTTCCTTCCCTTTGGCGCTGTCTAGCGCCCGTTCCTTCCCTTTGGCGCTGTCAAGCGCTCGCTTTTTCCCCCGGCGCTGTCAAGCGCTCGTGCCTCTTCCTGATGTGCCGCGCACTGGTTGTGCTCTGGCACGTCAGTGTTCTCTAGTTCCTTGGTTCCCCAGTGTTCTCTAGTTCCTTGGTTCCCCAGTGTTCTCTAGTTCCTTGGTTTCCCCAGTGTTCTCTAGTTCCTTGGTTTCCCCAGTGTTCTCTAGTTCCTTGGTTTCCCCAGTGTTCTCTAGCCCCTTGGTTTCCCCAGTGTTCTCTAGCCCCTTGGTTTCCCCAGTGTTCTCTAGCCCCTTGGTTTCCCCAGTGTTCTCTAGCCCCTTGGTTTCCCCAGTGTTCTTGACCTTTTGGTTCCTTGGTTTCTTGTTTTGACTCGTGCCCGCCGTCCTGAGACCCCCTCCACCCACCCAGGGTAAGAGGTTCTGAGCCGTCCGGTGTTCGGCCTTGAGGGGGGGTAGTGTCATGGTTTAAGTTGTCTGGCTTCTTTCTTGTTTTGTTGTTCACCCAGCTCTCCCTCCCACAGCCATTAGTCACACCTGTTGGTAATCAGTCAGATGCATTTCACCTCCTAGTCTCCCTATTTAAGCCTCCCTCTGTCTCACTCTGGTGCCGGTCCGACTTCAGTCACCACCTCTCCATGCCAGTCCTCGTTTTGCCTTTGAAGATTTGTTCCTCTCGTGTAAAGGTTAGTCCAGCCAGTCACTCTAAGGACTGTTACCCCTGTGTTTCCCTGGAGAAGTTTCTGCTCTGTGTCCAGGTGTCTCTAGAGATCTGCTAACCTGACTAGCCGCCCAGGAGATACGCTGCTCTGTGCCATAGTGTCTCCTGAAAACTGCTACCCGGACCACTGTGCTCCCTGGCCAGTTTGGTCTTTATGGACTCTAGCTCCAGGCCGTCAGCTCCTATCGTCACCTACACCTCTGATCCTCTGCAACCCTGACCCTCCGGACTTCATCATCCACCATCCAGCAACCTCTTGTTAATAAACTCTTTAAAAACCTTCAGTCCCGTGTGCGCGTCCTGAGTACACCGGTAAACATCATGACAGCAAGAAGCTATTTTTAAAGTTGAAGAATGGTCATTAAAATGGGGATTTAAATTCTCAGTGGATAAGACTAAAACAATCTTCTTTTCAAGGAAGAAAATTAATGATGTTAAATTAAAATTATATAATCAAGAAATAGAAAGAGTGAAACAATTAAAATTTTTAGGGGTTTGGATTGACGAAAGAATAACATGGAATATACACATTCAAAGAGTCTTAATTCAATTCAATTCAATTTAATTTTATTTATATAGCGCCAATTCATGAAACGTCATCTCGAGGCACTTTACAAAGTC
This sequence comes from Fundulus diaphanus, assembly GCA_037039145.1. NCBI lineage: Eukaryota > Metazoa > Chordata > Actinopteri > Cyprinodontiformes > Fundulidae > Fundulus > Fundulus diaphanus. The sequence goes on from CM073128.1 coordinate 52,106,347, forward strand.
AAAATCAATCATATTATACAGATTGGTCATAAATTTCCTATATAAGGAAACCAGTTGATTGCTTCAAAGTCCCGACAAGCAGCATTCACTCCTGGAGAAGCGTAGAGCTACAGGGAGAGTCGTCCGCATTATCCGTGGCTTTGCAGCAATCCCTCATACTGAGCAAGCATGAAGCGACAGTGGAAAGAAAAACCACCCATTACCTGGAAGGAAAAACCTCCAGCAGAACCGGGCTCAGTATGAACGGTCATCTGCCTCGACCGACTGGGGGTTGCAGAAGAAAGAGCAGAGACACAACAAGACAGACAAAAAAGCACAGAAGCACACATTGATCCAGTAATCTGTTCTACATTAGATGGTAATAGCGGGTGATCTGTCTTCTCTGGATGATGTCACAGTTAACAGAACGTCAGACCAGGTGTACCTACTATGAAGAAAAAAGAGAGAGCAAAAAGTTAAAAGCTGAAATGACAACAGTCATTTCAATGTAATGCAATGCAAAACTACATTGCATCTACTTTTTTTTAGACAAATGCAAGAAAGTAATAAATATTATGACATGCTTAATTGGTAGGGAGTGGGGAGCATATAGAATAGTACTAAAGAATATATATACAGGATTAATTAGATCAGTGATAGATTATGGAAGTAGTGTTTATAATTCAGCAGCAGAGACAAATCTACAAAAATTAGATCGGATTCAGTATCAAGCATCGAGATTATGTACAGGAGCAATTAAAACTACTCCAACAGCAGCATTATTAGTAGAAATGGGAGAAATGCCACTTGCATTTATAAGAGAGCAATTAACATTGGTAATGCCAGATAATGATGCAAATGTGCAAATACGGTGTAGACTCCAGTTTACAGTTCGACAGTCAGATGGCAACACAAAAAAGCTGTTGCAAAACCTGGTGGACCTGCAGCAGGTGCTGCAAAACCTTTTCCCAGTGGACAGCAGGGAGAACATTCCATGGTGGGGTTGTGAGGGGTCTCTGATGATGTTATGGGCTCAGGACAGGCAGCGCTGGGATGAAATGTCTTTAATGGAGGGTAGGGTTCCCCGATGATCCCTTCTGCTGTCATCATCACTCTCCTCAGGTTCCTCAAGTCAGAGGCGATGCAGCATCCACACCACACAGACAAACAGCTGGTCACAATGCTCCCTATGGTGCTGCTGTAGAAGGTCGTGAGGATGGGCGGGGGCAGGTGGGCTCTCCTCATCCTGTGCAGTAAGTGCCAGCGCTTCTGTGCCCTCTTCGCCAGTGACATGGTGTTCACAGACCAGCTGAGGTTGTCTGTTATGTGCAGGAATTTACTGCTGCTGACTACCTCCACAGCTGAGCTGTTAATGAGAAGTGGAGCATGGCGAGGCAATTTCTTCCTGAAGTCCACGATGATCTCCTTTGTTTCTCCACGTTCAGGATCAGTCCTGGTCGTTGTCGTCTCTAATCAGGCCCACCACCGTCGTGTTGTCTGCAAACTTCACAATGTGATTGGTGGTGAACCTGGGGACACAGTCGTGTATCATCAGGGTGAACAGCAGGGGGCTCAGGACACAGCTCTGAGGAAAGCCCGTGCTGAGGGTGATGACATCAGAGGTATTCTGTCCGACCCGGACCAACTGAGGTCTGTTGGTGATGAAGTCTAATAGGCAGTTGCGAAGAGGTGTGCTGAAGCCCAAATTTTCCAGTTTTGATGGTGTTGAAAGCTGAACTGAAGTCCAGGAACATGATCAAGGGGGCGGGGCGTGGGTGGGCTTGGAACCCGTTGATAACTGCTTGCAGTTCTAATTATTATTATTATTACGGGTAATTATTATTCTCCGCTAAAACGCGTTGTGGCCCATGCGGACTTGTAACGAACCTATTGAATCAGGTATCTAAGTACAGAACGTGCACCGCTACTCAAACCCAGAAATTCAGACCCCTCAAAAACTAGGGGGCGCTATAACAAAGGACAATGCGTTTTGGCCTGTAACCACCAAACTACTGGTCCCACACTCAAAAACTTGATATCACTTTGTTTATTGGATGATTCTGCATCAAAAAGGGAATTGGCACCCCTTTCGTTTCCCAGCTAGTTTTCGCGCTACATGGCCACAAAGGTTAAACCTTTCTTGTTAAACTCCTCCCACATTTTTTGTGCAATCCGCGCAAAACTTTATATATATGCGTGTCATGGACAAATAAAAAAAGTTAACGCTGCGGATTTTTGAATTTTGACTTTTTCGAAAAGTAACGCTAAAATAAGTGATGGTTAGCTAGCTAGCTCTAAATGTAATTGCTGATTATTCTAAAACCATAACAGATTTTGACATGTCCTTCATAACACATAGTCCAAATAAGATTTTGCACATGTGACCCGTGTTTGAGGATCGTCCATCACTAGGGGGCGGTGTGATGTCAAGAAATCTACTACGCAAGAATGGCTAATCGGATTTTTGTCTTTGAACACTTTTTTCAAAGTCAGACGTATGTGCAGAACCAAGGGACTGAAGTACACCATGCAGTACCCCGCAGTGTTTTGGATCTCCCTCGGTAAGGAACGCCTTCGTTTTGAAGACGCCGCCGCAGCAAAGAAGATGTTAGAGAAATACCAACCCCCGGAGGAAGGTGACTGAACAGGCAGGCTGCGGTGATCAGTGGTAATATCTCCTCTTCGAGATCATTTATCATAACCTCCAGTCTATTAGGTCTAAAATCTTCATCACATTACACACATTAAAACTGGACCCCGTCAAACTGGACACATTTATGCTATTTTGGTGAGATTCCACCGCTTTGTTGACGGAGAAAAATCTAACTTGATATATGTTCATGTTCCACATATTTTCTTAATTTGTACAGTTCAAATAACCCAGCTTTTTGGGTATCTGCCCGTTTTCTTTCAATCTGAGCCATTTGAATTAAAGTTCTGACGGAAGTTCTTGATGCTTATTACTACCATATGTTATTGGCCGAGGCGGCTCACTCTGAAGACCTCCATGCTTGTCATAAGGAATAAGGTGTTGTTATTTTAAAAATCGGATTTTTACAAAACCTTCTTCATCCCCTTCCAATCATACCCCTGAACTCAGGTATTAAATATAGTAATGATTGAAACAAGTGGCCTATTTCCAAAAGTGTGAAAAAACCTGGAGAGTAATAAATACAATAAAGGAAAAAATAAAAAATGCTTTAAAATCAATTTTTTGATCCCAGATTTTCAGGATGCATTCCGTGAATAAGGTGTAAAAATTCTCTCACTGCATGTATTGAAGTTTTTGAAGGTTGCGCACTCTGTTTTTTTAAAAGTTTACAAAATGATGAAATCAATATAATTTTCACAAATATTTTTCTAGGCCAATGGAAATTTGCACATTTGTAAATCACATGGAGACAAAACATGGATTTCAGTTTGGTAAAAGTCCAGGCGATTTTGACCTATTTACAAGACATTGAAAATTACATGTACAGGACTATAACGGTTACAATTTTTTTTCTCTGCAAATCTTTTGTCAATGAGCATGTAAAAAATCAGGTGCTTAGAGAAAGCACTCTTGGAGATCCGTGAATATTTTCAGAATTTTAGAGCAAACCGTAGATTTTTAATTAATTTATTTAAATTTAATTTGATATAAAACATTTTGTCTGCCTCCATCTAGTGGGGAATATTTTCTATGCACAATACTTGTCTGGAATAAATCAATTGGCTTCCAATGTATCAATTGCTTTGAGAAAATTATATCATGGACAGCATAACACTGCTGTTGTATCATCTTCATCTAACAACCTAAACTTTTTGAAAGACCTCTTAAATTATGATATGGGCTACAAGTTTTTGAAACCAATTAGAGGCACACCTGTATTTTGGCAAGGTGTTCAGAAGGACTTGATGGCCATGGCGAGAACTCTTGGAATTCCCACATTCTTTGTCATTTTCTTCTGCTGATTTACGCTGGCCAGAATTTATGGAAGCATTTATGTTTGCAGATAATGTGATAGGCAATATTGCTGACATGGAATGGACCTAAAAGTGTGACTTGTTAAAAAATAATCCTGTAACAACAATGATCAATCATAGGTTTCGTTGTTTGTTAAAAGATGTCATCATGTCTCCAGCTCACAATGAATTTTTAGATTCAATATCAGAATGTATTTTGGGTGACTTCCGGTGGCGATGCGGCGAGGAGAGGACGCATGCTGAAGAGCTTGAGCTGATATCGGCCAATTTTACGTTTACACATTCCATCAGAAGGCCTAACCTGTGGGAGTACGGTATAAACTAAGCAGCATAGATGAATAGAGGGAAAAATCCAAGGCTAAAGAACACGCCAGGACCTAAAATCGACCAAATGATGATGTCGCAATCACGAGCCAATGAGGCTAATGCTAACACTAGCATGGAGAAGCCCGCTGACGCAGAGACAGACTCATCGATCATAAACGAGATTTGTATTATGAACTGGGACCTTCAAGACAAAATACAACAGGTCGGGGCAGACGTGACTACGATTAAAGACTGTCTGGACTCACTGAAATCCGATGTGACCGGCCTCAGCAGCAGGATTGGAGAAGCCGAAAACAGTGTTGCAACTCGAAGATGCGAGCACAGCTGAGCTGAAATCCAAAGTTGCACAGCTGGAAGGTCGGATTCAGTACCAAGAAAACTACAGCAGGAGAAATAATCTGAGGATCAAGGGTGTTCCCGGAGCTCTCGGAGAAGGGGAATGATGTGCTGGAGTGCGTTATGGATGTACTACGATCCCTACTCCCACAAGACCAAGACACAGATCAAATCGTAATTGAGAGGGCTCACAGAATACCTGGTACGCTGAAAGAAGACAGATGAAACACGCCAGCCAGACCCCGCCACATCCCGGTGAGATTCCTCCGCTTCGCGGACAGGGAGAAAATACGACTCAGAGCTAGAGAAAATGGAACTTTTCACTGGAGGGGAAACAAGATACAATTTTTTCCAGACTTCACAAGGGAAGTACAAGAAAAGAGGAACACTTTTTTCAAAGTCAGACGTATGTGCAGAACCAAGGGACTGAAGTACACCATGCAGTACCCCGCAGTGTTTTGGATCTCCCTCGGTAAGGAACGCCTTCGTTTTGAAGACGCCGCCGCAGCGAAGAAGATGTTAGAGAAATACCAACCCCCGGAGGAAGTGGTAATATCTCCTCTTCGAGATCATTTATCATAACCTCCAGTCTATTAGGTCTAAAATCTTCATCACATTACACACATTAAAACTGGACCCCGTCAAACTGGACACATTTATGCTATTTTGGTGAGATTCCACCGCTTTGTTGACGGAGAAAAATCTAACTTGATATATGTTCATGTTCCACATATTTTCTTAATTTGTACAGTTCAAATAACCCAGCTTTTTGGGTATCTGCCAGTTTTCTTTCAATCTGAGCCATTTGAATTAAAGTTCTGACGGAAGTTCTTGATGCTTATTACTACCATATGTTATTGGCCAAGGCGGCTCACTCTGAAGACCTCCATGCTTGTCATAAGGAATAAGGTGTTGTTATTTTACAAAAGATGCCTTTGTTAGTGTTCAATCTTGATTTTTGTTTTTGGGGTCCTACATTTCAGCCAGCCTCCTTTTGTTTTCCTTTTTGTTATATGTCTAAACACAACTGCTACAGGACAATATATATTGATGGCCTTACTAATATCACTGATAATTGGAAATAAAATATGGGGACCATAGTTAAAGTATCCTCCTGGAACGTCAATGGTCTGGGCTCTTACATTAAACGACGCAAAGTACTTAAATACCTAAAACAGAAAAAAGTAGATGTGATGATGCTACAAGAAACACACTTGTTAGATAAAGACATTAACAGAATTAAAGATAGATGGGTGGGAGAAGCCTACCATAATACTTTCAAACAGAAAAAACAGGGCGTATCCATTTTATTCTCTAAACATCTCTCAATTCAAGTGAAGACAGAATATAAAGACAAAGAAGGTTGAGTAATTGTCCTGCTAGTCAATATTTCAGGACAAAATATAATTATAGCCAATATATATGCTCCTAATATAGAGGACCCAGACTTTTTCCTACAGCTAAAAACTATTCTTATGGATTTTGGGGACTTCCCAATTATTTTAGCAGGAGACTTCAACTAAGTCCTAGACGTTGTGTTGGATAGATCTGGGAAATCAATTCCTAAAACCAGTAAAAGCCAAGAAGCAATTAAAGCTCTGAGCAAACATACTGGTTTATCGGATGTTTGGAGACTCTTAAACCCTTCAGCACGAGACTATACCTTCTTCTCAAGTAGGCACTCTGTTTACAGTCGGATAGACTATTTTCTGATCTCACACTCTCATTGATAGTGTTGGAAATTGTAACATCGGTCCAATAGCAATAACTGATCACGCCCCCATAGACCAAGTACTACAATTGGGATCTCATTATGAAAAGGCTAGGGGATGGAAATTGAATACCAGCTTACTAAATGATGCTGACCTATGCAAAAAACTAATTACTGAATACTTTGTAAACAATAATAACACTGCAGACCAAAACTCAATATGGGACAGGTTCAAAGCGTACATTAGGGGAATATTGATACAACACTCCTCCTGGATCAAAAAACAAGATTCCCAAAAGATAAACCTGTATGAAAATGAAATAAAGAAATTACAGAGGGAATATTCGGCAAACCTTAACCCATCAATCTTTGATAAATTAGTCAGAGCTAAATATGAGCTAAATACAATATTCTCAAAAAAAGTAGAGTACTCTCTTTTCAGGATCAAACAGAGATGGTATGAATCGGGCAATAAAGCTGATAAATTATTAGCCAGCGAATTAAAAGCTAAACAAGCAGCATGTCAAATTAGTGGGATAAAGAATGAGGCTGAGAGGGTAGTTACTAATCAGAATGAAATCAATTAAGTATTCAAAGATTTCTATAATCATCTGTATTCTCAAGAAGGACAATTTGATTTAAATAAAGCAGAAGAATTTTTTCGAAGGTTAACCCTTCAGAAACTGTCCGAAGTGAGTGCCACACAACTAGAAGGACCTATAACCATGGAAGAACTCGTTAAAACCATTAGAGCCTCACCCAGTGGAAAAGCCACTGGACCGCCTTGACGACGTCGAGGAGGTTTCCGAGGAGGCAGGGGCGGTCCTAGCGACCGAGGGGGCTTTCAGCCCAAATCAGTAAAAACAGATGGGGGGTGCTGGAATTGCGGGTCACCCAACCATTGGTCCAGGGAATGTCCCAATCAGACACAGGCACCTCATCTGCGGAGACGGGGAAGAGGCCGCAGGGGCGGTTCTTCATGTGAAACGTGACTAGGGGCCTAGAGCAAATGGGGATCCAGAGCCATTAAAAACAGTAGATGTGTATGGAGCATGGGAGCTTTTAAATGCATTAAAAGAAAAACCATACATAGTGCTTACAATTAATGGACAGCCAGTTACTCTTTTATGCGATTCATGAGCCTGTAAAACATGTATAAAAGATAATCTAGGGGTAAAGGCATCTAAAATGTCCATTTTTGTAAAATCAGCAAATGGTCAAACATCCCAAGAATGGATGTTAAAAGCATTAGAAATAAAAGACCCTCAAACAGGAAAAAAGATTGTATGCTCCTGTAGTAATGTCACCAACTTGCCCCATTAATCTGTTAGGACAGGACTTAATGGAAAAATTAGGCATTGCAGTTTTCCTAACGCAGGATGGAATGAAAGCTGTCCGTGTAGAACATGTAATGGCGTTGTAACAAAATCCTCCTGTGTTTTATGCACTATGCTTACCGTCTCTCCTCCAAATAAAAGAGAAAAGCAAAGTTATGCATAATGCTAGAAGCACATTGTTAAATCCAGAGGATGAAACTTGGTTAGCTGATCTACAAACCACTATGAATGTGTGCTTAACTTCAGAAAAACAGTTTCTGAAACAGGAAACTACAAGTGTGGCTACACAAATTATGTATACAGATGGGAGTTCATTTGAAGCAGTTACTGTTATGCTTTCTACACAGATGAAAAAATTGTATGGCTTACTATGGACACTTTTTTGTCATTGTTTAAGACCAGTAAAGAGCAGTGGAGAGACACAGGCCCGCGTTTAAAAGCTGCAGAAAGACCGTCTGATTTTCAGCTTTGTCCACACAAAACAGGCTGGCTTTATAGCCCTAGCACATAACTATGGAAACAGCCTTACAAAGTTCTGTCCGATGCAGAACCTCGCGTCCAAGATTTAGCATGAGACAAAATAATCCAACATTCTTTGCTATCAGAATCCAAGGAAAATTATTTAAAAGGTATTCCAAATGCTTTGTGGTCTACAGGACCAACTGATGTAGGATTATTGACAACTGTAGAACCAGTTAAAATAGTTCCTAAATTAAAGTACAGGCCGTGGATAAAACAGTATCGGCTAAAATATGAAGAACAGGAGGGTATAATGGCAGTTATAAAAATTTTATTGGATGCAGGAATAATTAGACCATGTCTAGATTCCCAGTTTTGGTTATACGTACACACGCCTGCCGCAGGGATTTGTAGACCGTTCTACAATTTTCATCCAGGTTATTTTAACATGCTTAAAGAGCTTTAATCCAAAGCATGGAAATAAAGTATTAATGTACATAGGTGGCCTTCTAATTGCATTTAAAAAAGCTGCTACATCATTTGGCTAAAATGGGAAACAAAGTTAGCAAAGATAAAATGCAGTGGGTGCAGAAACAAGTTCGTTACTTAGGCCATGTTATCTCAGAAGAAGGAAAAAAGATACAGGAAGTGAAGAATTGCTATAGTAAGTGAGCCTAAAAAACAAATGATGTCTTTTTTAGGATTGTGTAATTATTGCAGAGCTTGGATTCGACATTATGTAGAGAGAACTTAGCTTCTCTTAAATCTTATTCATGACAGGCCGATGGCCATGTCAGACACAATCCAGTGGACCTCAGAAGCAGAGCAGCAATTCACAGAGCTAAAAGCAAAGCTTATCTCAGCAACTGCCTTAGCTCTAGTTTTACGACTTCTGTGTTGTTACAGCCCCATGGTGATAAGCTCAAACCAGTAGCAGCAGCACTACCCCTATGTCTGCAAGCAGTTTGAGCAACTACCATGGCTGTAGAAAGTTCAGCTGAAGTGGTCTGGTTTCATTCAACCACTAAACCCCCATGTAGTGGATGTACTACAATTTGGTCTTTCTGATATTTGCCTAGAGCAAAAAACAGAGCAAATCATGGTTCTAGAAGTGTTGTTAATTAGAGAAACAGCGCCAACTGTAGAAAAACACATATGTGTAAAAAATGTAGCAACAATGAATATAGAAGGATTCTACAGTTTGTAACAAAGCAGTTCTCCCTAACAGCTTAGTCCAAGCAGCAGCTTATTTGAGCCATGGGCAATTGCCATGTCTCAAAAAGGGAGGGATAACTATAATACAGCAACATATGGATTTATTTCATAGGATTTAATTCATACAAAAAAAATTTGTAAAACCTGTACGATCTGTGTTAAAAATTACCCTCAGGGTAATTTTAGATCAGAAGAGTGAAGGTTTCCAGAACCAAAAGAACCTTTTGAAGTGATGCATATGGATTTTATTGAACTGACACAAAGTGGCCTTTACAAATACTGTCTGGTAATGGTTGATGCATTTTCAAAATGGGTTGAAATAGTTCCAGCAAAGCACGCAGATGCATGCACTGACAGTAGCTAAGGCAATATGCAAAGGTTTGGCATCCCACAGAAAATTTACAGTGAAAATGGTCCACATTTTCTGAATCAGGTGATTCAGCAAATGGCAAGCAGGTTACAAATAACCTTAAAGAATCACTTTGCTTATCGTCCACAAAGTGCACGACTTGTGGAAAGGACAAATGGGACATTTAAATCCAGGCTTAAAAAGTGCATGGAAGAAACAAAGAGGCCATGGCCAGAATGTCTGGACCTAGTAAAACTGTACATGAGAATAACTCCAACGAGCAGTGGTTTGACTCCGTTTGAAATAATACATGGCAGACCATATAAATTACTGCTGTTCACAATACAGACACCACCTAAGGAGGAAAAACTCTAGCAGACTATATGAGAGAAATGTTGCAGTTTAAAGAAGTGTCCAATGCAAATTTACTGCCAGGAGAACCTTTGCCTCCACAGGATCCACAAGTAGTGAGACCAGGAGACTGGGTGTTCATCAAAATCATCAGAAGGAAGGATTGGGCAATCCAAAGGTGGGAAGGACCATACCAAGTGCTCCTGACCACGCCAACAGCTGTGAAGATCGCTGAAAGACCTTCCTGGTTTCACCTCAGCCACTGTAAGTTACAGAGAGTGTTACATGCCTATGGTTGGAACAGTGGGGAAGTCCGACTTCAAAGGGGTTTGGTTTTTTTAGGGCCACTCGTCTCAACGTCGGTGAAGAAATCAACTGATCCCTGTTCTTTAGAGTCCTGGGTAAAATTAACATCTCTGTTAACCTAGCAAAAATGGCTGCCATGAAGATTTGGCTGGGAAATCTCCCAGACCATCATCCAGACAACTTGTAGCAGATGTATGTGACGATGTTGGCTGAAGAGAAGAACATGAGTAACTGCTACATATGCTCAGTGATGCCCAAATCCACCATACAACCCACCCTGTATGCTAAGAGCATGCCGGCAGGAGACGGAACGTGTTTCCTGAGGACAGCCCTTGCACCTGTGTTTGTTTCTGACCACACTATCATCATCTCAGCTCATACTGTGAAGGACCATTATTCTAATAGGAGGAGAAGAGAACTCAGCTCCACCTCAGCTTTCCAACCCCATGATCCTATATGAGGTTCGAACATAAGCACTGGAGTACAGCGAATAAAATAGGACTTTCACTTTCCCGTGGTTTGGAGTTGGTAAATCTATGCTGATGATTGAGACACTGGACTATTCTATATGAAGACTCTAGTGAACATGACGATGGACATCAACAAAGGACAAAACAAACAATTAAGTGAAATGCGTTTAATGATACTGCAAAACAGAATGGTTTTGGACATGTAAACTGCTAGCCAAGATGGTGTATGTGTAATGATTGGAATTTCCTGCTGTACGTACATTTCTGACGCAAATGAAACTCATATTACTAAAGCTATGTCTGCTTTGAAGAATCTGCAACAAGCCATGGATGCTGTTCCTTTAAGTATAGACTTCTTCTCCTGGTTCTTTTCAGGATTGTGGTGGTACCTTTTACTGAAAATAATGACACCCATTATTATTGTTCTTATTGTTTTTTGTGTTTTTACTGCTTGTGTAATCCCATGCCTAAAGTTTATGATTGCCAAAACTATGGGACATGTAATGTTTCAATATCAAATGCTTTCACAAATCCCTTTTGAAGAAATACACCCCGTAGTTTAACTTTTGCCTTGTTAAATGCTTAACAAAATGACAGTCTCATTGAAAACGCAAAATGCTAGAAATGAGTACTTGAAGTAGGTTACGTTAAGCTCCAATTGTAAATAAAATGATTAAAAGGAGGAAAATGTTAGGAAAATGTGAATGTAATTATTTTATTTTTTTATCAAGTTACAGCCATTTGGTTTGTTTAAGAATTTGCTTTCAGGAAGGTTTTGTTGTATTTACCCTTAGGCAGGAATAACAAATGGTTCTCTCAGATAAGGAATGTCTCCCTTATCCAGCTGTGCATGAAGCTGGTGAGAAATCACCATCTGCAATTCCAATTGATTCCTTCTTTGCTTTTAACCTCCTGACCCTTACAACCCCCATGCTGTAAATTCCTGAAACCTCCTGACCCAATCCTCCTGACCCTTTTTTTGATGTGTGACAATAAAAACAAGAGGACAGAAATGACCCGACACAGACGATCTCAAACTTTCAGGGAGTACAGTTCTCCGTTTGGGTTCATCCTCTGTCCTCTTCTATAGAACAGTCTAAAACTTGTGTTGTGTGGTTTTCGTTCTAGGATAAAAGGGGTTATGTCACCTGTCCCTTCATTCAAGGAACAGCCTCAGTGTGGAATGACCCCAAAAATAAAAATAGAGGGGAAAATGATCTTCTGGAGGAGCTGGCACACAAAAGGGATTAACAGTATAAATTGCTTCTTCCTAAATGGTACTTTACTGTCATTTCAACAACTTCAAGAATTATACAATCTAAATCACAAAGATTTCTGGAAGTTCCTACAAATAAGGGACTGCCTCACAAAACTAAAGAAACCTGAGGTAACCATACCCACGGAAACACCAATATACACAATGCTTAATAAATTGAAAGACTCCCCGAGACGAGTTAGCCACATCTATAACTACCTGATTGAGAACACTTGCAACATTAATACAGGACTTAAAAAGGTATGGGAATCTGAATTAAACAAAAAGTTGACAGAGGAACAGTGGGGTACAATCGTCAAACAAATGTTAAAGCCCATGAGGGATGCGCGCTTCAAATTGATACAGTTCAAAATTCTGAACCGATTGTACTGGACACCAGTTAAATTATTCAGAGCTAGAATAAGCAACTCTGATATTTGCTGGCGATGTAAACAAAGCCGAGGCAACATGCTGCATATGTTCCTCACGTGCCCGAACCTAATTTCTTATTGGCAGGAGGTTATGGGAAAGATTAACAGCACCCTTAACTCCAATTTACCCCTGACACCTACACTGGGACTTTTTAACTTCTTAGATTATAAAGTCAAAATAGGATCAAAACAAGCACAGTGGTTAAAAATAGCCCTCACCACGGCAAAGTGAGTTATTTTAAGACACTGGAAAGGACAAAATACCCCGACCTATATAGAACTGTGACTTTCATAAAACGCCTCCTACGAACGACTTATCTATAAGATTAACGGCTAGATAGAGGAGTTTCTGAGTATGTGGAAACCGTTCTTAAAACTGGAGAGCTAAGGCACTAGTGGTCCAGAATAAACGATGCAGTGTGTGTTTTTTTTTTTTAGATTCTGCTGCTGGCTGGGGTGGGGGGAGTACGGGAGGGAGAATCGGGAGGGGTTTAGGGGGAAATGTCTAAAGTCCTTTACATAACTACTCAATGTTGTATCACTGATGTATCACTGATATTTTCAACATCGGTTTTACTGTATGTTTAATTAAGGATTCAATAAACATTGACAATTAAAATAAAATAAAAAAAAATATATATATATATATTAATGTATATATATATATATATATATATATATATATATATATATATATATATATATATATATATATATATATATATATATATATGCCCAGATCAAAGCCTCTAAGTACTTTGCAGTGGAACTGGACTGCTGCACACCTGATATTTCAAAGCAAAAGCAGGCCTCAGTCATCATTCGATGAAAAAAGTCACTATTGCAGATGCATGCAATTATAACGTTTCGTGTGTGTGTGTGTGTGTATATATATATATATATATATTAGGGCTGGGCAAGTTAACGCGTTAAATTTGCGTTAATTCATTAGACTATTAACGCCGATATTTACTTTATCGCGCATTAACGCATGTTGCTCACATGCTTTTATTTTGTGAAGGTCTGTTGCTGCGGTGTAGGGGTTTGAATCAGAACAGTAGGTGGCAATAATGCGCCAGTAACCTCGCTGTCAGCCCAGCCTCGGATTCAAACAGGAAGAAAGGGGCTGGCTGGAAAAAGGAAAATGCGGAAAAAAACAAAGCCGACCTGGGGAAGGCGGTGTTTCCCGCAGGAATGGCGAGGCGGTGAGTTGGCGACCGGAACAAGTTTTGTGCGGATGACCGGCGGAGCGGGGGGGGGGGCGGGGGGGCATCTGCATCAACGCCGTCGGTGAAGTCGCTTCTCGCTTCAAAGTATCCATGTATTTTTGCCTGTTTTTTCCCTGCCATTCACTATATGCACGCGAGAATGCAAACAACAAAAAAACGCGTGTTAACGTCAAATAAACATGCAAGCATATCGAGTTAGCAAGCATTTCAGTTTAAAGGTATACTATGCAACCGGGGTTGATTTTCCAGCGAGGCGCCCCCCAGAGGGCGAAAGTAAAAGTGCACTGTCGTAAAGATGCTCAGCTGTTCTCCTGGTTTCTCCGGCAAGCCAGGCGTGGTTGTTTTGAGCTTAGCAGACAGGCGAACGCAATGAATCACCCTCCTGCTGTTCAAGCAGAGCTACGAGGGAGCGCCCTCCCCTCCTCTCTGTCCCCGCCAGTGGAGTGAGGGGAGCGGGCGTCCCGAAACGACCTCCGCCTGGCCCGAGACCCGCTGGGCCCGGACATCGGCTCGCGGGGGGTTGGGTAGGGCGAGGGTCCCGGTCCGCGCGACGCGCTGGCTGTCTGTTTCCGTATGCCGCGCGGCCGCCGGGGTGTCTCGTCTTTCCTCTCTCCCCTCCGTTCCCCCCGACGCCCGGTGCCTCCCGAGCCGCGTCCGAGCGTCGCGCGGTACAGTTTGAGAACACAGATGAGCGGTGAACTTTTATAATCCCGCGGTTTCGTCGCACAGTTTGAAAACACAGATCAGCACACAGATGAGCGGTGGCCGTTTAAACCCCGCGGTTCCGTTGCACAGTTTGGAAACACAGATCAGCACACAGATGAGCGGTGGCCGTTTAAACCCCGCGGTTCCGTTGCACAGTTTGGAAACACAGATCAGCACACAGATGAGCGGTGGCCGTTTAAACCCCGCGGTTCCGTTGCACAGTTTGGAAACACAGATCAGCACACAGATGAGCGGTGAACTTTTATAATCCCGCGGTTTCGTCGCACAGTTTGAAAACACAGATCAGCACACAGATGAGCGGTGGCCGTTTAAACCCCGCGGTTTCGTTGCACAGTTTGAAAACACAGATCAGCAAACAGATGAGCGGTGGCCGTTTAAACCCCGCGGTTCCGTTGCACAGTTTGGAAACACAGATCAGCAAACAGATGAGCGGTGAACTTTTAAACCCCGCGGTTCCGTCGCAGTTTGAGATGTATATAAGTACCACGACTGAAAAACTCGTACAGTGTATGCCCGGCTTTAACACAGTGAAAGTATGAACATGCACAGAGAGAGAGTAACCATTCCAATGTTACTTACAATCGCATCAGCAGAAACGCGAGGTCCGCGTCAGCCTTGCAGCCTTCTTTCTCTTTTAGCTCTCGCCATTCGGAAAAAGCTTTCCCGATGTTCACCCGTGTAGGACTCCTCTCTCTGTCCAGAGCCCTTTTCCTCTTTCTTGCCTGCTCCAACATGGGCTTTCGCTGTTTTATCGCCGGTTCCGCCATGATAACTGCACAGATATCGCCACTGCGCTAGCAACGAGCATACGTTTCACTGGGAGCGTGTAGCAGTTCTCGCCGTAAAGCAAGACCGACTCTCGCGATCTTGCATGAGATTCTGAGCCTGTGGGTGCGGGCCGAGGGCTCCTGCAGTTGCAAGTGCGGTATTTCCCCCACAGACCACCAGGGCGGCCAAGAAAACCTTAGTTCAACCTGAAATGACTCATTTAATCATCCAAAACGGTATGGAACACATTAATTAACTGAAAAATGTTGCATAGTGTGCCTTTAAAGTTCTTCCCGCAACGAATATGACAGAAACAAGTTAGTTGTAACCACTGACAAGTTAAACTTTCTTATCACCAGAGCACCTTGAGCTTAACATATCACTTAAATGCCAAAAACACTGTAGACATCACCAAACAATTCAATGACTCAGAGAAGCTAACCAATGTAATGGCGAAGTGGATAGCTACTGTAGACCTTTTTTTGTGCTTCACACTTTGGTATTGAACATAAAATGGTAATACTACTCCCTGCTGTTACCTCAGAAATTGCCTGTTTTTGGTAGATTTTTTCCCCATAAAGAGAATTTCCTGTCAGTGGCTATAAGCTTTAATTTATTATTATTGCTATTTTTTGTTTTACATGTTTAAGTTGAGCTTTACACTAAATATGTGTTACTGATAAGTGCTACAAATGTTACAACACTTTTGTTCATATGGCAGTGGAACATTAAAATAAAAGTGCTCTTTACACTACTTTTGAATTCATTCTTGGAGTTTGTGCATACAATGCGATTAATCAGGCAAATTATGCGATTAATCGCGATGAAAGATTTTAATCGTTGCCCAGCCCTACCTAATATATATATATATATATATATATATATATATATATATATATATATATATTAGGCCTTTACTTAAGAAACCTTCTCTTGATTAAGATAAGTTAATAAATTATAGACCTATATCTAATCTTATTTTCTTATCTAAAATTCTTGAGAAAGTGGTTGCTAATCAACTTTGTGAACATTTACAAAGTAATGACCTACTTGAGGAATTTCAGTCAGGCTTCAGAGCTCATCATAGCACTGAAACAGCTCTAGTGAAGGTCACTAATATTCTCATGGCCTCAGATAATGGACTTGTATCTATACTTGTCCTGTTAGATCTCAGTGTTGCATTTGATACAGTTGATCACAATATTCTCCTACAAAGACTTGAGAATACTGTAGGGATTAAGGGGAAAGCATTAGGCTGGTTTAAATCTTATTTGTCTGACAGATTCCAGTTTGTTCATGTTAATAATAAATCTTCAAACTCTAGGGTCACTTGTGGAATACCACAGGGTTCAGTCCTTGGACTAATTCTCTTTACTATATATATGCTTCCGATTGGCAAAATTATCAGACAGCATGGGATTAATTTCCACTGTTATGCTGATGACACTCAGCTATATTTATCCATAAATCCTGATGAATCCAATCAATTACTTCTACTACAGGCATGTCTTGATGACATCAAAAGCTGGATCACTTTAAATTGTCTGCATTTAAATTCTGACAAGACAGAAGATGTAATCTTTGGACCGGATTCCTCAAAAAATAAACTTCTTAATCAATTACTTAATCTGGATGGCATTAACTTGGCCTCTGGTAATAAAGTAAAAAATCTTGGTGTTGTTTTTGACCAAGATATGTCATTTACATCCCATATTAAACAGAGTTTCCATTTTACACCTCTGGAATATCAGCAAAATATTCTGCCCAGGGGTGATGCTGAAAAACTAGTCCATGCATTTGTTACTTCAAGGCTGGACTATTGTCATTCTTTACTATCAGGAAGTCCACAAAATGCAGTTCAAAGTCTTCAGCTGATCAAAAATGCTGAAGCGAGAGTTCTGATGAAAATCAGCAAGAGGGATCATGTTTCTCCAATATTAGCTTCCCTTCAGTGGCTTCCTGTTAAATGAAGAATAGAATTTAAAATTCTTCTTCTAACGTATAAAGCCCTTAATAATCAAGCTCCATCATATATCAGAGCTCTGATTACCCCATATGTTCCTAACAGAGCACTTTGCTCTCAGACTGTAGGTCTGCTGGTGGTTCCTAGAGTGTCTAAAAGTAGAATGGGAGGCAGATCCTTTAGCTATCAGGCTCCTCTCCTGTGGAACCAACTCCCAGTGTATCCTGTTGTCGATACACTGACAGTACTTAGCTACTGTCAGTGTATCGACCACTACCTGTGTGGGAAGGGAGAGCGATAGGAGGGGAGGTGAAGGATCAGAGGGCCGCATAATCAGTGCCGTCACTCTGTTATTGATCATTTTATGATGTTAAATATAGAAAATGCCAACTAGAAAAACATTTTCTCTAGAGGGGGTTTTGACGCCCCCTGTAGTGCAGCGCTCCTATGCGTTGCATAAACTGCATACCCACTTTTTGCGCCACTGTATATAAAAAATATACACACACACAAAACGTTCTAATTGCATGCATGTTAATATGAGCAGGAGCTTCATTGAGTATGTGTACATGTGCTTTTGGATACATTTTATTGCAGTAATACTCTATAAGAAACAAGACCTACCTTGAGATGTAGCAATGCTTATGCAATATTGGAGAACTTCTATGGTAAAATGCATTGTATAGAAAACCTTTTGCGATCACAAGTCAAACTAGGGTTGGGAATTGAAAAGATTTTCACAATTCCGATTCCCTTATTGATTCTGTGAAACAATTTGATTCCTTTTCGATTCTCTTTTCGATTCCAATTTGGGGAAAAAAGGAGAACAAACAGTTTGATGATGAGCATCAACTTTGTTTACTTAACTATCACACAACCTCACAAACTAACAAGATCAAGATGTCCACAGCAAATGTGCAACTGGAGTAACATTTATATTTGTTTAAATAAAAAAAGGAATATAAGAACAAACTTAAATACAGTAGATGAGTTGTTTAGAATATAAGAAAATGTAAGTTTGTTGTGACAGTTGCTTATTAATCTTTCCTTAGATAAATTTAGTCATCTAAATCTAACGGAGAAGCCATCCGTTTAATGAAAAAACATTACTGTACAATTTTGGGAAATAAACTCATCTCCCCCTTATTTAAATAAACGAGCGTCACCTTTCTCTTGCTCCCTGAACTGCGGAGCAACTTTGTAGCATGTTTCGTTACATCCATTGCAATAGCTAGAATCATGTAATAATTCCAGCTACCAGTAGTTCTAATTAAACATGCTACCAATGAAGGGCTGGATTAACGAGAAAGGCACACTCCCTTAATAACCCCAAAGAGAGGTAGGAAATTGGTTTATTTCCAGAGATGGCATATGATTTATTAGGCACCACATTAAGCACAGCCAGTGATGTAAAACTAGGTACTTACCACCAGAGTTGCCTTCCATGCTAGTCGTAAATTTAGCTTCTGTCCGGTAAGAATAAAAAACACGGCATTCGTTAAAATGTATGTTGTGTGCGCAGGTGTTTCTGCCTGTTGGATCTATTTCCTCCCGCTGATGTAAATGCCACTTTGCAATGATTGCAAAGCGCCTCGTTGCCATCTTTCTCTTCCTTAAAATGAAGCCAAACTTTCGACCGCTTTACCGGGCGGCATTTTTTGTTTTGTTTTGTTTTTCGCCTGGTCACGTCGTACTTGCTTACTGAATGCTGTGTGCGTAATTTGCGTAAAAAACGTGATGTAACTTGCGTAAAAAAATGTCGTCCAGCGACAAGAATCGTTTATCGAGCTGCCAAACGGTGCCACGGAATTGAAACACACGGAACCGGTTCTGAACAGGAACCGGTTTTCGATTCCCATCCCTAAGTGAAACTGTGAAAAATTTCTGTGATCCGTTCCAGATGCATGTTGGTTTGGCTGAGCAGGGGGACCCACAACAGGCCCACGAAATTAAGTTCCCCGGTGAAAATCTGTTCCCCCCTGTGTCGGGAGCGCGCATTGCAGCCCCAGAGGCGGTCCTGACCATTTTTTTAACGGCGCTTCTGATCAATTTTTCGGTAAAACAACTCATATAATCATGTCAAGGTTGTAACATTCAGTTTAATCGGCAGCTGTTCTTTACAAAATTGTAAAATAAAAATAAATAAACGAGATTATAAATGTATAATCTGACCCAATCTGTATAATCTGATTGAATTTGATTTTGTAAAGTGCCTTGAGGTGACATGTTTCATGAATTGGCGATATATAAATAAAATTGAATTGAATTGAATTGAATGAACTGAGGGGTAGACAGTTTCACCATTCCTGTAACCTTCTGCTGAACCATTTATAACCCAACCTAGCAAGCTTCTGTTCGCATAGGGCCCAACCCAGACTGTTAATCACCTCCCAAGGTTATATTAACTTAGATGCATTTGTGCCAACTAGAAGGTCTACACTAGCATGTATGTGAGGAAAGTTGATGTCCTTTAAGTAAGACCATCTTAAGAGCTCCTCCACACTGATGATATTGTCTGAGGAAACTGACATTTCCTTTTGATTAAACACAATGGGAAGTTGATAGAAATGTTTAGCACTTAGTTCTGAAATCTCTAGCCCTTTAATGATAGAGGTTTCTACTGTTTTACT
Organism: Fundulus diaphanus; assembly: GCA_037039145.1. Classification (NCBI taxonomy): domain Eukaryota; kingdom Metazoa; phylum Chordata; class Actinopteri; order Cyprinodontiformes; family Fundulidae; genus Fundulus; species Fundulus diaphanus. The sequence continues at coordinate 52,126,155 of CM073128.1, forward strand.
ATGAACCATGGTATGGAGATGAATCTGATCCTTCTTCCCTTGAATTTAAGTTTATTAAGAAGTCTTTCGGAGCAGAAGGTATTTGTACTCCCTGGATCCAGAAGGCATTAGTTTTAATGACATTAGTTCCCTTCATTTGCACAGGAAGGATGGGAAGAATACCCCTGTATGCCCACAAGTAGAGGAGGTTTTACAGCCCTTTAATCCAGTTCTCTCTGATGAGCCTTTTCCTTTTTACTTAAATGTCCTGTGTTAAGACATCCAAAACATAAACTTTTGTCTTTTAGAATGTCTGGTTTTTCCCTATCTGACTTTTTTCTTTTTCCCCCCCAATTGTTCCAATAAATGACCATCCTGTTTACAATACAGACAGGAAATGGAGCTTGATTTGTTAACAGACACTTCATTTTTGAGAGAAGGCAGCATATATCATTAACAGAAACGTGGGTCACAAATCTGTTTCTTTTAAACTGTGACTTTATTTGAGATTTGCTTGGTCTTCTGAATCCTCTAGCAGGTTGTATGGATGTCACCAAAACCTGAATATAATCTTAATCTGATGCTCAATAAATTTGCAATTTTTCCATTGCATTGCAAGATTAACGAAGGAACAGCCAAAATGATTTTAATGCTTTAGCATCTTCAGCTTTAATGGACCAGACGGTTACTTTTTTCCATGTAGGCTGCAACAATGTTAAATTTGTTGCCAAAATGTTCTTTGAGAAGTTGCTTGGCCACAACATACCCCCTTTCTGCAGTCATGGGAAGGCAGCTGCGTATGAGGTCACTTGGTTGCTCCCTGGTGTACTGTTCAAGGTAGTACAAACAATCTCCTTTGTAACTGGTGTGCCTCCACACGATGTTCAAATGCTTTCATGAAGGAGTTAAACTTTTGCGGATCTCCATCACAGACAGGAATTTCTCGACGTGGAAGTAAGTGGCTTGTTTGCATTTGAACCAGAAGAGGTGCTATGTCATTCCGTTGTTTGAACACAATGTAGAGGTCTCTTGCAGGTTGACTTTGATTTGATGGAAGCGAAGTATTTTGAGTGGCAGTAGTGGTTTCTGGTAAAATAAAAGATTTAGTGCTATGGACAGCAGGGTGAGCTGTTTGAGACACAAAGGCCTCAAAACGGTGTCATCTGCATGAGCTGGAATAAGCCTTTCACAGGCTGTGTTTAGATCTGACACAACCTCTTTATCCACCAATGTTCCAGCATCTTCATGAATCCTCTGTGAAGTCTTGGTAGCAAGCTGTATAGCTTGTGAAATGAGGAAAGAAGGTTTGACCTTGGGTCTAGCACCTTTTTCAAAATACGAGGCCATCCCATCAGAGGGCTTAGATGTGATGCTCTCTTTAGTGCTGCCCTCTAGCACCATTATCTTGGCATTAGCAGCAGCTATTTTGGTGTCCAACTCAAGTTGTTCCTTTTTTCTCTTTAACAGGTGTTCCTGGTCCTCTAGTGCATGCTTTTACTTTAAAGCAGCTGCACAAGCGAAGAGTGCAGCCCTTTCTGCTTCTGCCTTTATTTGTTCAACCAGTGTTGAAGCTTTACTGCTTGAGGAGGAACTTGTTACAGAACAATCCCTTTGGCTTCCAATTCTCCTGGTAGATCTTAAGGAAACGTTTGAAATGCTGTGATATGGTTTGGTCTGAGACTCCTCCTCCATCATGCTACCACTGGCAGCCTTGGGTTCAGCTTCATTATTACCTTGTATCTCCTTCTGTTTAATATCATCAGACACACTGCCTGAACAACCCTGAGCCTCAGCCAACCATATGCTGGTAGCAGTAACAAAATCACTGACATTCAACATTTTAACTTGGATCCATATTTCATGTTTCTGTGCTTCATCCACGGGCAATAGACCCAACAAACTCTTGAGTGTTTCTTCAGACAAACCCAAAAACCTTTAAAATTCTTCCTTAATGTCATTGACACACCCTTTGGCATTTTTTAAGACAGTAATAGTTTGCCCTAATTTTGTACACTTATTTCACGTAGCCTTTCACTTTCTAAATTACTGATTTTCATAAACAAAGCTTTGGCTGTTAATGTCACCTTCCTCTTTTCAGTCCCCCCTTGGGTCCTTTCTTTTCCACCCACACAGTCATTTTTATCCACCTGATCCAGATCAGTTTATTCCTCTTCTGCCATAATGGCCAACAGTTTATTAGTTTGTAACTTGAATCAACACAAATGTCACACTAATTCACTTAATAAGCTTGTTTATTTATAGAGAGCTATCTTTTTACTTTTAAAGCAGTCCTGATTCTGCCACCAATGCATTGGATTTAAATATGAACCTTTGTGTACACACATCCTAATTCTAATGACCATTCAGACATCAGCGCTGACTCACATACCCCACTGGTGCGTTGGTTAGTTTTGCTGATCTACGTTCAGATGTCCACTGCAAGGTATTCCAGTGGTTCAAGTAGCTCGATCCATGCAGCTCCGATCACAAGCCATATGTCCTGATCGCCTCAGTGTCGTTCCAGTTTCAGCTCTTGCTGATGCCCGGTTACCCTTCACTCCCGTGTCACCAACTCCTTGTTCCCTTTTGTAGTTAGTTATGTTAATTTTCCCGGCGACTCCAATAGCCTCCTCTGGTGCGGCATCTACATTACCGCCTGTCAAAAGCACAATGCTGCAGGATTGGGGATTCTTCTTCTTTTTGAGGCAGTTTTCTACCTAAATGTAGTGGCTAAAATCTTATATTTTAGGCTACTGGTTGCAATTGTTCCTGGTAGGTTTGGTCTTACGTGCACTCAATCAAGAATCGCTATGCTGGTCTTCATTTGGACTTATAATCAATAACGTCATTTATTTGTGTCACAAAGTCCATTGTCTTACCATTTCCATTTAGAACAAATGGACGGACGGACGGATAACTTTAAACCAATCACAGTAGAAAACCGTTTGCCCCTTCTCATTAGCGACACCTGAACAGAATCACACTTGACCTTAAATAACCCCATCCCCCTTCTAACATAATCAATGCATGAAAGGAAATACACTCCCTAGTGGAGATAAACAGAGAAACAAGGTAAATGGCTCCTACAATTTTGATAAAATAATATTTTAAAGAATATTTTTGCCAAATTAGAAATAAGAAATAAATAACCTATTATTAAAGCAGCACTGTGTAAGTTTTGACCCAAGTATTATTTATTAAATTATTTTTTAGGTCAATATACAGCACTTGTTTATGGATGCTCACTGCAGGCTGTCCTCAATAACTCACACATGTAATTTGAGAGGTGTGGTAGTTTACGGTAGTCTGAGCTCACATTAAATACGACAGTTGCCCTTTCATGCTTCTACTTTTCTCATCCTCAAGTAAAAGTTTGTCATGGCCATAGTTATTATTACAAAATAAAGTAAATATAGTTCACAAACCTGCATGTCACCTGTTCTCCGTTGGTTAAGTTCCTGCAGCCTTTCATAATCAGATGACTGAGCCTGTTGTCTGCCTCTCTTCCTCTGACACAGCTTCTGGAGCAACCCCCCCCCCCACCCTGACTATGCCTTGTCCTCTCCCTCTTCGTTTCAATGAGAGTATAATCTAGAGGGGTCAATGTGGTCATGGTAACTCCATGACTTCTCAGTCTGCTGGTCCAAAGTGGTCTGCTATTAGATTCCAAGACATGGAGGTAGACTGTTTATTTTTATGACAGTGCAGTGTTGCCAGTGGCCATCAGCGCCGCTAAACCTGAAAGTTACAGGTGTAGTACCCCCTAATGGCTGAAATATACATGGTGCTGATTTAATTTTATGTAATTATTCCTCAGGGAATAATAGAGTCATGAACACTTGAAAAAACGTAGAAATGTAAGGGGGCGCAGAGCCAATGGCCAGACGGAGAGATTTCGGAATACAACTGCGTCACCAATGGCTGTTTATAGCTTTAATTTATAGCTTACTTGGTTCCCTTTTACGTTTCACATGTATCATCAATCACCATTAATATTACTATTAATGTTTACTCTAGTGATGCATTATCTAATTATTACAGAGCGACAAAACAAACTATGTTGTAAACGATCATGAGTAGGAGCAGCCTATTAGCGGTAGTGGCTAATGGGACACGTGGAAGCTCATTTTAAAAGTATATTCGGTCACATTTTAGCAGTATAGTGTAATAAGTGGATTGGAAAAGACATAAAATTTTAATGTACCATCAGTGTTTAAATCATCAGTGACAAAGTTTGTCATAATTTAATAAACCCATCCAGCAGTGAAACTGGGAACTTCCTGTTTTAAGTGGGCGTGGCTAAAGTGATGTAATCAAATGAGCACATGACTGTAGTGAGAACTTATATGGCTCACAAAAAGTTTTGTGCTGCTGCGACCTTGTGTGTTGAAGTTATTACAGTTTATTACGGTTTCGTCTTTCATGGCAGGTCAGATTTTGAGGCTTGGCCATGCTTACATGCTTTCATGCAGCACAAAGCTTTTGATAACTTTTGATCCTGTTATGAAAATATATAATCATTTATATGATAATAGTATATTTTAAAGTTATACAGATATTAACCTTTAACACAGTAACCTGGGATGGGAGTTGTTGGCAGAATACAATGGGTACATTCAGACTTCAGTAAGGGTGTCAGCTGCAGGACAGAACGGGAAATTTATGAGAGCCTTGTGGACTAGATAGTGTTTTCAAAAAACCTTTCTCAGGGCTTCAATGTTATTTCAGGAAACTCCCAAGAAATGGGCTAGGGCCATAGATTACATTTAACGGTCGAGTGTCAGAAAGCACGTCTGAGGCAGACTGAATGTCTCCACTGAGGGGGGTTAGTCCGGCCCCCTTTGGAGCCGTCTCTGTGTTAAAAGGCTTGTTCCGCGGGTAAACGCTGAGACACATTTTACAATGCATGGAAGATACTTCGGGATAAGATTAGGCTATCCGCGTCGTTGATAAAACTTGTAAGTTGTCTCCCATTTGGAATTCCAAATTGTAATAAATATATGTTTTAACTATTTTGCCTTTGATTACTTGTCTCCTCTCTTCCTGCCAAATCATCGAATCGGATGAATGAGACGGGCCGTGGTAACATGAACGAGCCCTGAGTTTTAGCACATGGTGCGCGTGATCCGAATTTGGCTGTAAGTAGAGGGACATTTTGAATTTGGCCACGAAGGAGGACTTGTCTTCAGCACCACAAAAAGGTAAGGAGATCTTTATTCTCCGTTGGCGAAATGTTAGATGTTTAGGCTAAATTAAGTGGTGCTGTCGATAACAATACTCTCTTCTCAAAATATCAGAGGTTGAACAGAACAACTGGGATGAAAATGGAATTTATGTTGAAACCGAGAAAGGATTGAATGGGATTTATGTTTAAGTCTACGTCAAAAAATAACGTAAAATAAGATAGAAACGATAAAATAGAAATAAAATAAAAAAGATAAAATACAAAGAAAATAAAAAGTCTCGAGATTTGGGTGCCTCAACTCCAGACTGACGAGTACTGGTGATTTTAAGCCTGAGATGGAGTGCTTTCTCTGGGGAAGGAGACACCCTAACGTAGCACAGCGATAGAGAACGGTCAAGATACGTTGACATCGTTAAAAGTTGAGGCTAAGGACAGTTAAGACCCTAAATGGTGAAACTGTTATTAGAATAATAGAGATTGAATATAAGGGATCCCAGGGGAACAATTTGGGTTGTTCCTTAGCTCCAGAATGGGGTTCTGGAAGCACGACGGTTAGACCGGCAGATATTAGAAAAAGGTTCCGTTGATTATGGAAAGGGCGTAGGAGTCCTTCTGTGTTGCGCAAGCTGTCTGTCTTAAAATGTCATGTTTGTCCTGTTTTGCTTAACAAGTTTGTTTTGGTTTAAATGGGATTCATTGTGTGAGTAAACAAAGAGCAGAGTCCGCGGCTCCGGTGGAAGTCTGTCTGTCTGTGCGTGTGCGCAGAATCGAAGTTTGTGTGTGTGCGCGCGAGTGGTTACGTATGCGTATGTCTGGCTGTGAATCGCTTTGTATGTGTAGTAGTTACAGTGGAAAAGTACTGTGTCGAGTTGAGTGCAGTTTGTAAGAAAGCGTGGATCATGGCAGGAGCATTTGATCAGGATATTCAGGATAACCAATGGGGCTCCGCTCCCTGGAAATCTTTGGGAGAACAGGTCGAGGCGCTGATGGTTTTTTTTGAAACGCATGAAAACTTGGACAAGAAGACGCAGTCAGAGTGGAGACAAAAAGTTGTTGAAGCTGTTACGGCAGAAGAGAAACGGCTGGAAAATGGTGAACCGCTTGGCAAGTATTTGGTAAAACAGTATGCTAAAAGTAAGAAACATATGAAGGAATGTACGCAGAAACAACAGAAAGTTGGTTTGTTGCATTTTGGGAAATGCGACCAGGAAAAAGATAAGGCAGACAGAGAGGTTAAATCTTGGGAAAAATTGTTGGTAATTTGGCAGGGAATTAAACATTTGTTCGAAACAAAAGAACAACCAGAACAGTTTCCAGTATCACAAGGCAGGTCTCCACCCCCATATAATTTAAACACTCCTTCTGCCGGACTGTATCCAGTCCTGGACGTGAGAGGTGGAGAGCTAGTGGTAGAATCGGTCCCCGGTTACACCCCCAGGAACAACACATTTTTAGACAACACTCAACAACCACATACGTCACTTAATACTCCACCCATATCCCTCACCCCTTTGAAGTCATGTGAACCCTTTCTCGCCCGAGCAGCTCGCGAGAACTGGTCTGTTGAAGGGCTTCCCTCCCCACTTAGTGTCCACCCCATTTCTCAGATGACGACAGCGGGTCCTGAGGAGCACATGTTGAAGACTCAGGAACTTGGAGTAAGATCGCCCCCTTGGGGCGATCCTTCTGCATGTTCAGCGGACACACAGCAAGCAGCAGACTTAAATCAGGTTGATCATAATAAAACAGGAATTAGAACACCGGCAGCTTCGACTGATATCAGGTTTAAGAACTGGAGATTAAAGTTAAAATGGCGCTTAAAGGTGTTTGGCAAGAGGACGATTCTGCAGATTTGTTAGATGTGCCAGTTTTGGAGTTCTCCTTAGATGGAGAAACAAATGCTGAAGAATTTATGGTAGATAATATTGGGTTATATCATTCTACTGAAGAAGCTGAATTTGCAAGGAGGCAGAGAGCATCAAGGACACGTGGTGTGAGGAGAAATTCAAAGGACAGATTTCACAGCATGCATTCAATGACAACACGTTCTCAAGGTCCCACTAGAGTGCAGATGCCTTTATTACAAAATAATTTGGGGACAGAAAAATATGTCCCTTACTCACTTGGTGATGTGCAAGCCCTGGTGGATAAATTGCCTAGTATTGCAGCTGGTGGCAGACTGTGGTTGGCTGAACTCGATAATTTAACTAAAGGCACAAAACTGGCTTTGGGTGATTTTAGAGCCGTTCCAGGACGTTGTGCTCCTGCTTCAACTGCAGATAACATTGAATATGAGGCTCAAACGTCCCGCATGAGGGATGAAACATTGTTGTCTTTAGTAATTACTCGTTTGGGAAATGCAATTAGAGAACATTTTCCCTTATCCACCCCAGCAGCCGTTCCCAAGTTTGATTGGGACCCACAACAGCATCCAAAAGACTAGATAACTCAAGCTGAAGAGAAATGGATCAAACACACAGGTGTAAATCCAAAAGGGGATAGATCTAATTTGGGTGAATTATTTAGAGAAGCAGTCCTAAAAGGGGTACCTTCTTTAGTGTCACAGCTGATGAAACAAAATACTGAGATGCCTGGTTGTGAGTATGCTCGCTGGGAAAAACATTTAGTACATCATTTGCATGTTGCTCAGGATGAGGAGAGAAAGAAAAAACAAGAGAAAGAGGACGTCCATGATCAATTAATTAGATTGCAGTTATTGGACGCAAAACGGCAGATGAGTAAACGAAAAACAGAAAAGACTGAACATGTGATGATGTCAGCCGTTGCTTCTCCTGGGGCTCCATCCCCGACGGTGACACCTCAGTTTAATCCAATACAAGGGGGAGGAATGCCCTCTCCTGTTTTTTATCCTCCATATAACTCCAGGTTTGCTGGTCCTGCGCGTGGACACAGGTGGCGGTTTGCTGATCAGCGTGGACGGGCAGGTTGGGGCCGCACAGACTGGTATCAAGAATCTTTTGCAGCAGAACTTGAAGGTAACACATGGACAGTCACTTCTAAGAACATATATGTGGCCCCTGAGGGCGTGGCAGCTGCAGTGATGCTAACTCCTGAACAACAATGGTATATGATGTCAGATGAAGCGTTTCCTCATATCTCTCTTTCTCTCCATGCTGAGCATCAGGCAAAAGAGTTAGGAGGTATGGTTAAACGTTCCCCCCAGGCCACTGATTGGGCACCTACCAGCGTTGCAGGTTTGTTGTTTTCAAACTCTACTAATACTTATCAAATTGTCTGTGATGTAACTGACAACGTTCTTTTGAAACATGAGCTTTTAAGTCGACACCATGGCAGGGAACGTACTGACCATCATAAAGCAGCAGAGATGTTGGATGCAACTCTGGGCAACCAGTCCCACGGACGTGGGATTAGTTTCATGTGCTCCAGTTTCATTTCAGGTTACGACTGACTCTCCTGTCTGGGTGAATCAGTATCCACATAAACCTCAGGCAGAGGAAGGCATCGCTGACACCATTGCAGGCCTTTTGGCAGCTGGAGTATTAGAACCCTCTGTCTCAGCATGGAACACACCCATTCTTCCAGTGGAAAAGAAAAAAACTGGTAAATATCGCATGGCACATGATCTTAGAGCCATAAATTCTGTTTTAAAAACACCTACAATCTCTGTACCTAACCCATATGTGGCCATTTCCAGTTTGGAGCCCTCTCATCAGTGGTACACATGTATCGACTTGGCAAACTCTTCTGTTCTGTCTCTCTTCGGGGTCGGTCATGTCTTTCAGTTCTCCAGAGCTCCTTATCTGCTCTCCTACCCTGCCCCCCTCTCTCCTGCTATTTCCTTTGTCTTGTCTTTCTGAGCACTTTCTTCATAATACCCGAACTCTGAAAAATCATGGATCTGGTCTATCAATGCTATTGATCAATTTTTTTCGACGGGTTGGCAACGAAAGGGGGGACCCGTCCTGTCCCGATCTGACTATTTTTGGGGGATACACCCAGTGTCCGAAATTAACTTCCTGATTCAGTAGATGTAAAAATCAACCGGCCAGGCATATTTTTTACCGGCCAAAATATTAATCCTGACCAGACCTCAATTTTTATCAAAAATTAAGAGTGAGATTATGTTAATATTCGAGGGGCGTGGTTGGGGGCGTGGCTCTCTGGACCCTGGAAGAGAAATCTTTGTTTCCTGACTTTAATAAGAAAATATTGTAGCTGATTATAAAAGGCACAATAAGAATTATCACATTTACATCCAGGCAATAAAAACACTACAGATTATCATTATTCTATCTGTGTTGGTCTAATTTGTGAATGAGGCAGAGTTTCATCAAGCCTATACGGTTCAACATTTTTCTCTCAGCTGCCACACTTAAAGCATGCAGGGGTTCACGCTGCGTCTTTACGCTGATCCAGCTGCTGGATTTTATCCTGGTGCGCTGCGCGCGGGGGATAAACAGTGGGGAAAATGCATAAATAAAGACTGTAAAGGCCTCCTTTAGAGGGAAGAGAATGAATAATGGGTGTGAGCTGAAGCCCCTGATTTTACAAGTTCCTTAAAAAGTCTGCACCTATATTACATGTAACGTAATTTTGCGCATCTGAATTCAAGCGCAAGGCAGCAGCCCACCGAAGCACCACTGGCTCTGAGTCGTTAAATACAAAAGAGCATTAAACATAGCTTTTGGTACGAGTCGAAGCACATTAAACGCAGTGATTCACGTTTTGAAGGCTGGTCGCTGACAAAAGCACCTGGCTCCAAGGGAAGGGAGTAGAGAGGCGCAGTTAACTGCGCCTCTCTCCTCCCTTCCCTCGGAGCGCACGTAGTTAAATGCAGAATTAATAAAAACGAAACTAATAAACAGACTAATGGGCGTTTTAGACTGTATCTGGTTAGCAGATCTGTTTTCTGATCCAGCGTGCAGCCATGACTGGTTTTGAATGAATGTTTTATCTGGGAGCTACTCTCCCCAGAAATAAGATGTGAAAGAAGCTGAACCAGCTCCGCAGAAGGCGGGTCTAGACTGAGCTCTGTGAACGGATCATCCGCAGCCCAGATGGGCTTTGTTATTTTTATTTTATTTTTAATTTATTTGGTACAAAGATTTACTCGCCATGTGGCAGCTAGCCCTCTGAAATTCACTCGCCAAACGGGAAATTTACTCGCATTTGGCGAGTGGCGAGTGTTAATTTCGGACCCTGGATACACCCTATATTCTTGGATGGAAAACGGTGTGTCTTTCGTCATTCCTGTTTGAAAAGTTTGTATGTTTGGATTAAGGATACTTGGATTTCTACGTATTGGATCTGGTGGATTTTTGATGTATCAGCAAATACAGCAGATGTCGGTAGCCATTTGGCCTTGATCAGTCTACCGGCTGCAAATGACGCGCTCACTAAGGGCAGTGAACGGAAAGACCTGGAAGGTGAAGGAGCAGAGCCGAAAGCTGGCTGTGCTGGAACGCAGACTGGCTTCGGTGGTTGAACTCAAGATGGGATAAAATTCTGGAAGTGTAACACGGAAAAGCCCAACAATTTGAAATATTGGATTCGCTATTTGGAGCCAGCAAAAACTTAAAGCTGACAAGAAAAGTCAGAGCAGCTTGCCTCATAAACAAATAAAGTATTTGGATTCTGCCTTCCCTTATCAACGTAACCCCTGGATTGTTATGGCTGAGAATGCTCAGAACTCCCCCCTGCTCCCTCCACCCCCGCTGACACCTGTGGATGCTTTTCGGCGGATAATATCAAGGACAATGGCCTCTGCAGAGTGTTCACGGAAATATAAACACTTCACCCATACAGACACGCATAACTGATGCTCACGAATACTGATAAACTTACACACGACAAATCTACAATGTTATCCTTCTGCTATATGTGTCTCGTATTATTTGTGCTTTTGTGCAAGAGGTTTTTTGATATCTCAAACTGTATCCTGTTATAGGATAAAGTTTGAGTTGTGTTTTTTACCCTCTCACCTTCCCTTTTTTTTGTGGCCTCTATCTTTTCACAGAGTAATGGCAGCGCCCTGTGGGCACCGCGTAAGGCGGTTGACCTTGGCAGCAAGACCTCAGTAAATCGTCTCCCCCTGAAATGTTTGTGATGTTTGTTTGTTCATGTTATGGCGATTGTACTGAAACAACAATTTCCCCCTGGGATTATTAACGTATGTCTGATTCTGATTCTGAGAGATGTTTTTTCATTCACTTACAGAGGTCGCCAGCTACGTTACACCAGACTGCCACAGGGTTTTGCCCTATCACCAGGTATCTTTAATCAGGTTTTGAAAGATGTTTTACAGACATGTCCTCTGCCGAGAAACACCACTCTTATTCAGTACGTAGATGACCTGCTGTTGGCTTCACCGACTGCCGAGATCTGTCTTCAGGCCACGGAGCTAGTTTTGAGACACCTGCATCAACATGGTTTCAAGGTCCGTAAGATAAATTGCAAATAGCCAGGAAACAGGTCTCTTTCCTGGGCCGTGTTATCTCCGCAGGAACAACCAGTATGTCTTCCAGTCATAAGCAGAGCATTTTAACACATCCTAAACCGCTGCGCGTGAAAGACATGCTGTCTTTTCTGGGATTAACTGGTTACAGTCGTAACTACATTCCCGGGTACACTGATCTGACGCAACCTTTGAGGGACCTCGTGAAGACGCAAGGTATGAGAAAACTGAACAATGTTTTGCTTTGGACTCAGGAAGCGGAAGAAGCATTTGTTTTGCTTAAACAACGACCTGCATCTGCTGCTGAATTGACTCTTCCTGACTACTCTATACCATTTTTTCTTGATGTTTCTGCAACAAAACTCGCCCTTAATGGGGTTTTGTTCCAGAAAAAAGAGGGAGAGAGGAAATGCTAATGTATATATCAGTCACCCCCAATGCACACAATATGCAGCAGGATGAGCCAGATTAATTCAAAAGACTGCACATTTAGTCATGGGACATACTCTAAATATTTTGACAACTCATAGTGTTGTGGCTTATGTAAATTCACAAAGCTTCACTATGACTGCACTCAGACAGCACAGGCTGTCCAAAATCTTGGAAGCACCCAACATCACATTCACACATGAAGGCATAAACATGGCAGATGGCATGACGGATGGCGAACCCTATCAATGTGAGGAATTGGTCTCCACGATGGAAAAGGTGACACCAGATTTGGAAGCTAGTCCTATTGAAGGCCCACAGGTGAGACAGTTGTTCACAGATGGGTGTTGTTTCCGACATGAAAGTGAAGGACTGAAAGCGGCATATGCTGTAGTGGAACAAACAGACACAGGGTTTGTAACAAGGAAGGCAGAAAGGTTACAAGGACCTCAGTCAGCGCAGCGAGCAGAGCTAATAGCAGTAATTGAGGCATTGAAGTTGGCAGAACGACAAGAAGTAAATGTATATACGGATTCAGCATATGCGGCAGGAGCAGACTATGTGGAGTTATGTCAATGGTTGAGAGCAGGATTTTTGACAGCAGGGGGAAAACCGATAAAACACGAGATGGAGATGAGAGAACTTGCCGAAGCCTTATTATTCCCGGCCAGAATTGCTGTGATCAAGTGCAGAGGACACAATAACAGTAATTCAGACATTGCATTAGGGAATCAGGCTGCAGACCAGGCTGCCAAAGCAGCCGCTGGATATCACGCCTCAGATGATGATGGTGACTGTGGAAGAGGAGCTGAGAGAAGAATTGAGCATGACAAAGATCAAACAGTTGCAGAGCAGAGCAGCCCCAGAGGAGAAGAATATGTGGAAGCTCAGAGGAGCGTCAGAGCAGGAAGGATGTTGGAGAGGGCCAGATGGGAGACTGGTGTTTCCTCCAGGACTGAAACAGGAGTTTTTTTCTGAAGCACATGGTGTAGGACATGTGGGTGTCAGACAGATGATGGAAAACTTGAGGCAGTGGTGGCATCCATTTATGTTGGACATGGTCAAGCATTATGTAAAAAGTTGTACGGTGTGTGGTCAATATAACTCAAGGAAGACTTTGAAACCTTTGCAGACCCCACTTTTCTGAGATATTTAAATGTAAAAAGTGTCAGCTACATTAATTTTATATAGTTATACAGTAGAGTTGGTTTTGTACTGTGAGTTATCTCTAATAAACCAGATAAGTTCCATTGGCATTTGGGTATTTATTTTAAACCATATGACAATAAACTTTGGTTGCACAGATGCATCACTTTTCAGATCAGCATAAGCTTAACCGTTGTATGACAGTCTGACAGGGTAGCTGCTACGTCAGGGTGTCAAGTAACTACAACTGTTTGTTTATCATATCACGCATAAATAAAGTAATCTAGTAAACTTCGTCTAATGTCTGCTAAAGGTAGCGCATGCGTATTGACTATGCGTATGTTGGTCTGACGGGGTATGCTGATCTGACAGAACACCGGCACCGCAGCGGTGGCCAATAGGCCGGAGCGGCGCTTGGCTGTGAGGGCCGATCGACGCCGCTTGCGGCTTTAACATCCTTCATATGCGGCCTATCAGTGTACCTCGAGTCGCTGTTGCACATTCCATAACAACAATGTTTAAAAACCATGGTTAGGAGACTTCTTAGACTTAGAAAAAGTGGTAGTTTTACTGAGTAAAACCAAGGGTAACATACAGCGAAAGAGTGGAGGAAAACGCATATTTGCCCTACCTGTACCACGTGATATGGCGTCACATTCTAAAAATAGCTCGCTCGCGGTACGCCATTGAGAAAGCTTCCTGGAGAGGAAGCGAAACGTCTTCAACTATGGAAAATAAGTCCAGTTGCTTTGTTTTTTACCTTTTTTTGGATTGACCATGACCTGGATGACTGAGAATCTTCACCAGCAACTTGTAAGATGTCTCCCATTTGGAATTCCAAATTGTAGTAAATATATGTTTTAACTGTTTGGCCTTTGATTACTTGTCTCCTCTCTTCCTGCCAAATCATCGAACCGGATGAATAAGACGGGCCGTGGTAACATGAACGAGCCCTGAGTTTTAGCAATCCCCAATGGGTGAAGACTATGCTGAGTGATTTTGAAGTCTGTAACTCAAAAACTGTAGGAGTTCTCTCAATACGACATGAGTGTAAGGCACAAAGTGGATATTAGAGCCAAGCGTATGGCCATGGTGTGACGCCGTACTTTATGACGCCGCCACTGCCACACCCTCCAACGAAAACTATCTGTGCTCCGAACAAAGTAAGACCAACATGTTATCTGCCTTCTGACAAAGTTTCAAGTTGATGAGGTAAATGGGGACCGAGAGGGACCTTTCCATCCGAAAGAAGTGACTTCCTGTTCCCAGGGGGCGAGACTTTGATGATGTCATTATTTGACCAAATAGAAGCGTTGGGTATCTGAGAGGGATATATAATAACAAATTTGGTTCAGTTTGGTCATTCTGTATAAAAGTTACAGCACTTTGAATTTTCGGTAGAGAAGGTCAGATTTGAGGCCTGTTTCCACCCCTTCAACATGCACAAAACTAGATTTTGACAACTTTTAATCCCCCATGCCTGGACTGCACACTGACCAAATTTGAAGCCGATAGGTCAAAATCCCTAGGAGGAGTTTGTTAAACTTTGACATGTATGTGTAATGATGAGCCAACGTTACATGTTAAGTTGAATATTGTTGTTTTTTTGAGATGCATTAATGGTAAACAGTTAAACAGCACATCAACTATTTTTCCTTTTTGTTTGTTTTGTTTGGTTGGAATTTGTTTGTTTTCTGGGCGTGGTTTCACCTGCAATGGAGGAACTTCATCCTGGCGTGTCACTCTCAGGTGTGCAGATAAAACAGTGCCCAGGGATTTGCACAAAATTTATTGGTTCCCGGTTATGGCTCAAACTAAGAGGCAGATTAAGAGGGGTGATACTGGCCAGAGTGGATTTTTATGTTGCCAAAGTTTTTTAAGTAATTATTGGATATTTTCAGTTTGTATTAGTTTGTAAATGTATTCTTTTGTTTATTCTTTGTCTAGTGTAAATAGTATTGTATTTTCTACTTTCATTTAATGTAACCCTAATAGTAGTTTCTCCCAATTTAGGTTACTTTGTATTTAAGTGGTTTGTCATTTGCTGTTCATTAGTGATGGTGAGATGAAGCCTCATGAGGCATTGAACCACTTGAGCCAACTGGTTCGAGAAAGGGTTCATTTCTTGAAGCTTCATGTGCACACGAAACCACCTACTGGCCAGGTGTATAATCACAGCCAGCTGTATCTTAACACGTGTGATGCATTGATTTTTTGTCTATTATGGCTCTTGGGAATGACTTCACAAAAGGATGTAGGACGAAATCATTTGTCTACATAAATTATGTATACACATATGTGTATAATAAAATATTGTTTGAATGTATTCTCTGTGTGTAATTATTCCCTAAATAGTAGTGTCATGTGATATGGCATGTTGTGTAATAATGTTTTTCTGTAACTCTAGAAAAATGGCATGGGCTTAATCAGGCAGAGGACAGTGAAAGTGCTTGTGGAACTAGGGAGGGGGTAGTGAATAGACTAATACTTGTGTAACTTGGATGATTTCATGCATTTTTATTAAGAAACAACAATTTCTCCATAGGGGAAATCCTCCTCTTTCTCGCCGGCTCCATCCTACTCCTATCCTGTCCTCACACTCCTAAATCTCCTATCTATCTATCTCTCTCCTAAACTCTCCAAACACCAAACTTACTGTCTCAAACTAAATAACCACTATCCAAACTCTGTTATCCAAACTCAGTGTTTCCCGCAGGAATTTGCTTAGGCGAGGCGGTGAGTTGGCGGCCGGCCGGAACAAGTTTTGTGGGAATGACCGGCGGCGCGGGGGGGAGAACAAGTTTTGCGCGGATGACAAGTTTTGCGCGGATGACTGCTGGCGGGGCGGAGCGGGGGGGAGGGGACGACAAGTTTTGCACGGATGACTGGCGGAGCGGGGGGAGGGCGTCTGCATCGACGCCGTCGGTGAAGTCGCTTCTCGCTTCGAAGTATCCATGTATTTTTGCCTGTTTTTTCCCTACCATTCACTATATGCACGCGAGAAAGCAACAACAAAAAAAACGCGTGTTAACGTCAAATAAACATGCAAGCATATCGAGTTAGTTTTTTTTTTGGAATGTTGGCCGCCTCGCCAACATAGTACTGCGGGAAACACTGAAACTATCAAAACTCTATCCACTCTCTTAACTGACCGCAACCCGCCTACAACAACCCACATTTTGAATGGAGCCTGTGGGGTTTCTAAAGCTGTCAAACCCCGCACCGAAATCTGAGCCACTTCCCGAAGCAGTCACGTGGTACAGCCGGGCAGCGAGGCTTCGGACGTCATCGTTTTTGGCTCCTCCCCTAAATGAAGCAAGCTTCGATACGCGCATTACGGAAACGCCCGCACCATTACTCGACCCACGCCTCGAAGCCTCGGCACATCACGTAACATCACTACTGTTCATGGTTGGGTATTCGTGGTTCTGTTGGTTACACTGCTGACTACAAAAAAAGAAGAAGAAGCTTCCACAACTGTCACATTGTTTTGTTTTTTGGACTGCCGTTTGGGTCCCACTTCCATGGCCGCTCGACCAGTTTGACAAGCACGTGACAGTATAAAGATGAAAAACTGCCAAAAATTACACTTTGACCCAAAATGCTCAACTTCCTGTTGGCTTTAGGGCATACCTCCAAGAGACTTTTTTTCTTAAATTGGGGAGATCTACCTATATGCCAAATTTGAAATCTCTAGGACTTAGCAGTTTTTCTATCTCATGTTAGCGGGTGCTGTAGAGCCATTCATCCATGGCCAGTTTGGATTCCATTAAAATACAAAAATTTAACGTGGGGGACGAATTTGGGTAAAGTTTGGTGAAAAAGCGCTCCTTTTCGGAGGAGAAAAAGAATAATAAACAATAGAATTACAATAGGCCTTCGCAGCACTTAGCTGCTTGGGCCTAATAAGATCGATAAAAAGGGACTTTAAACAGAGAATCATAGTTCTCTAAAGATTGTTCACTTCTGTGCACAAGATAATTTGGTTGGGCCTCCTTTTGTATGAATTACTATTACTATAATAGTATAATACTATTACTGCTATTACCCTGCCCCCATTCTCCTGCTATTTGCTTCGTCTGTGTCTTTTGTGCCATTTCTTCATAGCAACCGAAAGCTCTAAGGCAATTATGGATCTCGTCAGCTGGTCTCTCAACGCTATTGATCACATTTTTTCAACTGGAAAGCAAAGGACCGGGGAGCGTGCCTGTCCTGACGGAACTTTTTTTGCGGGATACATCTTGGACCCGTAGAAATGGTCCACGGTGTGCCTCTCAATTCTTTCTGTTGAGGACGTCGAAGATGTCTACTTATTCGGATTTATGATACTTGGATTCCTCATTTTTGGCCTTGGAGGATATTTAATGTATCAACACCTTCAAAAGCTGCTGGCGGTAAATATGGCCCTGATGAGACTGCCAGCGGCAGTCGACACGATCACGAGGTCGTTGAATGAACAAAACGGACGGCTTGATAAGCTGACCGCGGTTGTTGTACAAAGGTGAGATGGGATAAAACCTGGAAGTGTGAACGTTACTAGCCCATCGATTGGATTATTGGAATATTGGATCCTGGAGCCAGCGGCGAAAAGACTCTAAGGCTGACAGAAAAGTTGGTGTCAGCTTGTTTTTATAACAAATTCTGTTTTTTCAAATCGGACTCCCCGCTATCAAATTCTCCCTGGTTGTTATGGCGACATCGCACAAATTCCCTGCTCCCCCCACATTCCTTGCGGACATCTGTGGAGGAGTCAAGCTGCAGCGGGATAGTGATAGACTTTCCATCAAGGACACTTGCCTGCCGGAGGGACGGCCTTCATGGACATACAGATTTCCACACAACATGCACCCAGACACACATATGCTCACAAATACAGATGACTTCACCCGACCAGCACTCAAATGTTTACCTTCTGCATATATGTGTCTCGTCATTGATTGTGCTTTTTGTGCAAATGAGGTTTTTTTGTCGGATGCTTCACATTTTGTGTGAAAACACAAATTGTGCAGCACCTGTCTTTTTCCTCTCCCTCCACTCGCCCAGTGTAAATCTTTTTTCAACAGATCTCAAGGGCAGCGCCTAGGGACCCCGTGTAAAGCGGGGTCTGGGGCAGTTTGGGGAACGCACCTAACGGCTTGCGCTCATGTAGCAGCGGCCGACTGGCTGCGTTCCTGGCAACGCAAGGCCTCAGTCAATCGTTCCCCCAAAATGTTTGTATGTGATGGACGGTTGTACTGGAACTGAAATTTCGATTGTAATGCAAATTGCAGTTCACTAATAAAATTGATTGATTGATTGATTGATTGATTGATTGATTGATTGATTGATTGATTGATTGATATAGGGCAGAAATAAGTCCTTGAATAATTTGAGTAACTCAAATACTAAAGGTTTATCTGCCTCCAGGCTTTGTTTGATTTTGTTTCATTATTCAGTGCACTGTTTTCCGGCTGCATGATTATTTGTTCTGCAAACACTCTCACTTTTGCTAGTGATAGCCTATGCTTTTGATACGTGGATGCAATTATAAGCTATGGAGGGAGATAGTGGAGGGCAATAGGCAGCATGAAAAAAAACAATAGAAAGTGTCAAAAGTGTGAGATCCCTTTAAACTTAACAGGAATAAAACACAGAAAAGTGTGTGTACTGCAAGAATGAATTACTGTATTTTTGGGCCAATAAGGAGCACTTAAAATCCTTAAATTTTCTTAAAAATTGATGGTGCGCCTTATAATCCGGTGTACCTTATATATGATTCTGTTGGAGTGGCGTGCATGCATGCGCGAAAGCTGCATGCTGCCTGTTATGTTGCTCCAGCCTTTGAGTTCGCTTTTTTAACTTTCTTACTTTTATTTTTTTTGGTTTGCTCTTGTTTTATCACTGTAACTCTGTGAAGTTTTGTCGTCTCTAACGAGGTCGTTTTCAGAGAGTTTTCGTGCTTTTTTTTGTTTTTATCATGACGCTTCCACCGGGAAACGCTGCCTTTGTTTACTGCGGAGAACAACTAATTGCTGCAGATGGTGTTACCCGGGTCACATCACCATTAAAGAACAGCTCTGTAGCCTGGATGTTGAACTGATGGCCGTTGGACTCCCTCCATACCATCTGCTTAGAGAGATCCCACACGTCATCATTGCTGTCCTGTACATCCCTCCCTCTGCAAACCCAACATGTGCCTGCAGCATCATACACATCACCATCTCCAAACTACAGACTCAACACCCCAATGCCCTCATCATCATGTCAGGAGACTTCAACCATGTCACCATGAACAAAGTTCTGCCAACCTTCAAACAATATGTGAGCTGCCCTACCAGAGGAGAGGACCCTAGACCTGATGTATGCTAACATTAAGGATGCATACATCTCCTCTTCTCTCCCCCCTCTGGGCAGGTCAGATCACAACCTGGTTCACCTCAAACCCTGCTATGTGCCTCTGGTGAAGAGGAAGCCTACGACCACAAGGACTGAGGAGGTGGTCGGAGGAGGCTTATGAGACACTGCAGGCCTGCTTTGAAGTGACTGACTGGCCTGCACTCTGTGAGCCCTACGGGGAGGACATTGATGGGCTCACAGAGTGCATCATGGACAACATCAACTTCTACATCAACAAGTCTCTGCTGCTGGCTACCCATCAACTACCACTCTACCTTCCCCCACTCCCCGTCTGCTCCTCACCACCTCAATTCACACCCACCTACTCCCCCCCTCCCCCCTGCCTTACATCATGTCCTACACAACCTGAGGACCTCACCCCTCCCCCAACTGTCACCTCTACAGTGTCCTTCACTCCTGACCTGGTGAGAAGACAGCTGACCAGACTCCACTCCGGCAAAGCTGCAGGCCCAGACGGTGTATTTCCCAGGGTGCTTAAAGCTTGTGCCTACCAGCTGTGTGGAGTACTTAGCCTAGTCTTCAGCCTGAGCCTGCACCTCTAGAGAGTCCCCGTGCTGTGAAAGATGTCCGGTGGCACTGACGTCCCATATCATGAAGACCTTTGAGAGGCTAGTCCTGGAGCAGCTAAGGTCTATGGTCAGGCCCTTCACTGATCCACTACAGTTCGCCTACCAGCCCCGCCTGGGAGTTGAGGACAACATCATCTTCCTGGTGAACAGAGTCTACACTCATCTGGACAAGCAGGCGAGCACTGTGAGAATCATGTCTTTGATTTCTCCAGTGCTTTCAACACCTTCCGTCCGGCTCTACTGGGTGAGAAGATGACTGCGATGCAGGTGGAGGCCCCCATCGTGTCCTGGATTGTTGATTACCTGACGGGCAGACCACAGTATGTACGCCTACAGAACTGTGTGTCTGACAGGGTGGTCAGCAACACTTGGGCCCCTAAGGGGACTGTCCTCTCTCCCTTCCTCTTCACCCTCTTCACCTCAGACTTCAACTATTGCACTGAGTCCTGCCACCTTCAGAAGTTTTCTGATGACTCAGCAATTGTTGGCTGCATTGATGTGATGAGAGTGAATATAGGACTGTGGTGGGCAACTTTGTCATTTGGAGTGAGCTGAACCATCTGCAGCTCAACGTGACGAAGACTAAGGAGCTAATAGTGGATCTGAGGAGGGCAAAAACATCTGTAACCCCTGTTTCCATCCAGGGGGTCCCTGTAGACACTGTGGAGGAGTATAACTACCTGGGAGTGTACTTTAATAGCTGGACTGGACTAGAAACACCGAGGCGGTCTACAAAAAGGGCCAAAGCCGACTCTTTTTCCTGAGGAGGCTGAGGTCTTTCAACATCTGTCGGACGATGCTGAGGATGTTTTATGAGTTTCTTGTGGCCAGTACGATCTTCTTTGCTGTCACATGCTGGGGTAGTGGGCTGAAGGTCACGGACAACAACAGACTTAACAAACTGATCAGGAGGGCCGGTGATTCCGTGGGGGAGGAGCTGGACACTCTGATGACCGTGGCAGAGAGGAGGATGCTGTCCAGGCTTCAGTCCATCTTAGACAATGTCTCACACCCTCTCTACGACACACTGACCCAGCAGAGGAGCTCCTTCAGCAGAAGACTCCTCTTACCCAGATGCACCACAGAGCGCCACAGGAAATCATTCCTGCCTCTGGTCATCAATCTCTACAACGCCTCCCTCAGAGAGTCAGACCCCCCCCCCCCCCCCTGTAATTCTGACTCAAAATCATTGACATTTATTCATGCTTTTGCACTCTTTTACACATTATCATATATATATACATATATGTTGTTTGTATATCTGGAGCGTGTAACGAAAATAATTTCCCTCTGGGATTATTAAAGTATTTCTGATTCTGATGATTACCGTTGTGCTTACTGACTCATTTTATGTGGTATTTCGCAATATTCCAATTTTCTAAGAAACAGAATTTTGGGTTTTCATTATCTGCAAGACATTAGCCCCATTTACACTACCCTTGTTAAACCGATTCATGCCGAGCTCGGTCCGAGCTTGGATCAGTTAACCAAGTCGAGCTTGGTTCTGACGATCGTTTACACATCACGCTATCTCGGTTCCTTGGTTTCCTCGCCTCCTAGTGACGATCTGCGGTACTACTGCTCTCTGGGATTGAAGGAGGAAATCAAGCAAATAAAAATGGCGGTGCCTGTAACATTAAGGAAGTTATGCTTGGTTATATTTCGTTGTTTGCAGAGAGTCAGGCGAAGACGACAACTTTTGGTGAATTTACTTGATAGAGTCGGCTTTTGGGAAGTGGATAAGACAAACGAACGTCTAATAAGGATTTACAGACGCAGGAAACAACGACAGACGGTGAGGTTCATCACGCTGCTAAGCAGAATCATCACTGGAAACTGTGTGTCATGGTAGGGAAGCTAGTATTTTTATGAATGTCTGAAATGTCAGCTGGCTGTAAGGAGATAACGCGGTCTGCTCATGCGCTCTTTGTTATCTGAGTACCGGGCTACTGAAAAACCGAGCCGAGCCCGTACATGGAACTGGTCTGCATTTAGCGCGGTCCGGTTGTGTCTGGCTCGGTTCAGTTCAGTTTGCGTTCCATTTACACTCGATAGTTATCTCGGTTACCGAGCTCGGACTGGTCACGGCACGGTTAAAAAGGGGTAGTGTAAACGGGGTAATTGTCAGGATCCCCGAGCTGTGGACTGGTTTTAGTTAATTTGTTGATTTGCCTCACCTGCTGTTAATGATCCCCAGCCTGTATTTAAAGGAGAAGTCCGGTCAAAATCAGCAATCAAACTGCTGAAAGTACTTTAAATATAAAACTACTATATACTGTGCAATAAATTATACGTTTTTTTAATTAAGAATAATTTTCATTTAATCATGTTTATGTGGAGGGAACCCATCTTGTTCAAGAATAGTACTGTCACCTCCCATTTTGTGACGTAACTCAGCGGACCCGCTGTTTAGCAAGTCCCAACGCTCTGTTGTTTGTCACGACGCACTATTTTCCAAGATGGCGACAACTGGTGCTCTGTACTAAGCAGAGAGTGATGAAGTACTCAGTGACAGTGATGGGAGTTCCGTGGAGCTATTATCATCTGATAGCGATATGGATTTTTTTAGAAGAGTTTCTTGACAGAAACCGGACTTATTTCCAGTGCAAACTCAGTCGGGTCCTACAGTATATATATATACGCGCACGCGTGTGTGTGTGCGCGCACTCGCGCACTCCTCTGCAGCACGGCTTTACCGGCGCTGCAGTGGAGGAGAGATCACGCTGAAGTGACTTGAGTTATATTTGCCCCGTAGTAAATAGGGCAGGTGGTCATTATTGTATAAATATTAAAATATAAAAGCGTTCCAGCACATGCCCCTCTGGTCGGAGGGATACTATCCCCGCAAATTCTAAATAAAAAATAAAAAAATAAAAAATAACTTACCGAAAATCCTCGCTCTCATGTCATATTCAAAACATTCTTCTTCGAAATGGTTGCTGCATATGACGTGTTTTCTCTCTGGCCAGAAGTTAGATGGCAAATCCGCTCTCTTCAAGTTGGCAATTCAGCGACAAGCCCGGTGGCTCATGAATCGGAAAGTTGAAACAAGCAATGTTTTTTCCACTTTTACCAGTTGTGTTGGAACATCCAATGGCCATGCACGTGGACATTGTTGCTGTAACAATAGCTCTCGCGAATGTCAATGGTGAAGTCCTCTGGAAAATCCGAAATAATTGTTGATGATCGCAGCTGTGTAGAACGGCTCCTATTGACTTTGCATGGAAAGCGGGGAGAAATGCTGTCGCCGCTTCCGCTTTTCCACGTCCTTACTGCCCAAATATGGGCAGTAAGGGCGGCCTCCATACACAGCGATCCAGACGACAATTTATGTTTTTATTTTCTTATTGATTAAAGATAATTTCATTAAATAACCACGAACGTATTAGTTTTAGTTATAGCTAATGGTCCCCTGATTTTTCCTTGTTGACCGGACTTCCCCTTTAAGCTCCCTCGGTTTGTTTCCCGTTGCCGGGTCATTCTGCGTTCTCCTGTCTTCTGTGTTGACTTATGTGTTGCTCCATGTCCTCCTGAGTTCTCTTCTGCGGTCTCCTCCGTGTTCAGGCCACGGAGGAGATCCCACTTAGGGTTGGTGAGGTGGTGTTATGGTTTTGTACATTTTAAAAATTAAAAAGTTTTTTTAAATAAAAACAGTTGAGTTAAGTAACAATCCTATTGAAGCATCAATGATTTACCTAGCCTTAGAACAGTTTATAAAAATAAACTTAAATGTATTAATTTTGCAATAAGATTTATAATACTCATGGCAACTTATCTATGATATGTAGATGACTAATAAATGGTCTTTTAGAACAGAAATATACTGTTACGGATTATTAGAATAACCTCTAAAAGTGGATGATCTCTTAGGTTGTCTTACATGATTTCTTCCCTTTTCATGATTACAATGTTTGATGTCTGCCCATGTTGTGAATGGCAATAAAAGCCTTAACTCAGATTACAAATGTATACAATTACAGTTAGCTCAATAGGGTTTCGGTGAATATTTTGGGCATCTATAATGTGTGTTCATATTATAAAAGGAAAATCATTTGTACATAAACTAGTTATATTGAGGTGACATTTGTAATTCACAATGGGGAAAAAAGTTGATAATCATGAAAATTTTTAACCTATCGTGGCTTTCCGACTGTCCTGATCAGATCCCACACCAGTATGACCGGGACTGCTGGTTTGCTCTGCCTCTGGAAAAAAAAAAAGTGTATAATAATACATAGGTGTAGGTGTGTGTGTACTTGTACATGCAGCTGAGTGAGAATTTATTTTGCACATTTTACTAGTAAAGTGAGGACTTTGATGTGAAGTGAGGACCTTTTTCTAACTTTTTTTGGGATAGAGGTTAGGTTTAGGATTAAGGTGTCAATTAAGTTTAGGGTTAGGTATGAACTGGTATGGGTTGGGGTTGGGGTCATGACCATAGAAAGGGTTGAAAATGATTGCAGGGTTTCTGCGGGTGTAACCAAATTTTTAAGACCTTATTAAGACCATTATGAATGAAATTTAAGCGTCCAGAAGAATTGCAGTCGTAAAATTACTCACAACATTGGTGAATTTATTCAAATTGACGGTCATATATATATATATATATATTAACTAGTCATATTTCAGATACATTTGCTTGAGTAACTTCTTGTTAACGTTTAGGAGTAGTTTCCCTGCGGAGTACTTTTCTTTTTATATCCATTTTCTTTTTATTTATTGTGCTGGTGATTTGACATTTCAAAAGCAAACAGCCCATTCCAACAAACGGGAAAACTTGAAAACACCATTGAGAGAAAACATGTAAATAAAAATGAATAAAAAATAAGACAGAAAAAGTAGTGGAGAGGTTTACTTGACAACCAGATCCCTTGGTACGAATACCTTACTGTAATATAAAATACGGTAATGGGTGGATGAGAAGATGTTGTTTTACATGAAGTCTGACCTTACAGGCTGTCCTCCACAGCCTAGATGTCTTTTCTGGATCGGCGTGATGAAAAACCTCACAATGTTCTTCCAACAGAACTCCCCCATGCATTTGATGCATATGTTTTCCAAGGTTTCAGTTGAGATCAGTTTGTTTAATTCAGCCTCCCACTTCTTGATGTAGTCCGCATTCCCTTGTTTTGAGAGCTGAATTCCATTGTACAATCTGGAAATCACTTTGTTACATTGTCCCGGTTTCATTAATGATCGAAAGACCTCCAAAAATCCAACATTGCAACCACTCAATGCATATTTCAGATTTTGGTTAAAATGATATCTGATTTGAAGGTGTCTGTAGAAGTCAGCTTTTTCTAGACTATGCTCATTTTGTGAAGCCTCAAAACTTCTAAATGACCCCTTGTGGAGAAATTAATTATAGCAGCTTTTAAATCTGTCATTTTTATGGGGTTAAAATCAGAATCATAGCCACACTCAGAAGATGCTCTGGACATGAGATTCCTCCTCATGTCCTTGGTGTGAGGGGCCCTTATTGGATGAAAGTGAACCAAAACATGACTGTTCAGTAGATCAGTAGTTCTGTGAGATATCAGTGTTTTGGGGTAAAATTCACCTCTCAATTATGACCATAATCATCGGGTCAACGGGAGGGGGAGTCAAAACAAATCCACAGATGGGATGCATTGCACAGCCACAGCTTTCTGCCTACTGGTTTGCAGGGTGAGCGGTTGATTGTCATCAGAAAGCTTTCAAGATCTCCTTATAGCTGTCATCTTGGATAGAAGTGGTTGTTCTCCTCTTTGTGCGCCTTTCCGCTTTCTTCCAGGTCAGCCGTCGAATCTGTTCTACCAGCATCTCCGAGGGTTTGACTATCCTCATCTCGTAGCTTCTGGCTGCCAGGTCCTCCACTGCTTTCTTCAATGGTTTCATAGATTTTAATCCCATTTTTGTATGACACTTTTAAGATAACTGGAAAGAATGTCTGGAATGGGACTTTGTTCTCTTTCAGCACTTTGCGAACCTCTGCATATTCTCTCTTCTTCTGAAGGATCGGGTGAGGGTAGTCATGGTCCATCTTAATTAGGTTTTCATTCCATCTATATCCCTTGGTCGAGGCCCCAGTGAGCAGTGCGCTCGTTCAATGTGGAGGTCAGTCAGATTGCTGGTGAGCTTTAACCTGTCACGGAGGAGGCTCTCTATGAATGCTGCCACTGTAGCGCATTCACTCTTGGCTCCCTCTGGAACTCCGTAAATCCTTACATTTTACGATCGATTCTCTAGCTCCACTAGCTTATCTTCTAGCTGTGTGTACAGCTTTAACATGTCGGTTAAAACCTCTTCTGTGTTCTGAGTTCTGTCCTCTAGCTTTCCAATATGCTCTTCCACCTCGCTCAGTCTATTATTTACCTTGCCGATATCTTCTTTTATTGTTCCCAGTTGTTCTCTATTTCCTTTTCGAAATCTTCTCAGCTCTTCCAGAATCAATTCCAGGTCGCCCTTTGCTTCTGCTCTCTTGGTGTTTGCTCCTTCGTTAGTTGTTAACTTTAGCCTCATGTTCACACCAGTTCCCTAATGCCTCGTTTCTCAGTGGCAAAGTCAAACAGATCCAACTAAACGTCTAACCCCTTTTCCCTTGTCGTTTCAATTTATATAAATTACTCCGTTTGTATGGGGATTTACATGAAATTACTCGGGTTCTTGAGCTTCTGTCGGCAGCTCCCTCACAATGCAGCCATCGCCATGATGTTCCGACAGGAAGCTCCTTTTGCTTGAATTATATTATGATGAAGTATCCCAATTGTTGAGTAAAATTTATGGCAACTCTACCGACCATGAGGAACTTCACTGAATGAACCAGAGACAAAAAAAAAACCTTTAAGAGGTCTCACTTTAACAAAAACACAGTTTTTGGCCCATTGTGGCAGAACTGTACCAAAATCATAGCCTCGTGAGACCATCCTGATCTCGCGAGCTTTCAAGGTTTCACTCGCAGATCAGTCTGGCTACTCTCCGTTAAAGAAAATTTGGAGCCGTTCACCAAACGAACGTCCAATCAGCGTTGGCTTTGAGGGGGGTTGAGGTGTGACGCAACCAGTAGCGCGACAGTTCAGTCTAAAGAACATGGCGGCTTCAGCCGATGAAACTAGCGTTAGCGTGGCTATCGAGCAAGTTTTATCGGAATTACAGAGTATTTCTTTGCTGAGCTAACGAGCCTTTACCTGCAGCAGCAAGAGTAGCTTGGCTTGTGGTTGTGTTTTCGTCGTCGCTCGTAACAGAGCGACGACGAAGCATGTTGACGAGTACGTCATATGCTTCGTTGATCTGATTGGTTTATTTGGCCCGTCTATCACCAACATAGGCCAATCAGCTAACCAGTTTTTTCGCCCCTTCCCAAAATTACTTCAACGGAAGGTTTCCAGATGGATATGCGGAGCAAATCTATCTGGCGGCGTCAGGTTACCAAAATCACAGATCCGCCTGGCACACTGTCCAGTAAAACCTTTGTGGAACAAGTATGCTTTAACTGATTCAGTCCAGATTTATTGCAGTTATAGTCAAGATGTGGATCTATAAAATATGAGAATTCTCCTATAATTTCAAAGGGGTTTTCACGATGTTTTGCAGAGGGTTTTTTTCTTTGTTTAATCACCTATAAATCAGACATGGTGACATTTACAATAATGGTTCCACCTGAAAAAAATTATTTGATACCTTTATGTCACACAAATACTAACTTTTACATTTACAATTTATAACTGTGGAGCTGTATTTGATTTATTTCAGATATGTAATGTCAGGCAAAGATTGGTCCTAAAACCCTCTGGGCTTAAGGGGTTAAATGGGTATCAGAAAATTAAGACCTATTGAAAAATATACATGATAAATCTATGAATTTAAGATTTTTTAAGACCCCGCAGAAACTCTGTGAATGGAAGTCAAAGCAAGGTCCTCATTTTGTATTTAAAACATAGATGTGTGTGTGTGTGTGTGTGTGTGTGTGTGTGTGTGTGTGTGTGTGTGTGTGTGTGTGTGTGTGTGTATATACCTTTCTCCTGCACATAGAATGCGAGGTAGAGGTCTAGCTCTTTCACAGAAATCGAGATGTGTTGTGGCTGGACACAGAGGACAGGACTGGAGCACTGCCCTCCCTTAACCAGACGTTCTCCATCTGTGCTTTCTAGAGGGATTCCTTTGAAGAGAATAACCATCACCAAGTCCAACCTCCATACCTAGAATACACAGATTGCAATTATGAACAAACAATGAAATAATTGTCAGCCAATGATAAAATCCATAACTTTGTATTGGTATTCATCATGGCATTCATCTGGGTAATAGTGCCTCCTCATAAAAAGATTTACTTCACTTGAACAGAAATTAAAAATGATGCAATGTAATAAAGTTAGAAAATCTTTTAGTTTGAGATTTAAGCAAAGAGATGTTAATTCATTATAAAATAAATCCATTGCATGTTATAGATCTCTTGAACAGTTTTTTATCCTCACTTCTTGGAAAGGACAAAAAAAAACCAAATAAATAAAAAAACATTTTGCACCTGAGCTGCATCTACCATATGGACAAATGGATTTGCAACTTTGCAAGGAAAAAAGACAAGAATAATGTCTAAAGGTAAAGGCATCATGATTTCTGTGAATTCAGTAAGATGACAAAAACTGTTGATTGTGCAACCAGATAATGAATATATTTAATAAATATATTTCTGCTTATTTGACATGCTGTTATATGGATAACATGTATACTGCATCATTATGGTGTGATGCTGAGATTCATCAACTTTATTTCAGTCACAAATTGGTCCATATTAAAACACAGACAAACAGAACAGCAACAGTAAGACACACAAAAAAAGAGAATGTTCATCCATTGCCATATAAGCTGAGGTGCCAGCGTTTCCACAGACTAGAAAAAATCTAATTGGTACAGGGTTGATCAGAATGTAAATGATGCTATTTACAGATTTTTTTAGCCTACACATACATCTGTACATCAGATTTCGAAGCACAACATCACAAGCTGGCACATTGACATTCACAAATATCTGACATGCACTACTCCATAGCAGCACCTTAAGCAGCATTCTCATGCCATCAATGTATGTCACCTGAAGTTTGTGCATACTACTTTCTCTGTAATGCCGCCACAGGTGGACAGTATACATTGGAGTACAATATGCTTTAAAAACTGTTGTTTTGACCGATACTGAGAACTTACAAATAAGCATATTAACTTGTGCATATTGCATACAACGCTGCCTGTAAATGTCTCTATCATCAGACAGGTCAGCAGTTATGTAATGTCCAGTGACGTGCGGTAGGGTTCATAGCTGGTGAGGCACTGACGTCATCAGAGTCAGATTTACAAATATATACACTCTACAGAGTAGATTCATTGCAAAGTGCTGAAGGAGACTGATTGAGGCAAATAAATTCACCAAGAGACATGGAAAAAATATGGATTCTTTGATGAAAAAATAATAAATTATTTGTCATTTGATTGGTAACAGTTTGAGTTATGATAGATTTCTGCATTTGTAACACATTCTAAAACTATAACCCACATTACGCACATTTCATTACTAAAACAAAACATGAATAATTATCGCTGTCTTACCTCTACTAATAAATGAAGTCCATGCGGCGCTCTTTCTGCACAAAAATATCGGTTATTTTCGGGTAAAATTCCTCATTATCTTTCTTCAGTTTTAAAAGTCTCTCAGTTTCAGCGGAGATCACTGCCAGGGAGGAAAGCCTTCCTTGATCAGTCCTGTTCCGGCTGTATGTTTAGAGTCTTTTTAGTGCTTCACTTGTTTAGCATAACTCGCTAATAATACAGCCATAACTTGCTGTCACTTTACAGTTTTGGGATCACGAGCATTGCTCCTTGAGCGCCCCCTGCCTAGAGGCCAAGGAACTGCCGGCCTCACCTACAGCCAGTTCTTTGCCGTCTATGATCGGCCAGCAGCACACGAAAACATGTTATCTGCACACAGTTTGATGACCAAAACACAATTCGTAATCCACATATATTGAATTATGGAAAATCAGTTCATAACTGTTTGAACAATTGAATTTATGATCTAGAGACAAGAAGATTCATCACAGAATGGAAGCCAGCACAGTTAACATGGGATTGCGCAATCCCGGGGGAGGCCAAGCTCGCTGCGGCCTCACCGGCCTCGCTATAAAGCGCCAGCAAGGATTTATATGCAAAATAGCAAAAATTCTGCGATTTTGAAGAAAATATGATCAAAGTTGATGAAATTAGATGAAAAATTAAAAAGACTGAGTGAATCACAATTTATATTATGTTACCATTATATATTTTCTTTCTTTCTATGATGACAAGTGAGGCCTGGCCTCACTTGCCTCCCCTGACTGCACGTCACTGGTAATGTCCCAAGTATTTCACCTCATCACATATACTTTGAGGATGTTGTCCGACAGAGTAAAGTCAGGAAAAGATCATTTAGAGTCCTCTTTGCTCCTGACAGTCATAATGTTGCTTTTTTTCGCATTGTATTTAATATCAAAGTCTATACTATACTGAGAGAAAACCCTTAACAGTTGCTGCAGTCCAGCACCATATGGACAGAAAATCACAAGATCATCCGCATACATCAGGTGGTTGATGGCTGTGTTGCCGACCTGGCAGCCAGTCCTACATCAGATGTGGATGAAAGTTGTTGAGCTCCATCTGGAGGTGTTCTACTGTCATCCTAAAGTGACAGTATCCACTGAAAACATAGTTTACTAGCAACAATGACAGCAACTTAGGTCAAAGTGATGATATAAATAGATTTTATGGGGCTTTTATTTTGAAATTCCACACCATATGTGGATGAAAGCTGTTGAGCAGCATCTGGAGCTGTTCTACTGTCATGCACAAGTGACAGTATACATTGAAAACCTAAGGTTTTGTAGCAACATTAACAGCAACTTCAAAGGTCAAAGAGACTTAATGTAGAGATTTTTGAAATTCATTTTGAAATTCCACATCATGTACCATATTTGTCAGACCATAAGGAGCACCGGAATATAAGGCACACAGTGAATTAACGTGTCTTTGTCCACATAAGGTGTACTGGATTATAAGGCACACAAAATATTCTTCCCAAGTGTGTAATATCCCTCCTGACCTCCGAGAACAGGGTGCCAGCATCAAGAGTGGCACACACACTGATTCAGTTTGGTTCTGATCACTGGAAAGTTGTCCTCTGCTCCTGTACCAATTATTCCAATGTTTCTCCACTGCTCCTTTTTGGGGCGCACGTCCACTCCTCCACCATTGTGCACAGCCGCTGCATTTGTAACTGTTCTTTCCTACCGCTTTCTTTACAACGGTGCTCCATTCTAGGGACTGCAACAGCGCGTCCTCACCCTCTCCAGGTGACTCCGATGCGGCACTGCTCCACTCATTTGTTCAGGTGAACCGCATACACTCTCGAAACCCAACAGGTCGTAGCTCATCCAGATAGTGTGAGACGAACCTAGGGATGTTTTCTCCACATTCATCAATCAGCAGTCTTTAATGTTATTTGGGTCCATTTCGGGGCCTTTTTGCCTGATGCTGGCAATAGAAGTTGTGCAGATTTGAAACTGTAGAAACTCTTCAATCCACGCAGATGAGAAATTGCTTGACACTGACAATATAATTTCATCTTGTGTCAGAGTTCTCACTTTGATGATCATAAAGTTTAAATGTTGATCACTCTCCCATCTGTGGTTTGATACACAAAAATCTCAGATTTTGTTTGAGGGCCACCAGCTCCTCCAGCCCGCACTGCCACACCCGCCACCATTTTAACTTGGACTACGTTCACACTACAGCCTGAAGTGACCCAATTCTGATTTTTTTGCCCATATGCGACCTGTATCTGATCTTTTCATGACAGTCTGAACAACACAGATCGGATTTTTTCAAATGCGACCCGGGCCGCTTGGATATGTGGTCCTGAATCCGATACGTATCTGATCTTTTCAAATGCGACCTGTCTGTACGGCCAGGTCGCATTTATCCGACCTGTACGTCACTGATACTTATCACTGATACGGTAACAAGTACCGTTCTGCCTCCGTTTCTTTTCACCCTCTACACCTCGGACTTTACTTACAACATGGACAGCTGCCACCTTCAGAAGTTCTCTGACGACTCAGCCAATGTGGGCTGTGTGTCTGAGGGGAACGAGCTAGAGTACAGGTCAGTCATCATGGACTTTGTGGACTGGTGTGAGAAAAACCATCTGTGTTTAAACACCAGTAAGACCAAGGAGATGGTGATCGACTTCAGGAGAACACCCCCACCTCACTCCCCCGTGAACATCCAGGGGCAGGACATAGAAACTGTGGAGAGTTTCAAATACCTGGGTGTTCACGTCAACAATAAGCTGGACTGGACCCACAACACCGACGCCCTGTATAAGAAGGGCCAGAGCCGCCTCCACCTCCTCAGGAGGCTGAGGTCCTTTGGAGTGAGCCGGCCTCTGCTAAAAACCTTCTATGACTCTGCGGTGGCCTCAGCCCTCCTCTACGCTGTCGTCTGCTGGGCCCCTGGCAGCGCAGAACGGGACAGAAAGAGGCTGAATAAGTTGGTGAGGAAGGCCACTTCTGTCCTGGGCTGCGCTCTGGACTCTGTGGAGGAAGTGGCTGAGAGGAGGGTGTTGTCCAAGCTCACATCCATCATGGACAACACCTTCCACCCCCTGCACCAGACTGTAGAGGAGCTGAGCAGCTCCTTTAGTGCCAGACTTAGACATCCAGTCTGTAAAAAGGAGCGCTACCGCAGGTCATTCATTCCTGCTGCTATCAGATTATACAATGCTGCACTATAACTGTAACCATAACTGTAATAATTAATGTGCAATAACTAAGGTGCAATAATCTACCTAATACACTGTACTACAACCCGTGCAATAATCCTGATGTAGTGACTTCTGCCGCTATTACCACCTGAACATATGCCAGTACACAAGTATGTATGTATGTACAAATGTATACACGAATGTATATGCACATATATACGTGCAGGTACGTATGTATGTAGGTGTATAGGTGTATATATATATATATATATATATATATATATATATATATATATATATATATATATATATATATATATATATTAGGGGTGTCAAAATAACGCGTTAATTTCAATTAATTAATTTAAATAAAATTAACGGATTAAATAAATTAACGCAAATTAATCGTATAGGGTAGTTCTGCTATTGTTTTCATCCGGGTTTTTTCGCGCCTGCGCGCCGGACTGGAAGGCAGAAGGCGAGCACAGCGGCAGACGCCAACAGAGCAAACAACAAGTTCTCGACGTATTTTTCTTCTTTAGGTAACGTATCACAAGATCGTTTAAGAGTAAGTTGATGGTTGATGCTATCAGATTGCCAGATACAGTCCAGATAGCGAGTCTGTGAATGCTGGCCAAACGATTTAGTCCGGCCCGGTGGCCAAATGCATTATCATTATTCAACGGCTGTATCTCCTCGCTGCATCCACCGATCTGCACTACATTTTTTGTGAGTCGTGAGCTAGCGCTGCTCAACGCGTTTGTGTGTATCGGCCGGTGGACGGACGGAGAAAATGCGTGACAGCTTCTGCGGTGGCTGATGGCCGGCGGTGCGCGAAGGCGCTTGGCTGCAGGGCCAATTGACGCTGCTTGCGGCTTTAATTATTTAAGCAGAACAATGACCAGTGCAAAATTAAGTTGTATTTACCGGAGATGAAGTGTAGACTGCAAATTCTTTCGGGGTATGATGGCTCCGACAGTCCATTGGGATTTCTTTGCCTGGGTCCTTTTTCACTGAAAATATCCATTTCTTTCTTCATCCTTCGGTAAACGAAAGAAACGTACATCCAACCATTTGGAATGCCTCTGTGTGGCATAAACTAAAAGCACGCTCTAATTCACCCGTTTTGTCACGGTGTTTGGCGAGAACAGTCCTGTTTTTGCCTACCGGCGTAACCCGGAAGTAGCGCGGACGTCACTTTACTGTTGTAAAGTGTTGATATTGAGGGGAGTGTTCATTTATTTTCATTGTGTCCCCTACGTTACAGTGTGCCACCTATGCCACAACGACACATGTTAAAACGTCTGAAGGCATGAAATGTGAATAAGAATTTTTGAACTTTAATTTATCTAATGCTGATTATTCATTGAATCATTTGAATTTAAATATTTAAAATACTTTCACAGCAAAAATTGTATGCGATTAATTTAGATTAATTAATTACAGAGTATGTCATTAATTAGATTCATTTTTTTAATCGATTGACAGCCCTAATATATATATATAAGTATGTATATATGTTTATATACATATAGATCACTATGTATGTAAATAAGACAGCATATGCCCATCCCTATTTCTTTTTGTATTTTTTTTTGGTATTCTTTTTGATCCATTGTATATATGAAGATTCACTGTATATAACTGAATGCACCTTTCCTACTCTGCACCTTCTTGTATGAGCCGATGTGACGAGTGAATTTCTCCATTGTGAGATCAATAAAGACCATCTTATCTTATCTTATCTTATCTTAATATGGTGAGACATTCTCCACCAATGTCCAGCGAAGAACATTGATGTCATACGGTACACCCCCTTGCAGGGGTGTACACACTAGGTTCTATATACTGTATTTTTCGGACTGTGAGTTGCATCAGTCAAGAAATGCGTTATAAAGAGGAAATAAACATACTATATAAGTCACAGCAGACTATAAGTCACATTTTATTTAGAAATGTATTCACACAATCCAAGACTAAAAACTGACATTATATCTGGTGAACCAACTTATTCAATTTCACAGCTGCTTCCACAACCGGCTGAATAATATAAAAATACCTCAGAGGTTGAATGGCGTAGAAAATAACATAACAAGCCACCAGCTCAAACTTGGAAAGTTCTCGTCAGTGCATTTCACCGTAATGGCCCGTTACACTGAAAGTTGTCAAAATGGCGCTGAAATTAGTGCGACTTGTAGTCCGAGAAATACGGTAATGCTTAAGTAAGTAATAATCGAGCCTCTCCATTTGATTTTACCAGCCCTGTATTGTTTTATGTATGAGAGTCCAGTACTGAAGTTGTAGCATTCCTCTGGCTTGCTAGATTAAATATGTTATATAGTTTATATTTCAAGAATCCTTTCTTACTAAAGTCTACAATACAGAAGACCACTTTTAGTGGATAAAGAACATGGGAGGACTGCAACAGTGCATGGTTAAATCTTAACATTTTGGTGTATTTTTTATTTTATTTTCTTGCTCCCGGTAGGCTCTAGTCAGAATTTGAGTCTGATACTGCTCCATAGAGCTGTGATTATGGGGCGTGTTTCGAACAAACCAGGAAAAAAAAAATCCTCTGCACTCAATTGGATAGACCTACAACCAATAAGAGCAACGGAGCGTGTGACTTATGTTAAGCGACGCATAGTTGTTGTCAACAGAACTCAACTGTTAGCCTAGAATAAGAAGATGAGGGTGAACGATTTTTGCCGGTGTTGCGAAAAAGAATGTAAGGATCCAAGGAGTCATTCTACACACCTCAACTCTCCAGCGGCAGCCATCGTTGTTGTAAACAAATTCAACCCAAGCGCGCTTTGGTGACGTGGTTGATTACGTTACTGTTGATCATCTGTCCATCATCGTATAAAGCCCGCCCTGACAATTTGATTGGCCCGCCAGATATTGGGCGAGCATACTCGCGCTAGTATTGAGCAATGCCAGACCGAACTTCCCGACCTAAAACGTTGTGGGCGGGACTAAGTTCGGAATGGCACCCAGGCTAAGGCTGTGCCACCCGCTGGCAAAAATGTATAACTGAATTTGACAAAAATCCACCGATCTGTTCTGACACTTCCAATGTGTGTTAAATACATTTGGTCATTTGATCTGCGTCTCACCCAGTGTGCGTTGCAGTTAAAAATTCAGTAAATCTACTGTATTTAATCATTCTGAACAAGACTACACTGTCGGCATGCTTCGGTGGAGCAGTGGTTAGCGCGCATGACCCATGTACGGAGGCCTTAGTCCTCGACGTGGCCGACCCAATTTCGAATCTGACCTGTGGTCCTTTGCCACGTCTCCCCCCCTGTCTTCTACCCCCTGTCCTGTCAGCCCACTGTACAAGAAACAAGCCACTAGTGCCGTAAAAACCTAAAAAAAAAAAAACAAGACTACACTGTAAAAGTAATAACTTTCCCACTGTTTTTTCGGCAGAAGAAATTATAAGTTTACCTTGTCAGCTTGGCGGAGACAATCTATTCGCCTCATTTTGCCTTTCTGGTCAGGATTAGACAAGACACAACACGCAGCCTTCTTCCCGGTGATTGACAAGACAAAGTCCTCTCTGCATTCAGGCCTGATGTCTTTTCTTAGTTTTGCCAAAAGACGGCTAGCCCACTTTTGTTTCACCTAGTAGCAAAAGGATATAGTACACAGAAATTGCAGTTCATGAAATAAGCACTGTCAGTTGATAACTAGCTGCAGCATTCTTTTAAAAAACTGAAGGCTCTGATCTATTTTTCTCATGTCGTATTTAACTAATCTATCCCACCTCTGCTTTTTCTCCTAGTAATTCATCTTTAACAGCTCTCTCTTCTTCTTTAGTCATCCTCTTCTCATGTTTTTTGAAGTACTTCCTCTTCCTGGCCTGGAGGTTAAACCAAGTATAGGCAAAGGCACGAACCTGGGGCAGCAGAGCCTCAATGAATGGATGGAACTCATCCTACAAGAAAGACAAACAAAAATACACACCAGGAAAGGTTAATACACAGAATAACAATCATTGTAGCTACTTTGTGTGACTTTAAGTAATGGAAAACTGCTTGCATAAGTAGAAATCCCCTTTGAAGTCAGAGTTTTGATTATGTTTTGTAGGCTACAAGTTCCATGACTTAGATGTTTAGTTTGACACATAACTTCTTTTGAAGTCAAAGATTGTTTAGTTTGGATGGTAAAAAAAACATTGTTCTACCTTTTTGGGGAAAATGTTTATTTCCTTTGTGGGGAAAGCAGCAGATCAATACAGGACAGAGTTCTTCAAAGTTTTGGATACATGGAGGTACAGTTTGGTGAGTTTGAGTTTGTTGTGAAAGACACGTTTTAGTATTTTATACATTGACAAGTACAGAAATCAGGTCTTTAAATATTAAAGCAGTGTAAAAATAACCCTTAATTTTTGTGAATATTAAATCAAGACATTAAGAGCTACATGCAATAATATACATATATTGTTTGTTTTTTAGTTATAAGAGTTTTTAAAAAATCTAAGAGTGTGAAGTGGTTGTAAAACTACGGAAGCCGAGAGAGGCCGTATCCCTCCGATACATTTTCACGGTGCTTTTCTCGAGAAAACGAGTTAATCATCTAGTTATCACGAGATAACGAAAGCCGTTTTCTCGTGATAACTAGATGATTGGTGTGTGTTAAAACTGATTATCCCGGTCATTGGGTGCAATTACACATACAACCGATTGGGGGCAGTGGTCACTCTGGTGGCATAAACAGGAGCGAGCACACCGAGGAAGATTACATTTTCTGGTTGGCTTTCAGCTTGTGTGTCTAATCTGTTTTATACTCCAGGTCAGTATTAATGCATTTAGAAGCGGTATTTAAGTTATCAGTAAGAGCTGACAAAGTTATGAAACCTAGGGTTGAGTAATACAGTATTCAGTTTGTGAAAAGTATTGAGTTGAAACGGGACATGTTAATGAAAAGCTAACTAATGCTAATGCTAGCGAACTTTCTGCTTGTGTGAAGCGTGGCAGATTCAGTGTTAAAGGGACAGTACACCATTTTCGGGTTTGGAGTGAAAGAGTAGCGTTGATTCGGAAAATGTGAGATGGTTATTCTGTTTAAAGACTGGAAACAGTTAAAAGCTAAAATGTTTGTGCACAGAAAGGAAAAAAAAAATATACAAAATAGTTACTTTGCTGATATACAGTACAAGTGGTCTGAGGAAAAAAGAGAAAAGGTATTGAAGGTAAAGCAATGAATAAGGAGATTCATAATTAAAGGATTCATAATTATTAAAGAATTAATAAGTCTCATTCAAACATTCCTAATGTTAAAAAAGAAAGTGTTCTCTTGTTTGGATGAATGCCATGGTATATTTAAAATTTGTGCAACAGAAAAAGATCAAATCTTCCAGTTGGTGCTAAAAGGAGCTCAACTTGTTTGTCTCATCTGTTTTATACTCCAACCACACAGGTCGAGGGAAGAAATCATTACGTTACCTGCGACCTATCCAAGGTTGCAGGGCAACACATTAACCCCCAAAATGAGTCCAGATCAAAGTTTTTCATTAAAAAATAGTATTATTAGTATTTGCGCACACGCAGTACCGCGACTGCGCAACTACGGGCACAACAGGCATGGATGGACTGGGAATCCAGGGCTGTCGGTCAGCCTCATTCATCACTCATACAGGTTTACAGAAGGGGAACATGGCACATTTCAGTGTAGCAGCAGCAGATTTTATAATATTATATTTTTAAACCCAAAAGGTTGACATTTATTTCTCTACAGAAAGTGTAGTAAAAAGTAAAGACTGCGGTTCTACACAAGGGTCAACAGGTGCCAGTGCCCCTGTAGAAAATTTTTTGTTTGATCCACAGTAATTAATATTTAATTAAAAAGCATCGGAGGGAGAGAACTGAAACATGTCCTATATCAGTTTGATTTTAAATTAAGTATACAAATGAAAATTAAACTATTTGGTCCCGGGCCAAAGTTTCTAGATCCTAGCGACCCAGCCCCCCCTCCCCCCGGGGCTATTTTACCAATGTCTTTGTAAAATTAGTTCAGGTTTTCTCTCTTGTGTTGTGCAGTAGGCAGTCACTGAGTGTATAAACCTTAAAAATTAAATTTATTTAGTTTGCATTAAAAAGGGGATAAAAATGGGTCAATTTTTGCCAGTGTTAGTTTGCATGCTTAAGATGAAGATCCATTGTGAAGGAGACTGCTTATCCCTGTGAGATTAACTGTACAAGTTAAGGTTGAGTTAGATAATGCTGGAAGTTTACCATTTTCAGGCAGGAGTAACTCCCATTTTCTCACAGCATCTTTCTATATATAACCTCTGTTGCTAAAAACAGTGTCAGAACTTAGAGCATTAGATGTCTTTATTGTAATAAATGTGGTATTTTAAAGCGCAACATTTGACAGCAATTAACATGTGTTGTTCCTATTATTTTCCCAGATTACAATGGACCAGTTTCTCTCAGCTTTAAGAGAAAGAGGTGTTCCTGAGGTAAACCTAACAAAAATGGCAGAGGACAAGGTCAGGCTCACCTACACGTTCCAAATCAGTACGCAAAGGCAAAATCTGCCTGTCTGTCTGTCTGTCTGTCTGTCTGTCATACATTCATACATATTAAATTAAACATTTTTTAAACAACATTTACCAGTTAGCTAATAATAAAATCTCATGACTGCATTTGTTGTTTTAGGTGGATCAAGATATTGTAAGGCTGCTTGGTGAAGAGGAACTCTCAGTTTATATTCCTCGGTACGGTGACCGTGTTTTTGCCAAAAACTGGCGGAATTCCTCTTCGGCTGAAGCAGGGGAGACAGAGGAGA
The DNA here is from genome assembly GCA_037039145.1 of Fundulus diaphanus. Taxonomy (NCBI): domain Eukaryota; kingdom Metazoa; phylum Chordata; class Actinopteri; order Cyprinodontiformes; family Fundulidae; genus Fundulus; species Fundulus diaphanus. The sequence goes on from CM073128.1 coordinate 52,165,856, forward strand.
GGAAAAGAAAGTTGATAAATCGCCTAAGAGAGAAAATGAAACTTCCCTCTACACCCTCCCTCGCAGGAACCAGCAATAGCCAGTCAAGACCTGGACTTGGAAATAAGAATGCAGAGAGACAGACTAGAAAAATTGAACTTGGCTGGCTTAACTACCAAGACTGTGTGTACAAGCAAGTAAGAAGGCCTACTGGAGGCGGAACAAGAGAGATGATTGTCAAAAAAAATGACTTGGTATCCAGCCTTCTTGAGAAGGGTAAAACATTATTTTTTCCTAATGGTAAGTCAAAGAAAGGAAAACTAGAAGACTTTGAGTTCATGCTTTCTCTCATGGGTTCTGAGGAGCCCCTTGAGGACAATTTAACAATTGGAAGTTTGTATGAGCAAACAAACCATAAGCTTCTCAGGATTTATCTTTGTACAAAGTCAAAAAACTGTAGTGATTCTGATCCAAGCATTGATACAGATGAGCCCATTTTGCCTCAAATATCCAGCCATGCTGAGCCATCCTCATCCAGCTCATCAGTGTGTGTGTCAAGTCCCTTGCCTTGCAGCAATTTACAAAATGCATCAACACCCCAAACTACTTCTCCTCAGGCACAAGTCCTGCCACAGTCAATGCAACTGTTGATTGGTGATGATGATGAAATTATCTTTATTGGATCAGATACAAACTTACCTATTGATGACCTTGCAGACACACTGGTGTACTCACCCCTACAAGTCAGTACTGACCAAGCAGTAACCTTACTGACCACTGAAGCTTCAGATTCACCTCAACAAACAGTGGCAGCAGACATGGTTGAAAATGAAGATGGTATTGGTCCCATGATGGATTTTGGACAAGTATCCTCTCCTCAAGCAGTACGGGATTTCTTTGAAAATCCAGAAAATATTGCTGAAAAGCAGACTCTTGTGATTCGGCAAGTAAACTGTGTTATGGATATGGTTGAAGCATTTGCTGATGAGAATATCTTAGATGCTAATATTTCATTCCGACGTGTGCTTGAGCATGGCGAGGTTGAGGCTGGAGTGGGAAGTGGGATCATTAGAGATATTCTCACTGATTTCTGGAATTTGTTTTATGCAACAAAGACATGTGGAACAACCTACAAGATCCCTACTCTGCATCACAGTTTTCAACAAAAAGAGTGGGCTGCTGTTGCTCGTGTCTTGGCCTTTGGATGGCACAAATTCCAGTACCTCCCTATTCAGCTTGCCCCTCCATTTCTAACAGAGGCTCTGTCACTCAGAACTTCAGAAAATAACCTAATGGAGGCTTTCTTTAATTTCATCAGTCCCACTGAGAAGGATGTGCTAACTGAAGCTCTTGAAAACTTCAAAATGGCTGATGAAGAGGAACTTCTCAGCATTCTTAGCAGTCACAACTGCAGGTTGCTCCCAACCAAAGAAAATCTACAAAAACTAGTGGAAGAAATAGCTCACAAAGAGATGGTGCAAGAACCAGCTTTCATCATCAAGTGCTGGCAGCCAGTTCTTAGATCTGTTGGAGAATCAATGACTTTTCATGATCTGAACAAGATTTTAGATGATCTGAAACCCAGAGCAAGAAATATTACCAAGTGTATTCAGTTCCCTGCAGGCATGTCAGACGCAGAAACAATCACTTCCAACCAACTCTTAAGATTTATAAGAGAAAGAGATGAGAAGGAGCTTGGCCTTTTCCTCAGATACTGTACTGGGTCTGACTTGTTCCTGGCAAAAACCATTAAGGTCACATTTTCAAGTATGTCTGAGTTTACAATGCGCCCTGTGGCACACACCTGTAGTTGCTCATTGGAACTACCGTGTAACTACGGCAACTATGCAGAATTCAAATCAGAATTTTGCTCGGTATTAAAAAGTGGTGTGTGGGTGATGGACATGTTCTAAAGAAAGTTTGGTTACACTTTGGTGGAAGAGAAGATTCCAATGCTATTCTGTTATGTTCAAAACAGCCTGTAGATAGTTATGTATATGTGCTGGACACTTTCACTGTAGCAGGAGAAAAAATTTGCTTATTTTTGTTTATATCAAACGTTTTGTAATACTGAAGGTTTTGTTTAAAAAAAACAGTTATTAAGCTGTGTTTTACTTAAAGTATTCAAGAAAGTAAGAATGAACATCAGCAGGCTCAACTCTGTTCTGTTTAGGATTTATTACAAGTTACATGTTTTATTTATGTAGCTACACATAAGCTACTTAAAATATGGATTTACTTTATATGTCAATTTCAGCAACAGCACTTGTTTGTGAGATATGGACCTATGGCATAATGTTGTGAAAAATGAGTCCAAGTTTAATCAATAAAAACATTTCTCTTCTGTTACTTGAATATCCTTTTAACAAATGACAATTAAAAACTCAGTAGTACCTAGGAAATTCAGTTAATTATGTCACTGGAGTCATAACTTACTGCTACATGTATTACAAAATGGCTTCTATTAATGATGTGAAGATTTTTACTGATTAGTGTAAACTATTTACAAGATCTCATTGGTGAGGATGTTCTGATCTGCAGGACCATGGATAGTGCCTTAGTAAGCTAACAGTGTTTAAACACATTCTGTTAATGAGTCTATCTTTAGCAGGTCACTAATCAGGCAGCAATAGGTGTTCCTTTATCAATGGTCTTAAGTCTCTGTAAAGTCTTATTGCCTCTGGAGCATTCTGAGCAAGTATCATGTTGTTTTCCCCCATCACCAACAAACAAAGCTCATGCAGGTCAGCATCACAGGAAATATCTGTCTTCCAGAGACAGACATCCTCTTGCAGAAGAACCTCTACTTTGTTATAATCTACTAGATGCAAGTAATCTTGTGTAAGATACAGCTCAGGGAGATTATACATCAAAAACGGTTTTCCATAAAACAAGTCTCGTCCGTTTCCTCCTGGTCGAATCCTGTGATCGTCCCACATTCTCACTACGGTGTCCAGTTCATTCTGCAACAAACACATACACAATTATTTCCATAATATTTAAATAGCCTACTATTTACTTGTTTAGAATTCATTTGATATGTCCTTGATTGAAGTTAGTCATCAATAAGGCTAATAAGTAGTAATAATTTTGTCATGTAAAGTAGTTACATTACTTACAAATACTTTTTCCATCTCAAATCCACATGAAACAAGCCTTCCTCTTGGATATAATTTATCATAATTGCATAAGAATGAAAAACAATAATGCCGTATAAAACAAAACATGCAGATTATGTCAGAGCAGTCTTTTTCTTGTGTTTTCCCCCAATTAGCTTAATTATCAAGCACCAGGTGAGGTGATCTAAAGGTTAGGGTTCAAATTAGCAGCACCAGGGTAACAGTTGTTCTACATCTAAACCTCTTTTTATCCACTGCACTTCCAGTGACCATGGACACAATGCTTGCAAATGTAGAAACCTTAAAAGATTGAAAAATCTGAATGGTAATTATTTTGTTTACACGAAAAACTGTCATGGTTTAGTTTTCACTCGGCTTTTGTTTACCATTAGTTTTCAGTTTTTCCTCTTTAGGTTCTAGTTATGATTTGACTTTATTTATTGTTGGTTTTGGTTTCCTCCTCCTTCACTTCACTCCCCTTGCAGTCAGTCACACCTGTTGGTAGTTAGTCAATCAATCAGTCAGACTCGTTTCACCTGCCAGCTTCCTTATTTAAGCATCCTTTTGTTTCACTCTAGTGCCGGTCTGTCATCATTCAACACCTACTCCTCGCTTGTCTGCCTGGTTGGCACCTGCTGACCATTTGTTTTCTGCCTTAGTGTTTTGATTTGTGTCTCTGCTGGTTTCTGGATCCAGCTGTCTCCCCTCTGCATCTCAGGCTGAGTTTCTGGACCGTGTTGACTCATCTAACTCATTCTCTGCTGGTGCTGGAGGGCCTGCTACTGTGCTCTGGCAAACTCTTTGCCGAGCTGCAGACTCTGTTGCCTCCCTCATTCATGGACTATTACTCCGCCCTGTACCTGCCAGTCAGCTCCTGCATCCTACATCTCCACCTGGTTACAGACTTTGGTTCATCATGTCATCATCATTCACTGCTTGCAATAAACTCTCTTAAAACCAGCTCTGTGTGTGCGTGCTGTGTCCAGGTTCATCCAAAGACAAATCATGACAAAAACAATAATAAAGTACTGTCTTCATCCCTTTAAAAAAATCATTTATAATTATTAAGCTCATTCAAAATAATCATACAATATATATATTATATATAATCAAAGATAAAATGTATAAATATTCCAAACAATTATCGATGTAAAGAAAAGATTTAAAGGAAACATTTAAGACCAGACTTACTTGGATTATTTTAAGGAAACAGAACTGAATGAGACCTTTATCTATGAAGTCTCCATTAAATTCTCCCGATGCTTGGAACTCCTGGAACACATCTCGCCAATAGTTTGCATTCTGTCTTCTATAGATTCCCCACCAGCTTTCAATCCGTTGATTAGATGTACTTCGTCCTTGTATAACACACGGCCCGTGTAATGCCCCGCTGTCATCCTCTCGCAGGAACTGTTGCAGTCTGTTTACATGGACATTTTCCGTTCCAAAATCAGATCTGATAATATTTGGACATCCCCCTAGTTCTATGACAGTGCTTAAAAAGTACGATGCGATTACTCTGGGGTTACTGTTTGTTGTATTCGCTTGCATCCAGATAATATGACGCGAAAATCCGTCTATGCAGCCATTTATCCCGATGCCAAAAGGAGTCAACTTGTCATAAGAGTCCATATGCCACATGTAGTTAGGTCCAGGAACACTATATGTCCGTCTCCGAAGTCGTGTCCCTCGCCGTAGCTGTACACCCTCTGGATCAAGGCAGGACTGAACTTCATAAACAAGGTCTCTAGTGACACACAGCCCTGCTGCTCGGCACCTCTCATACATCATTCGGTAACCATGAAGACGGCCTGGTCCTCTCAGCTGGTCACCGATGAAGTTTACAATATCTGCAGGATCATTTAAGTGTAAACGCCTGTTGAGCTGCAGTCGGGCTAGTCTTCTCCTTAAATGACGAGGGCTGATATGAATGTTATCTCTACAAGATAAACAAATTGCAATTTCAGCCTGTGTTAGACCCCGAGAGAAGTAAAGTCTGATGCGTTGATCAGTGTCGGGTTCTCCATGATCTGACATTTTCAGCTAAAGCCCCTTCTGGCAAAGCTTTAATCACTGAGAGACTGAACAAAGGCTAGTAATAAAAAAAACACTATCCGTTTTCTCATGATAATTATCTCGTTATCACGAGAAAACAATAACTGTTTTCTTGTGATAACGAGATAATTATCTCGTTATCACGAGAAAACAATAACTGTTTTCTTGTGATAACGAGATAATTATCTCGTTATCACAAGAAAACAATAACTGTTTTCTTGTGATAACGAGATAATTATCTCGTTATCACAAGAAAACAAAGTAAAAAAAAAAAGTTGAACACGGCCTCTCTCGGCTTCCGTATAAAACAAATACATTTTAAACAAAGAAAAAATATTATGCATTTAAATATTATCTTATTTGTTGCTTTAGGTTCAGTAAACACAACTAATTTGTCAAAAAGCTATTGCAAATCATCAGGTGTAGTACTGACTGCAACTTTACAATTTTCCAATATAAATTTTCAAAAAGAAAAATACATAGGAATGATCTTAGCGAAATGGAAAAGCAAATGAATAAATATATGAGAAAATGCTAAAATAAATTAGGAAATAAAATTGAAAAGAAATATATAAGTATATAAATACATTTGGAAATGAAAACATAATCAACATAATTGAAAGATTTTAATTGTTTATTTAAAATTGTGTTTATCTACCCTTTTATTTGTTTATTTACTTATTTTATATTGTATTGTCTCATTCATATGTTTATTATTTCAACAATAATTAATTAATTAATTGACAATTTTGTCAGGATATGTTTTCCATATTTCAAGACACCAGACACAATAGGAAGCAACATCTAATGAAAGGAGACACAGATTGTACTTTGCTCATCAAGTTCTGCCTTCAGCTTAAGAAACAGACCAAGACCAGTCTGTACCGCTCACTTACAGGTCTTTACATTACCCCTGTTTTGATCAAGTTTAAACTAACAGCTTGGAAGCTCAATACTTATTTGGAATAAAGAACATGGTATGGACCACGTCATCTTTCAGCACCTGTGAGTTAACCTTTATTCTTTTCAAATGTAGAAAGCTCTGTTGTGTGTCTTTCAGGAGGAGATTATATCTTGTTTTTATAGAGTCATACAGCTTCTTGCAACAAACTACTTAGCAGCGTTTTGTAACATCCGTCCAATGCACACCTTGTAACTTAATAGTGGTTTAGCATTGTTTAAACATGATTGCGTGTGCATTTTGTGGTAAAACACTGAAATCATCGAGAGGCTATGTTTTTGCATTGCAGGGTAGACCAAAATGAAACTAGTTTATTTAAATACCTCGGCATATTTTGTACACATGCTGCATTTAAAACAAAAGTTCACAATGGGCCTTCACGTTCTGAATCTGCCAAAGTCGTTGCAAATTTCAAGTGCGTGATTTTGGAGTGTGGGCGCCAAAGTCAAACTGTAAAAGACTGTGTTGCTCATTTGCAGGAGGATATAATGGAGGGCTGTGTGTAGTACGTCCGGTAAAATGCTGTAAAAAGATTTTTAATATCAAATCATTGTTCACAGCTCATGTCACGTAAAAATGTTTCTGTATATAACACTGATGCTTTGTACAAGAAAAGTGGATGTCTAATTTCTATTAAGGTAGAAAACAACGGGCCTTACGAGAGCCCAAATGATGCACTGAGAAATGAAAGCCATGAATTGGCTTAAATTTTCAGCGAAGCTTTCTACAGAATTGTGTTTTTTCTACCTAAAAGTTCAAAGACAACTGCTTCTCCCAACTTCCTCAATTAGAGTTGTCACAGTACTAAAATTTTAAACTCAACATCAATACCAAAGAAAATATTTGATACTCGATACCATTTTTGATCCCATGGGGATAAAAATAACAAATAATTAAATGGATAAAAAGTTTTTTTATTAACATGAAAAAATTCACCTTTTTCAATCTCAACAGAATCAAAGATGCTAGTTAAATACGTGTGCAAATAAATGCAAAACAAACAGACCAGATATAACATGATTTGAAAATATTTTAAGGTTGTCTAAAGTATTATTCTTTTAATGTGCAAAAAAATCCAGAAATCTAAAATTAACAGTAGCAAAAATATACAAACAACACTTGTCTGAGGTAGAGCAAAAAGAAACTGGTTTTCTGAAGTTATGCAAACTGCAACGATAAAATTAGCAACAGATACAACATTTTTGGTTGTCTGGGGTAACAACACACAAACAAAACCACAATCAGAACAATATTTTGAGGCATTAAACTATACAGGTAGACAACAACCAGTTAAAGCAAACATCACACAATTGAAACGCTGTTTTCTCAACTACACTTAAACAAAAGGCTCAAACTGAAAAGTGCACATAAGTGTTAAGGCACACAAGAGTTCAAAAAGAACTCAGCTCTGCATGTCCCAGGACTCAGTTATAAACTGCAGGGTTTACAACCTATGGAGGGTCCAGGTATTGCTTCATGCTACTAGTAGTGACACTTATGCTGGTGGAATGCAAAGCTACTGAAGAGCGTAAAAAAAAACGGAGGAGGGAAAAAATGTCTGTGACCTCCACCTACAAAACCATTCCTGTTTTGGGGTTGTCTTGATGGAAACACATTCCTGAAAATAGGATATCTATTTGGTGCAAAAAGAGTGGTTTGCATCCAGTATTTAAATAAAGCAGTAAATTTTATTGTTAATATTAAAAACATGTATTGTGGTTAACAATCTCTATTTACACCATTTAACTTTGACAAACTGGAGGTTGTTGACGTTTTCTTCCCTGTTTGCTACCATTACAATTGTGGAGCTTGACCTGGCTGGAGCCAGATGGACCAGAACGGAGCAGAAAATTGGACTCGTTCTGTAGTTTGACGGTGAACGATGGAGAGTGTGTCCGCTAACAGTGAGGTTCAGAATAGTCACAGAGAACGTGGAACCGTTCTCATTCATTAAATTAATGTAGTTGCTCCATCGGTCGCACGTGCATGTACGTGAACGGAATAAAGCAGTCATGGAGGATGTGGAATCTGGGGGTTAGTGTGCACAAGAATTGGACCAAATATTTTGAAAATGCCAAAAGCAAAACATGTTGCTCATAATTACTGAATATTGAACAGCTTGTCTTTACACTTCAGTCAGAAAGTGCAAAAGTTTCACACGGATGCAGAGCAAGAGGACTAACTCAGGATCCGGCAGTCTGTTTAGTCACTGAAGGGGATTCTACGTGTGCAATATCATTTCAAAGATACTTCTCGCTAAGAGCTTCATGTCCATTTATTCAGCATTTAATGATAAGTAAGACCAGCTCTACAGCAAAAATATTAATGGAGAGACAAGGAGGATGGAGAAAAAATTAGGATTAAGTAAACTACAGACCTGAGTACACATTTTTAATTCTTAAATTGTATACTTGTTTTCTAAGAGTATTATTTCTCATTTTTACTTATTTGTCATTATTTGTTATTTTGACAGGTTAATTTTCTAATAGAAGATTAATTATTACTATCATTTTTTTAATTAGAACTACAAAGATTTTAGTCATATTTGTAGACTTAAGTTTTATAGACTTATGAAAGCCTTTATGACATTTAGGCTATATGAAGTCATATTAATAAGTCATACTATGTTAAAAAATTAAGAATTCTTTTGGTAAAAAGAGTCAACTGTCTTCTTTTTTGCAAATCCAAATCTGGTGGTCACCCTAAAATGGAGATATTTTTCCTTCCTGCTGAGAAACACGCTCCAGCTAACTGAGGATGTGTTTTCCAGCAGCTTGCTGACTTTTCTATATGCCGTGGAAGGTGGCCCTCTGTCGGCCTCTCATTCCAACTCAGCCCCCTGGCTTCTACTGCAGCCATTTTCTGCTGACTAACATAAAGCCGTAAAACATCCAGCCCTCCACATGGGGGAGGAGGAAGGCACTGAGGAGGATGTGGAGGAGGGGTAGCAGCAACGGCTGAACTTCAGTTTGGCCTTTTACCGTCCTGCTGGCAATCGGAACAGCGACAGGCCTGTTTTGCTCCACATCACCGACCTCCACAACTTTCAAACACTAACACACCATTACATTCCTTCTGAGTAAAGGCTCAGAAATGACCATTGCAGATACAACAACGGGTGGATGGTGCCAGGTAGCCCGTTTCACAGAGGAGAGTCAATAGCAGACAGAACTCCATTGAAAACTGCAGGAGTTCACACTTTTCCTTCTGCTATGATGGGGAAACTTGTCGTTTAGTAGATTGCAGTCCGTCAACTGCTGTTTCATGGCCGTCTGTTAAAACCGGCATGTGTGTGATAACATAAAAATTTGCTTTATCTGATTGGATTCTTATTTAAATAATGGGCCACTGGTCACTTCCGCCTTGAACGGCATGCGTGTTTGACGGGAAACGCCAACTGGATTTGGGAGCACTAGTCGACTGTAAAACTGTAAAAGTTAGCATTGCAGGGAAGTGTTTAATGCTGCGGGTTGCGTTAAGTATGTGGACTAGCAATGCCTTGTTGTCTGCGGGTTGTGCGGTGTCACGCAGAACGGTTTATTTGCTAGCTTGAATAGGAACAAGACTGTGATGTCGCGGAGCATCTACAAACTGTTGAGAAAGTAAAAGGATAGACAAACAGATCCGTATGTAGAGCTGCGTGGCCAATGTTTTTTTTTTATCATTCCTTACATCAGCGTTGTTTTAGGAATACAGCAAAGGCATTACGTGACTCTAGCGAGTCGCGACGAGATTTGCTCCTACCATTTCCAAGCTGAAGCGCCACCGGCTGAAGTTAAAGCTGATCTCTGCGCCTGCCCATCTTGAGCTAACGGTCCTTATCATTCCACAGTTATTCCCATCATCATGCCCCTGCCTGCCAGCAGGAGGAAATCCGCGGTGTTCCACAAACGTCCCGCGTCAGGTTTCCTCCTCCTCCTCCTCCTCCAAGCTGCGGCAGAATAAAATCTTGCTACGTTGACCTTCTACCTCCTGCAACTACTTCCCATCCCAACTCTCAACTTGTTACACATAGACCTTCTCTTTCTATCTCCTTTAATAGTTTGTCTTTTACTATTAATAATAATAATATTAGCATTGTGATTAAAATGTATATTTGAAAAATTACATAGATACACAAAGCTTGTGAACCCGTTCTAAACATTTCAAATTTACATATGATAAAAACTGAGCAATAAAAAAATACACCAAGAAAGGTAAATATTCTGATACATCATGGATCACAAATAGATTGCTAAATAGCTGCAAAAAAGGACACGCTATAGAGAATTTATGAAATATAGAACGACAGAGAAAGAAAACAGATATTAAAAAAAATGTAAGGATAAAATAACCAACAGTTTAAAGCTATACAGGATTATCATTTTAAATTATTATATGAGAATAAAATATATATTATAAACATATGTAATATATTAAATGATGTTATCCAAAAAAATTTTATCCACAATATTTTATTAGTAATAGTGTATTTATTGATTATATGTCTGTAGTGGTTCACAAGTTCAACGAGTATGTTCTAAGTGTCGGGCCAAAACCGGCAGAAAAAAATCCTGATCCTGGAATAACGGAAAGCTGCAATGAAATACTCGCAACAACAAAACAACTTCAATGTTTCTCACAGCAGTGGAAGAGAGAGGTCATAGCTGTTGTTAAAAGTAAAAATAAAAGGTCCACTGAATGTAATGACATTGATATGACAACAGTCAAAAGAGTTAATGCAGTGTTAAAATCATATCTGTAACCTCCATTTCCAAACTGGTAAATTTCCTAACAAAATGAAAACTGCAAAAATTACCGTTATAACAAATTGGAGACACAAACCAATTCACAAACTACAGGCCTGTTTCCCTAATTCCACAATTTTCCACTGTTTTAGAAAAACTCTTTTTTTAAAAGACTGGAAAATTTAATTGATAAACACAAACTACTTTCTACTTTCATTCCTGGAATTATAAGACTAAATAACCAGCTCCATAGATAAAGGAAGTTTGCAGTATATTAATCAAGAAATTAGGGCGTGGTTCTGGAGTGGATGAAGAGCTATTTAAGTAGCAGGCAACAATTTGTGAAAATACGTGATTATTAGTCATCATGCTTGGATATTGCTTATGGTGTCTGTGATGGCAGCATGCGCAGCCAAAAAATGAATGGTCTGGTAACTCTTTTCATTTATTTAGATCTTTTACATTTCACTGTACTGTGTTTCACTTTTTTACTGAGGGGATTTGGCATGGGTTAACTATTTGGGTACACACATTTAGTTGACTAATTTTCTCATTTCTTGCTTGTTGGGTTTACTTTAAATTAATATACTTTTCATTGGAGTTGCCAGCTCCTAGGACGCTGCCATGTGGGTGTGGCCAAGCCAGTAAAGGCAAGGAGTCCCCAGCAGCAAAGGATCTCCTCAATGGCACTGAGGCCTAGTTGGACTCTGCCACTTGGTTTTAGAAGAGGTGTAGGAAGGGTTTAGGGTTTTCTATTTGGTTTTTTTTTTTTTATTAAATTTGGAAAGTTTAATTATTTAAGCCATTTTTTCCTCATATGTTTCTGATTTGGTATTGTACTGGCTACTTTGGTCTTTTGTTGTAAATATCAGTTCCTGTGTGAAGTTTGGGTTTTTTTGATAAATAAATTTGTTACTATTTTTCCTCAAAAACTTCCCTGTGCTCCTCTGATTTTGCGACTCGGTCCCACCACATTGATATTGTACTGATTAGTTTGGTCTTTTGTTTTAGTTTTGTTTAGGTAGATGTATTTCATGTTCCCTCTTGTGTCAAAATGGCCTGATCAGCCAGTATATATGTTCTCCTTGTGTGTCAGTTTAGAAGGTCAGTTCCTGTGTTAAGGTTGGTTTTTTTTGGTAAATAAATTTGTAACTATTTTTTCCTCAAAGACTTCCCAGTGCTTCTCTGATTTTGCGACTTGGTCCCTCAGTGTCCCCCAGGGGTAAATATTGGAACCAAAACTGTTTATTCTCTACATTAATGACATAAATAGGGTTTCAAAAGTCTTAGTTTGTTTTTTTGCAGATGATACAAATATTTTCTGTACAGGTGCAGTGCTTGCAGCAGCTTTTGGATTAACTCCAGAGATAAATAAACAAAAACACTGGTATGACAAAAACAAATTGACCCTAAATTTGGAGAATACTAAGATCATGTTATTTGGTAATAAAGATGTGAGTCATAATGTCAAGGTTCAGTTTTGCCTGTCTCACCCTGGACAGTTCCAGATCCTTCTACTGTTCATTCAGCCGAGTTCCTCACTTCACCACTGATTCCTGCCACCTGCCGTTACTAATTAAGTCGGACTGATTTCACCTGTCAACACTCCTACTTAAGCCTCCCTCAGTCTGCTCTTCCCCGCTGGATCGTCTTCACTCAAACCTCATCCTGCCTGTGCTCCCTACATCTGTCAGCATGTGCTTCCTACGTCTGCCTGAGCTTCCCACGTCTGCCTGCCTGTGCTCCCTGCGTTTGCCTGTCTGTGCGCCCTACCTCCGTCTGCCTGTGTTCACCCCAGCCTGCCAGCACCAGCTCCGTCTTGTCTGCCAGCTCCTGCCACATCTACACCCAGCTCCAGTCTGGTACAGTCTCTGGTCCTCCATCCACTATTCATCCTTTTTCAATTAAGACTTAAACGTGGCTCTGTGTGTGGCTGAATTCGGGTTCAGATCCCAAACCCTGATATATAATAGATGGGGTAAAGGTGGAAAGAGTAAATGAAATAAAATTCTTGCATGTAATTATTGACTACAAAATCAGCTGGAAACCTCACAATAAATATGTTCAGACTAAATTATCTAAAATCAACACAATTCTTAGTAAAGCAAAACATTTTCAGAATTCTAAAGCATTACACAGTATCTACTGTTCACTGGTTTTACCATACCCCACCTATTGTGTAGAAGTCTGGGGTAACACTTTACAGGACATCACACATAGCACACAAACCACTATGCATGCTACAGAAAAGAGCCATTGGGATAGTTCATAAGGCTGGCTATCACCACCACACTTATCCATTATTCTTCCATGCTTGTTTGCTAAAATTCTCAGATCTGGTAGAATTTCAAACCCCACAGTTAGTGTATAAATCTAGAAATAAACAGCAACCAGACAGCATACAAAAATCTTTTTTCCCACCTCAATGTGCCCTGTCTGGTAGTGTAGCATTAAGAATTGCTTTCTTAATGCCAAAGACAGTCCAATAGCTTTACATTCATAAGTGGAGCATTTCTGCTTTTGCTATAGTGCTCTGCTTGATATATATGCAAATAAACTTTATTTGATATTATTTGGGGATTTTTTTCAAATTTGTTGGAGACAGAAATGGAAAGGTAACAGAGAAAGAAAGGAAGAGAAAAAGATGAGGCAAAACGTTAAAATGAAGAAAAGGTGACATAAAATAGAGCAGAATACAAGGATAACATCTAATGTAGAACAGATTACTGGATCAATGTGTGCTTCTGTGCTTTTTTGTCTCTCTTGTTGTGTCTCTGCTCTGTCTTCTGTAACCCCCAGTCGGTCGAGGCAGATGACCGTTCATACTGAGCCCGGTTCTGCCGGAGGTTTTCCTTCCCGTTAATGGGGAGTTTTTCTTCCCACTGTCGCTTCATGCTTGCTCAGTATGAGGAATTGCAGCAAAGCCATGGACAATGCAGACGACTCTCCCTGTGGCTCTACGGTCCCCCAGGAGTGAATGCTGTTTGTCGGGACTTTGATGCAATCAACTGGTTTCCTTATATAGGAACATTTTTGACCAATCTGTATAATCTGACCCAATCTGTATAATGTGATTGAACTTGACTTTGTAAAGTGCCTTGAGATGACATGTTTCATGAATTGGCGCTATATAAATAAAATTGAATTGAATTAACATCTGCAGAGTCTGCTTCTACACTTGGGTGACCCGTTTTGGACAATCTGTCCCCGGCCAAAACTGTTCCCGGAAATGTCCCCGGTTTTACCGTTTTATGAATGAGGGTGAAAATGTTGCGTGTAGACTGTTATTACGGTAGAGCTGTTGCGCGCAGAAACAGCTGTTACTGTAGCTGGTTGCGCTGCTGATAATATAAAGATGAGGAACAGAGCGCACCACTAGATGGGCGGTAATGATGCTTTTGGATGTCAGCTGCCAATAAAACACAAAGAAGAGCGCACCACTTTTAAAACAGAAGAAGAAGAAAAGGTGGAAGTTCGTTGCACTGAGCTATATTATCCACCTTATTTTCGACAAATACGGAGCCAGCGAGTTGACGTTTTTATGTGCGAGACTTCCGCCTGCTCACTTCCTGCCACTGTTTAGCTTGCTGAAAAGCGACTCATGCAGCTACTTCGTCTCAAATTACTCTTCATTATGACTTCGAGGAAGACCGGGATACAGGTTGTCATAATAATGTGTGTAAAATAAAGGTTTATGTGGAGAAGGAGTGTTTTAATCATCGACCGGGAACAAGAGCTTCAGATGCGGGGCGCCCTACTTCCTTCACCCCCAGCCGAAAAATGAAGAATCTCTTCGCCTTGTGGTTAAAAGCTTAATTTTCATTTTGTGGATAAAAGACCGACAGAAGACCCATGACGCCAGAAAAGTGGCTGAGCTACGAAGTTCCATCAAAAACAAAATTAAGGAGACAAAGAGGAGAGACACAGGTAAGCGAAGGGATGTTTACGTTAGCCATCTTTAACTCTTATTCCGTACTTTGTGTCACTCTAGATAAAACATATGCTTTCACATGAAGACAACCGTCTTTTGGCTATGTTCTCTCTGTAAATTATTATCTGGATATTTTTACATCCTTGATGGTAGGTCTAGGGGGTTCCGTTTGTAAAGTTATACAATGAGAGATAAAAGGCAGGGTTCGTTTTTCATATTTTTGTTATTCATAAATCTATAAATAAGTCACAGTTCCAAGTTAAATATTTAAATAACAAGCTTAATATTTAGCTCCAAAGTAAACGTTTACTTTGTAAACTAAACATTTAATTTGGAGTTAAATATTTAATCTGAAAACTAAATGCTTGTTTTACAAACTGAACATTTAGCTGTGTAATTAAATATTTAGTTTGGAACTGTGACATTTACAAATATATAACTGTATAAATGCATGTTGAAAATCGGACTTTAAAAATGAAAACCCATTTTATTCCTCTTATCACAGTAAAGAACCCAATATATTGCTGTTAGATTTTGACTGTGTAACCTTACAAATGGCATCCCAGATACTAACACAGGGTGTTTGTAAAAAACTGGAAGGAACGTGTTTGATATGAATATTTGAATGAGTAATGATGCAGGTGGTGCTCTATTAGCTTGGTGTTGGTATGTTTTATGCTGTTTAATAAACTTATTGTGGTCTTGCGTTTGACAGATGACAGCCGCTGTGATGCAGAGGCTGACCGGACCTCTCCATAATCAGTCACTTATGAAGAAATATGCTGAAACTACAGGCACTGATGATCACACCTAGGAGAAAAGAAGAAGAAAAATGTATGTGGCAGGGAACACACTGGCTTCCTGGAGTATATTCGTCCTGGCGATGAAGTGACGGCAGACAGAGGCTTTACCATCGGAAATTTGCTGTTTGACAGGAGATTTAACCTTGTTCTACCAGCATTCACTTTTAAAGGAGAGAAGTCCTCTGATGAGGATGTAACTGCCACAAGGAGGATTGCAAATGTCCACATACATGTGGAAAGAGTTATCAGGAGGCTCAAAGTTTTCACAGTAATCTCCCAGACTGTAACTATCAACTTGGTTTATAAAATAAACCAAGTCTTTGGAATCTGTGCAGCTCCTGTGAGCATGCAGGGGAAATCATACATGAGGAAGCAGAGAAGTTTACATGTCAAAAAGATCCTGATTAGTTATTTTACTGTAAACCAGAGGAATTATAATACACATGAATGTGTTTTGGATTTCTGCTTTTAAATATTTCTTTATTTAGCACCTTGAGGTTTTACATTTTGGAATTACTTTTCATTTTTAATAACTTTAAGTATTGTATATCCATATTTCCAGACTATTTAAATGTTTACTTAAACAAAAATTGTGTCCAACTAACATGTAAATTATTAAATTTTGCAATCCATTTCACTTGCTTATGTAATTTGCATTTATTCATATTTAGATCAAGTGGATGTCTAAAAGTGTATCTTATGTACATAAACTGGCAAGTGTCATGTTTGGCTTGATGTGTTTCGCCCACATGCAGAATACACTCGGGAACAGGTAGATTTGAAAAAGGTTTAACTTATTTGAACTCAAAACTCGGGGGAAGATCTGTTTCAGCAGAACTGAGCTCGGACAGGGACCAAGAGGACGGGAGACCGGGTTGATCTAGGGAGACGAGAGGATCTGTTAACTACAGAAGGGGTAACGGGAGATGTGCTGCTGGGCGTAAGCTTACCACAAGGCGGGGAAACCAAACCGGGGAGGAGGTGATGTGGACTCAGTGTTTGCCTGATGATGAAGCCACAGGCGTCCGGGAGACCAGGGAGCGGAGGCAGAAGCGGGTCCGAGCAGCACCGAGAAATCCAGGGATCCAGACCAGCGGGAGGAACCAGTTGTTTGTCTGAAGGAGGCTGGGGTCCAGAGGAGGGAAACTGGCCAGGAGGAACCAGGAGGTATCCACGAGGGAAGCCGACAAGAAAGGATAACTGAAGGATCTTGAAGGGTGTCGACACGAGAGGAGGACGTCAGGGTACGAGGAGGAATCTGGGAGACACAGAGGTAAGAGCTTTTAGTTTACACGTAACCGATCACAAGGCTAGAGGCCGAAGCTGGCTTGCATACCACGACGGTAACACTCTGGCATCCTCCCGCTGTCTGTGCGCTGTTCTTGTAGTGCTGCCCGGTGCTGCTCAACCGCCCGCTGGTGTGTGGGCTCCGCCCACCAGTCAACCACGAACACCTGTGAAGAAAGCAAAGGCAGCAGAACTGGCAGCAAGCTGCACGGCCCTGCTGGCTGAGTCCTGACAGCAAGAAGATACAGTTTTTCATTTATTGAGTTTATGCAATTAGTTTACACTAAATGTAATTACATTTAACTTTTAAAATGGTAAAACATTGTTAAGTTTTAACATTTCACTTATAGCATATTTGTAGGCCATTTAATTCTTTGTGGTGCAGGAAACATCCATCATTCAGCCTTTTGGGGATGGTGCTGCTCATCTGTTCAGGAGAATCCGGTCAGACCTTGGCCACGGCAAACTGCACCTTTAAACAAAGTCACGGTTACTTTTTATTTATATTACAGTCCTTGGTGTCACATTTATATAAAAATATGGATAGTTTGGAGTGACGACTATAAACTGTCCATATTTTTCTACTTACCTTCCTGATATATGTCCAAATTGCCATTAAAGGTTAGACTGTTATGAATTAGAATGGAGGACTTACCTTTACAGAAAGGAAGAGGTGGTGTGCTGACAGAATATTAGCCAAACTTCAATGACCCCAAAGCATCAATGAACAAGAGATCAGACTTTTACTTATCTTGATGCACAATCTGTTGAATAAAAAATAAAAAAACTTTTCAAATACCAAATTTTATTTCACAAATGCTTTAACGCCAATGTTTTCATTAGCTCTTTAACATTGACACCCTAACAAATAAACTAAAATATAGTTACAGCTTCATCCTAAAGCCAACTTACATTTTAACGTGACAAGCTTGCATCAAGAGCTTTGAGACCACATCAGATTTGTACAATTTTAAATTTCAAGCCTAAACATTATGAAGCGGGCAGAATGTTTTGATATCCTGTTATAACAGTTAAATCCAAAACATTTAGCACTGCTATCTTTGTAAAATTAACTGACCAGCAATCTAATCCCAATGAGGCAACAGCCAGTGTGTTTTGAATCTGACCATTCATTAGCCTACCTTCCATAATTCGCCGCTGCCTGTTTTCCTCTTGAGCTGCAGCATCAGAGCCCTCCGGCAGTCTCGGTAGTGCAGGCTGATGTAGTCAGGATCCAGCAGAGTGAACGTCGGACTTGCTTTGGCTTGAACGGCCATCAGCCTTCATGAATACCAGGTCATCCATGTTGATATTAATTAACACCGATCCTACTTTTCCACTGTGGAGGTTCGCTTCGGTAAAGTCGCACTGCAGAGCCGTCCGCACCAAGTGACGACACAAACTGGTTAAAATGTCCTCATTCGTTATATGAGGCCACTTCTTCATGTCATCCTCTCAGTCATGAATAGTTTGAGGCTGTGGCACTGACCTGCCACTCCGATCGCACTGCAATTTTTGGCAATGTTGCCGCGACAGTTTATCATTTCAGTCAAATTAATGTTATTTGGCCGAGGGAAGCGCTGAAACGGAAGTGCCACACAAAAAAACGGAAGTTGGACCTATACTTACTTCCACGTTCGAAAATAAGGTGGATACACTGGAGTGCTGATTTGCCTGAAAGACTGAAGTCACTGGCCGCCGTCT
Source organism: Fundulus diaphanus (assembly GCA_037039145.1). Lineage (NCBI taxonomy): Eukaryota > Metazoa > Chordata > Actinopteri > Cyprinodontiformes > Fundulidae > Fundulus > Fundulus diaphanus. The sequence continues at coordinate 52,184,422 of CM073128.1, forward strand.
TGCTACTCCCTACTCTCACAGAATCCTATAGGATTTGGTTGCAACAACAAGTCGTTTTCTGGCTGTCTGAAAACGTTTCTTAGGTAATTCTACAGTCAGTGGATGTACTAACACTATCAACTACTAGGAAATTATGTGCTGAAATATTTTACATGTTATTCATATTAAATATATATATATGTATATATAAGTATGTGTATATGTATATATATGTAAATATATGTTTTTGTATATTGTTATTTATATATTTATAAATGTTATATATATATATATATATATATATATATATATATATATATATATATATATATATATATATATATATATTTATATAAATAAAATGCAAAATATTTCAGCACATGACTTTCTCAGTACTTGATAGTTTTAGTACATAACATAAAAGTATATGGCATTTGACATTTTAAAAGTTTTAAGCCCCCCCTGAACATGTGAAAATCCTCGTTATTCGATGCTGTAGCGCACATATTCCCTAGTTACTGGGGAAAAATAGGGAGTACCAATATGGCGGCTGGTGGCTTCAAAGCGACTCGTTCTAACAGCGGGCTATAGAGCTCAGTGGTTCGTTGTCACAACCGGTGGCAACTGGAGGACCCCGGCAAGATGGCGATGTGGGCACACGTATTATTCTGAGCTCCATCTGCACAGCCCTCAACCAGCTACATAAACTGGCCCTTTACACATTATTTCATCCACAAGGTGGACCCGAACATCCACGCTCTAAAGTAAGGAGGAAAAATAAGAGTTTTATAAAATATGTCGGCTGTTAATGAGAAAGATTTCCCTAGTCTGAAGAATGCTAATGCTGCTAAGCTGAACATGCATAACTATGCTGCTGCTGCTGCTGCTGCTAACGCTGAAACAATGACGGAGTTGTCAAGAAATGCCTCCGGTACAAGACGGCAACTGAATGCAACTCCAACCAAACTCCCACCTGCTAAAAAACAAGCCACTGAGACTGAGGTCTCCTTAGCTTCCGTCTTAGAAGCAATTAAAAGTCTGGATAGCAAGGTTGACAACTTTGGAAAACAGCTAAAGGAAAATTCTGAAACGTTTGGCCACATTACCTTCCAAGTCGAGCAGGACACACTCTGCGTTGCTGAATGTAAATCTACAATAGAAAACCTTTAACAGAAGTTTGATGTAATGAAGAAAAAGAAAACGCAACTCTGAAAGAAAAACTCATGGAGGCTGAAAGAAACAAGCGGCAATGGAACCTGAGGCTGTCGGGCCTCAAAGAGCAAGAAGGAGAAAACCTCAGAGAAAAGGCAGAACAACTTCTCTCAAGAATTTTACCAATGGGCGGAACAGGCAGGGGTTATGATCGATACAATCCACCGGTTGGGAAGAAAAGAAGAGGGACGGACCCGTCAGGTCATCCTGCAGTTCACTAGGAGGCCCCATCGAGACGCAGTCTGGAAAGTGACAAAGGATTCAGCGGTATGCAAAGAACAAGGTCTGCGTTTTGCTCAAGATTTTATTAAGGAAGACCGGCTGGCAAGAAAAGAACTTTGGCCTAAGATTAAAAAAGGCAGATTCCAGGGTAAGGTGGCCTTTTACAGAGGTCATATTGCAGTGATCGATGGCAAGGTGTTCAAAGCCTCATCTCCCTTCTGAGACTACAGATTATTCTCTGTTTATTACATCCTCCTATTATAGGGTTAAAAAATAAATAAATAAAAATCAGCACTGTTTTTCCTTTTAATATTGAGTTATATCTCTAAGCTGTTTGCCATAGTTCTCTTATCTGCGCTCCAGAGGTTATTTATGTTGTTCAAATGAAAAAGGAGTGGTTTTAAGTTAGGTTTAGTGAAGGTTGTGGATGCAATGCTGATTTTTTTCCATGTCATATTGTAAAGGGCATTATTATACTTCCCAGGGGCTTGCCTTTAGTTCATTCTACCTTAACAAAACTTTTAATATCAAGGTTTGTGTCTTTAAAACGTATTTTTTTCCTTTGTTGTCTTTTTTATGTCTTTAAAATCTAATCTTAGGTTTTTGTCGCTAAATGTAAGGGGTTTGAGAGAAAATGTCAAAAGGAAGGCAATGTTTATGTATTGTAGAAACAAGAATCCACATTGTATTCTTTTTCAAGAAACTCATTCAACGGTCTCTGATGAAAAATTTTGGTCAAATCAGTAGGGAGACCAGATTACTTATTCCCATGGTACATCTAAATCAGCAGGTATAGCTACATTACTGAATAACTTTCCAGGGAAAATAATTTATACAAAACATGACAGTGATGGCCATTGGTCTCTTTCCGTATTACATATTGGGCCTCCAAAAAGGCGTTCCAAGAGTCCCAAGAATAAATAATAATAATAATTAAAGCCGCAAGCGGCGTTGATTCGCGCACCGCCGGCCGCCAGCCACCGCAGAAGCTGCCACGCATTTTCCCCGCCCGTCCACCGGGCGATACACACGAACGCGCTGGGCAGCGCTCCCCCACGACTCACAAAAAATCTGGTGCAGATCGGTCGATGCAGCGAGGAGAAACAGCCGTTGAATAATGATAATGCATTTGGCCACCGGGCCGGACTAAATGGTTCGGCGGGCCGTATGTTTGTACTTGTTATTTCATGTGTTTAAGGGTTTCGTTTCTTTCATTAAGACAGCTTTTATGAAAGTTTGACAGTGAAATTGGTGGATAGACACCCTGTCTACTTTTAAGACTAATTTTAAAAGTTTCCTTTTTCCATCCATCCATCGTCTTCCGCTTATCCGGGGTCGGGTCGCGGGGGTAGCAGCTTCAGTAGAGAGGCCCAGACGTCCCTCTCCCCAGCCACTTGGGCCAGCTCCTCCGGGGGAATCCCAAAGCGTTCCCAGGCCAGCCGAGAAACATAGTCTCTCCAGCGTGTCCTGGGTCTTCCCCTGGGCCTCCTCCCGGTGAGATGTGCCCGGAACACCTGACGAGGGAGGCGTCCAGGAGGCATCCTAGATGCCCAGATGCCCGAGCCAACTCAACTGGCTCCTCTCAACGTGGAGGAGCAGCGGCTCTACTCTGAGTCCTCCCCGGATGACTGAGCTCCTCACCCTATCTCTAAGGGAGAGCCCAGACACACTACGGAGAAAACTCATTTCGGCTGCTTGTATCCGGGATCTCGTTCTTTCGGTCACGACCCAAAGCTCATGACCATAGATGAGGGTAGGAACGTAGATCGACTGGTAAATCGAGAGCTTCGCCTTTTGGCTCAGCTCTCTCTTCACCACAACAGATCGGTACAGCGCCCGCTTCACAGCAGACACCGCACCAATCCGCCTGTCGATCTCCTGCTCCATCTTCCCCTCATTCGTGAGCAAGACCCCAAGATACTTGAACTCCTCCACTAGGAGCAGCACATCCTCCCCAACCAGGAGGAGGCACTCTACCCTTTTCTGGTTCAAGACCATGGTCTCGGATTTGGAGGCACTGATTTTCATCCCGGCCGCTTCGCACTCAGCTGCGAACCGCTCCAGTGAGAGCTGTAGATCACGCCTTGATGAAGCCAAAAGGGCCACGTCATCCGCGAATAGCAGAGACGCAATCCTAAGGCCACCAAAACACCTTGGCTGCGCCTAGAAATTCTGTCCATAAAAGTTATGAACAGAATCGGTGACAAAGGGCAACCTTGGCGGAGTCCAACTCTCACCGGAAACAAGTCTGACTTACTGCCGGCAATGCGGACCAGACTCTGACACCGGTCATACAGAGACCTGACAGCCCTTATTAAAGGGCCCGGTACTCCATACTCCCGGAGTACCCCCCACAGGATCCCTCGGGGGACACAGTCGAATGCCTTCTCCAGATCCACAAAACACATGTAGACTGGTTGGGCAAACTCCCATGCCCCCTCCAGGAGCCTGCTGAGGGTGTAGAGCTGATCCAGTGTTCCACGGCCAGGACGAAAACCACACTGCTCTTCTTGAATCCGAGATTCGACTATGTGACGGACCCTCCTTCCCAGGACCCCTGAATAGACCTTACCAGGGAGGCTTAAGAGTGTGATTCCTCTGTAATTGGAACACACCCTCCGGTCCAGTGTTGTATAGTAACGAAGTATAAATACTTCACTACTGTACTTAAGTATATTTTGGAGTACTTTATACTTTTCTCAAGTATAATTTTTTTTGATAACTTTTACTTTTACTTCACTATATTTTCGAACTTAATTGCATACTTTTACTCCGATACATTTTCAATGTTTGGTTTAGTTACTCATTACAAAAAAAGTGTCGGTTTGGCTCTGCCAGACATGCGTACATGCGCAGGTTCGCCCGGAGCGCCTCCGTTTGAAGCGATCGGCGTGTCATTTCAAAGTTGCTCTGTGCCAGCGGGGGCGGGGCCTGGCTCTCCACGCAGCCAATCACTAACGCGCCTGGCCTTTGATTGACAAGGTAGAGACTCCCCCTTTAACTCCACTCTCATTGGTTGTGCTTTCTTAAATCCCACCTTCCCTCTTCCTGATTGACTGTTTGTCAGGATTTGTTTATCAATGAACTCAGAACACACACGCAGGACAAAAGTTTGAGGGGTTTATTGTAGGGTAGATGATTGATGGATGAAGTAACCAGAGATGCTGGAATACAGAGGCTCAGGGGTGCAGATGAAGGCAGGGGCTGACGGCCAGGAAAGAGAGAGTCCAACGAAGCTGGGTGGCATGGCACAGAGCAGAGCCTTCTCAGAGCGGCTAGTCAGGTTAGCAGATCACTGGGGACACCATGGCATCGAGCTGCTTTCTCAGAGTGGCTAGTCAGGTTAGCTGATCACTGGAGACACCAGAACACAGAGCAGAACTTCCCAGGAACAACGGTGAGGCACAAAGTCTTTCAACGAGGCAGGACTAACCTTAAATCAGAAAACAGAAATAGACCTTCCAAGGTAAGGACGAGGACTGGCATGGAGTGGATGATAACAGAAGACGGACCAGCACTAAAGTGAGGCAGAGGGAGGTTTAAATAGGAAGACTAACAGGTGACATGCATCTGACTGAATAATTACTAACAGGTGTGACTGACTGCAAGGAGAGTGAAGTGAAGGCTGGGTGGAAGGGAAGGCTGAAGTGAGGGGAAGGAGAAACTGAAAACACTAAATAAAGTCAAACCCTGACTACAACTAAAACAAGGTGGAAAAACCGAAAACCAATGGCAACAAAAGCCGAATCAAAACTAAACCATGACATTACCCCCCCCCCCCCTCAAGGCCGGTCTCCGGACGGCCTAACAACCAACCTAGAGTGGGTGGAGGGTGGTACGGATGGCGGGCTAGGGTCAAACCAAACAGATCAAAGCAGGGTGGGTGGAGGGTGGTACGGATGGTGGGCCAAAATCAAACAAAAAACTACCCACTCAGGGCGATCTGAAACAAAAGGAAAAACAAAAGCGGACTAAAAGGGGTCTCTAACAACCCCTGGTAGGCAAAACAAGAACGTCTAGCAGATGCTGAAAAGCAAACATCGCCACAAGGAAAGTCAGGCGAACATTGCCACAAGGCAAAACGGGCAAGGCCAGACGTACTAACGCCAGAGGGAAGGAGTAGGCGCGCTAACGCCAGAGGAAGAACAGGCGCACGACAGCGCCAGAGGGAGGAACGGGCGCACGACAGCGCCAGAGGGAGGAACGGGCGCACGACAGCGCCAGAGGGAGGAACGGGCGCACGACGGCGCCAGAGAAAGGAACGGGCGCACGACGGCGCCAGAGGAAGGAACGGGCGCACGACAGCGCCAAAGGGAAGGAACGGGCGCACGACAGCGCCAAAGGGAAGGAACGGGCGCACGACAGCGCCAAAGGGAAGGAACGGGCGTACTTAATGCCAAAGGGAAGGAACGGGCGCACGACAGCGCCAAAGGGAAGGAACGGGCGTACTTAATGCCAAAGGGAAGGAACGGGCGTACGACAACGCCAGAGGGAAGGAACAGGCGTACGACAACGCCAGAGGGAAGGAACAGGCGTACGACAACGGTGAACTCAGTCAGAACTCACTACACCTTCCAGCCTCCCTACATAAGCTCCCTTCAGTTTGCTCCTGGTCGCCGGCTCGTATTCAGTCAATCCTACACCTCGCCTGTCAGTTCCAGTCCTCGTCCTTCACGTCTTGCTCCCCATCTGTTCAGTTAAGTACCTGTTTGCTGCGCTGCTGGATTCTGCTCCTTCGTCTCCGTCTTCATGTTCTCTGGTCTACACTCCTGGTTCTGCAGCAGCCCAGCTCCACCGAATCCTGACAATCATCTCCGCTCCATTCCTGTCAGCCAGCTCCTGCACCCTTCAAACTCCTGTCTGGTAACTGTCTCTGGTTCTCATCATCCATCATCCACTGTTTGCAATAAACTCTCTAAACCAGCTCTGTTTGTGCATGCTGTGTCCGGGTTCATCCAAGACAAATCATGACGAGATCAATCCCAAACATTTAGCACTGCTATCTTTGAAAATAAACTGACCAGCAATATAATCACAACTAAGCAACAGCTAGTATGTTTTTGAATCAGACAATTCATTAGTCTACCTTCCATAAGATCATGACTGAAGGACTTCCTCTGGACCTGCAACACAAGAGCGCTCTGTCCGTCTCAGCAGTGCCGGTTGATGTAGTAAGGATCCACGCAGAGTGAACATCGGACTTGCTTTTGCTTGAATGGACATCGGCCTTTATGAATACCAAGTCATCAATGTTGCTATTTATTAACACCGTGCCAAATTTTCCTCTGTGGAGGTATGCCTCGGTACATTCGCATTGCAGAGCCATCCGCCCCAAGTGACAACATAAAATAGTTAAAAATATCCTTGTAATTTATATGAGGCCACTTCTTCATATAATACTCTCAGTCATGAACAGTTTGAGTGTGTGGCACTGAGCTGCCACTTCGCTTGCTCTGTAATTTTTGGAAATGTTGCCATGACAGTTTACCAATTCAGTCAAGCTAATGGTAGTTGGCCTAGGGAAGCGCTGAAAGGGAAGTGCCACACAAAAAAAAAATTCCAGGGTGGACTTGAACCCAAGTCCATCTTTCTAGATGGAGTTTGTTCTCCCGGTGCATGCGTGGGTTCTCTCTGGGTCCTCCCACAGTCCAAAAACATGACTGTTAGGTTAATTGGTCCCCCTAAATTGTCCTTAGGTGTGAGTGTGTGTGAATGGTTGTGTGTTCTGTCTGTCTCTGTGATAAACTGGCGAACTGTCCAGAGTGTACCCCGCCTCTCGCTGGACAGCTGGAGATAGGCACCAGCACCCCTCGTGACCCCAGCAGGGATAAGCGTGGATGGATATATATATATATATATATATATATATATATATATATATATATATATATATATATATATATATATCCATCACATGACAGCAGATCCAACTGTCATGACCTGACTTCCTGTTTGCGGTAAGGCGTATTGTGTCACTTCCTGTTGTTGCTGTGTGAACGACGGATTTTTGCTCCAGGCTCTCTCGCTTTTTATCTTTAAACCTCTTTGCTGTAACATCTGTTTCCAAACATAAGCACTTTTAAAACATTTTCTGTGGCTGCTCATCACGTTTGGGAACTCCTCGTGTTTCACGCGGTTTGTTCTTTGGCGTGATAACAGGGCGCTAGCCCTGTTATCACGCCAAAGAACAAATAAATGTAGTATTTTTGTAGGTTTGGAGGCGAGGGTGTCAGAACTGGAGACCCGGCTCTGTGCTGTTGAAAAACCAGCTGATAGCCGCTCCTTTGCTAGCGCGGAGCCACAAAGAGTAACTTCTCGTAGCGAACCAACAGCCGCACTCGAACAACCGGTTAAGCAGGCCGGCTGGGTGACGGTTCGTAGTAAGCATAGCTCTAGATTTCAGCCCCCAGATCACCACCAACCCGTCTGCGTTTCTAACAAATTTTCCCCTCTGAGCGACAGTCTCGCCAAGGAGCCGACCTTAATTATTGGCAGCTCCATAATAAGAAACGTGGCACTAAAGAAACCAGGGACTATAGTTAAATGCCTACCGGGGGCCAGAACGGGCGACATAGAATCCTACCTAAAACTGCTGGCTAAGGATAAGCGTAAATACCGCAAAATTGTTATTCACGCTGGCGGTAATGACACCCGGTCACGCCGATCAGAGGTCACCAAAGTTGGTGTTGCTTCGGTGTGTGAGTTTGCTAAAACAATATCGGACTCTGTAATTTTCTCTGGTCCCCTGCCTGATCTGACCAGTGATGCCATGTTTAGCCCCATGTCGTCATTCAACCGCTGGTTGTCTAGGTGGTGTCCAGAAAACGACGTGGGCTACATTGATAACTGGCAAACTTTCTGGGGAAAACCTGGTCTGATCAGGAGAGACGGTATTCATCCCACTTTGGATGGTGCAGCTCTTCTTTCTAGGAATCTGGCCGGATTTATTACTTCTCCTAAATGCTGACAACCCAGGGTCCAGACCAGGAAGCAGAGCCGTAGTTTAACACACCTCTCTGCAGCTTCTGTACTGTTACCCACCCATTATCCTATTGAGACGGTGTCTTTCCCATGGCCAAAACTTAACAGATCAAAAACTGATCTAAAGGGAACAAATCATAAAAATCTAATAAAAATCCATACGGATCACTTTGAACCAAAAAATAAAAGAATTAAATGTGGTCTATTAAATATAAGGTCTCTCCCTCCAAAGACTTTGTTAGTTAATGAATTGATTTCTGATAATCAGATTGATTTATTTTGTCTCACAGAAACCTGGCTACAAGAGGACTACGTTAGTATAAATGAGTCAACTCCCTCCAGTTATTCAAATTTCCACATTCCCAGATCTGTGGGAAGAGAAGGAGGAGTAGCAACCATCTTTCAGTCTGATTTATTAATTAGTCCCAGGCCAATTAATAATTAAAGTTCTTTTGAACATTTAACCCTCAGTTTCCCTCATCCAAACTGCAAAGCAATAAAACCTCTTCTGTTTATTGTTTTATATCGTCCACCAGGCCCTTACACTCAGTTTTTGGATCAGCTGTCAGACTTCTTATCTGATTTGGTGTTAAATACTGACAAGGTTATTATGGTTGGTGATTTTAACATCCATGTTGACACTGAATGTGATAACCTCAGTGTAGCCTTTAAAACTATCCTAGATTCAATTGGTTTTGCTCAAAATGTGCATAAGCCAACACACTCTCGGCTCCATACTTTGGACCTTGTGCTGACATATGGCCTTTATTTGGGTAGAATTAACAGTATTCTCTCACAACCCTGTCCTATCTGATCATTTTTTAATAACATTTGAGTTTAATCTAACTGAGTTCTCCACCCCCAAAAGAGGGTTCCATTATAGTAGATCTTTATCGGATAATGCTGTAACAAAACTTAAAGAGTCTGTCCCCCTTTTAATATCCTCAGTATTGCAGAAATGCCCTGTAGATGGCAGCAATGCCGTTTCTTCCCATTCACAAATCGATACCTTTGCTAACAGTGTGACTTCCTCATTGCGTTCTGCATTAGACAATGTAGCTCCCTTGAAAAAGAAGGTGATAATTCACAGGAAGCTGGCTCCCTGGTTTAATTCAGAGCTGTGTTCCTTGAAGCACAATGTTAGGAAATTGGAGAGAAAATGGCGCTCTACACACCAAGAGGAATCCTACTTAATCTGGAGGGACAGTCTATTGTTGTATAACAAGACCCTTCGCAGAGTTAGAGCAGCATATTTTTCATCATTAATTGAAGAGAATATAAATAATCCTAGATTTCTCTTTAGTACAGTTGCCAAACTTACTCAGAGCTGCAGCTCTGTTGATCCATCCATTCCCTTAGCTCTTAGCAGTAATGATTTTATGGGATTCTTCATAAATAAAATTGATGCCATTAAAAATAAAATAATTGGCATCCTCCCAAACATGATCACCTCATCCCCAGTAAGTAAGGCAGCATTGGAGGAATCTTTAGAACCTGCACAGTGTTTGAACAGTTTAGAAGCAGTAGAGCTTTCTGAGCTATCTAAAATCTTAGCTTCATCTAAACCTTCTACCTGTATGTTAGACCCAATCCCAACCAAGTTGTTTAAGGAGGAATTCCTTTGATCAGTGGTCCTATTTTAGACATGATTAATCTATCCTTAGTAAATGGATATGTACCACAGGTTTTTAAAGTAGCTGTTATTAAACCTTTACTTAAGAAACCTTCTCTTGATCAAGATGAGCTAGTAAACTACAGACCTATATCTAATCTTCTTTTCTTATCTAAAATTCTTGAGAAAGTAGTTGCTAATCAACTTTGTGAACATTTACAAAGCAATGACCTACTTGAGGAGTTTCGGTCAGGCTTCAGAGCTCATCATAGCACTGAAACAGCTCTGGTGAAGGTCACTAATGATATTCTCATGGCCTCAGATAATGGACTTGTGTCTGTACTTGTCCTGTTAGATCTCAGTGCTGCATTTGATACAGTTGATCACAATATTCTCCTACAAAGACTTGAGCATACTGTAGGGATTAAGGGGAAAGCATTAGGCTGGTTTAAATCTTATCTGTCGGACAGATTCCAGTTTGTTCATGTTAATAATAAATCTTCTTCAAACTCTAGGGTCACCTGTGGAGTACCACAGGGTTCAGTCCTTGGACCAATTCTCTTTACTACATATATGCTTCTGATCGGCAAAATTATCAGATAGCATGGGATTAATTTCCACTGTTATGCTGATGACACTCAGCTATATTTATCCATAAATCCTGATCAATCCAATCAATTACTTCGACTGCAGTCATGTCTTGATGACATCAAAAGCTGGATGACTTTAAATTTCCTGCATCTAAATTCTGACAAGACCGAAGTTGTAATCTTTGGGCCAGAGTCCTCAAAAAATAAACTTCTTAACCAATCACTTAATCTGGATGGCATTAACTTGGCCTCTAGTAATAAAGTAAAAAACCTTGGTGTTATTTTTGACCAAGACATGTCATTTAAATCCCATATTAAACAGTTTCCTTTTTTCACCTCCGGAATATCGCCAAAATTAGAAACATTCTGTCCAGGAGTGATGCTGAAAAACTAGTCCATGCATTTGTTACTTCAAGGCTGGACTATTGTAATTCTTTACTATCAGGAAGTCCACAAAATGCAGTTCAAAGCCTTAGGCTGATCCAAAATGCTGCAGCAAGAGTTCTGATGAAAATCAACAAGCGGGATCATATTTCTCCAATTTTAGCTTCCCTTCATTGGCTTCCTGTTAAATCAAGAATGGAATTTAAAATTCTTCTTCTAACGTATAAAGCCCTTAATAATCAAGCTCCATCATATATCAGAGCTCTGATTACCCCGTATGTTCCTAACAGAGCACTTCGCTCTCAGACTGCAGGTCTGCTGGTGGTTCCTAGAGTCTCTAAAAGTAGAATGGGAGGCAGATCCTTTAGCTATCAGGCTCCTCTCCTGTGGAACCAACTCCCAGTTTTGGTCCGTGAAGCAGACACCCTGTCTACTTTTAAGACTAATTTTAAAACCTTCCTTTTTGACAAAGCTTATAACTAGAGTGGCTCATGTTACTCTTAGCTACCTTTATAGTTTTACTGCTATAGGCTTAGGCTACTGGAGGACATCAGGATCTAATTTTCTCACTCTATAGAGTTCTACGGTTCTTCAATTATGCATTACGTGATGTCATTTCTGCTTTAACTTTCTGTTCTCTCTTTTATCTTCATAGTAGGTACACCTGGTCTGGCGTTCTGTTAAATGTGACATCATCCAAAGAAGACGGCTCACCCACTATTACCATCTAATGTAGAACAGATTACTGGATCAATGTGTGCTTCTGTGCTTTTTTGTCTCTCTTGTTGTGTCTCTGCTCTGTCTTCTGTAACCCCCAGTCGGTCGAGGCAGATGACCGTTCATACTGAGCCCGGTTCTGCCGGAGGTTTTCCTTCCCGTTAATGGGGAGTTTTTCTTCCCACTGTCGCTTCATGCTTGAGGGATTGCAGCAAAGCCATGTACAATGCAGACGACTCTCCCTGTGGCTCTACGCTTCTCCAGGAGTGAATGCTGCTTGTCGGGACTTTGATGCAATCAACTGGTTTCCTTATATAGGAAATTTTTGACCAATCTGTATAATATGATTGAACTTAACTTTGTAAAGTGTCTTGAGATGACATGTTTCATGAATTGGCGCTATATAAAAAAATTGAATTGAATTGAATTGAATATCCGGGTTGGTGCACAGAAAGTTGCAAGTGTGATTTTTCAGCCAGAGACAAGGGGGGGGATTACAGACTCCTCAGTCGTCTCATAAATACGTTAATTACCATCACAGGTAATCAACATCCTAGAAGAGGATATATTAAGGAAAAAATTTTACTTATTATGGCTTTAACAACTGGTGTTAAAGCCAGTTTTTTTTTTGCAAAGGGGGCACAGAGGAGATGACGTCATGGACGGGAGCTGCACAAAAAAAAATAAGGTGAGGGGATTGCTTTTAAAATATCTGCAGTTAAAATGAAACTGTCCAGTAAAATGTAACGGAATGTAATGGAAATGAAGAGCAGGGAACATGTTAAGGTAACGGACATCCTCAGCTAAAATGCGCTAACTTATTGGATCTATTGTGAAAAACTCCTTAATAAGTTACATAGGAACATAAATTGTGGTGTCTATAGGAATAATTCCCCATGGAAGAGCGACTTATTTCTTTCCAGAGTTTGACAGCATGTGAGTGTCACAATGACGAAATGTCAAAATCGTAAGCCCCAGAGCGCAATCCACCCTTTTTGAAACAGTTCAAAATGCACCTAAAGGTTCAGTGCTGCATTGTTATTAAGATGTGTTAAATTCTGTGTTTAGTCTGTGTCAATCAAAAGAAAAATGGGTTGAATATTTGGGACTTATTTAGACAACCGTAGCAAACAAAATAAAAGGTTTATGTAAATAAAAATTCAGGTCTCTGTGCAATTTTGTAGATCTGTATTTTAACACCTGTTTGTCTGTGAGGGTAAATTATGTGTTGTTGTGATAATTATTGACGCCATGACTTTGAAGTTTTCATGAATTGCAAAAGCTACACATTTCACAAAGAGTTTTTTTCCCCCCTTACCTGGCCGGATTACTTGGTACTCTCTCAAGAGATGGTACGGTGGTTATTGAGTCATGTAGAGCTCTTATGTGACTGACTGCTTGTCAGGGGATTGGCCATGGGTGTGGCCAGCTGGCCAGCCAACAGTGGAGGGGGGAAATCAACCGTTATTTGACGACTCAGTACTACGGAGAAGGAAACACAGGGTTCACTACATTGAAAGCTGTGAAGGTTTGTCTATAAAGACTATGTGGTTCAAAAAGTTGTTCTTCGTGGCTGCTGATCTAAACAGTGTTGTTCAGGCTCCATTTGTTTGGCTGTCGTGGTTCCTAGACAACAGGGTTAAAGCTGAAGTGAGGGCGGGAACAGCTGGCCAGACAGTCCCAATTCACAAGCCGATCTCTTCCAGTTCTTAGACTTAGACTTTCTTTATTGTCATTTTGTATACACAGAGTGCATACAGAACGAAATTTCGTTTTCACACAGCTCAGAAATATTGCAGTAACTCTACAGGATACCTTGCAGTGAATTACAGTACAGGATAAAGTGCAGTGATCAATCGCAGTCACTTACAGGATAAATTTCAATTTACTTCCGGATAAAGTGCAGCAGTGAACAGTAGGTAGTTGAAATGTAAACAATGTAAACCAAATGTAAACAAATATGCAGTAAGGTGCATCAGTGATTTAAAAGTAGACAGTTGCATTGTACACAGTTTTGCAGTACGTTTCCGGTTAAGGTGCAGCAGCAATTTTGCAGGATACGATACAATGTGCAAATGTACAAATGTGCAAATCAGCGAATCCAGTGTGGTACACAGTCCGTTTTTATACTTCAGCAGTTCAGCAGTTCAACAGTCTGATGGCAGCAGGGAAAAAGCTTTTGCAGAACCTGGTGGACCTGCAGCGGATGCTGCGGAACCTCTTTCCAGAGGGCAGCAGGGAGAATAATCTATGGTGGGGGTGTGAGGGGTCCCTGATGATGTTACGGGCTCGAGACACACAGCGCTGCGATGAAATGTCTTTAATGGAGGGAAGAGGAGCCCCAATGATCCCTTCTGCTGTCCTCACCACTCTCCTCACGTTCTTCCAGTCGGAGGCACTGCAGCCTCCACACCACACAGAGAGACAGCTGGTCAGAATACTCTCTATGGTGCTTCTGTAGAAGGTCGTGAGGATGGGCGGGGGCAGGCGGGCTCTCCTCATCCTCCACAGAAAGTACAGTCGCTACTCTTTTTCGCGGTCGAAGACGGACCCAGCTCCCGCAGAGTGGGTCCTTTGAAGGGTGCAGCTGCTCTAGATTCAATACAAGAATATATAAAGACTTATAAGAATGTTCAGATTCATACAGATGCATAAACACAGATGAAAAATAGGAATAGCTTTTGTGGTACCAGAATTACAATTAAAAATAGGAAAATTACTAATGGATTATCTGTGTATACAGGAGAAATATTACCAGTTTTATTAGCAGTCCCGGGCACTGCTAATAAAATTTGTTCAGATTCAATCTCTTTATCACTGAGTTTAAGACATAATCATTGAGACAGTGGGCCAGAGATTTTATTAGAAATATTACATGACTTTATTTAGAACACAAAGGATGGGTTTAATGATCGTATTTTTATGGGTACCAGCACACATTGAAATAAAAAGGGAAATTAGATGGCAGATGGAGCCAACTGAAAATTATGTTAGCTTTACAGTTATTTGTAAATCAGAGGCAAGAAGTATCATTAAGCAAAAGTTAAAAGAATGGCAGAGAAGAGTGGATGGAGAAAGGAAAGAAAGGAAAGGTGATTTTATAGAATCAAAAACACAGTAGGAGAAATAAGAACTGGAAGACAGGGGCAGAAAAGAGGACAGATTCATTAAAAGGTTAAGACACTGGACTTTATTTTACACTGGTTAAAATACAAAAGCACAATACATTGAAATGTGAAATCAGTAGAACATGTTATATTGGAATGTCAGAAACACGAACAAGAAAGAAGAATCATGAGAGATTATAATATAATAAACATATTGCAAATAAGTTTAGGGAGCAAGCATATGCAAATTATTATTACATTCTTTAAGAAAACAAAATTGATTAACAGAATTTGATTATAAAGCATATAATTAGGAACTTTATTCATGAATAACCACACTCCATACCAGTTGGTGGCGGTAATGCGCACCTTAACGTTATTTACCAACTGCCGATAAACTCCATAAGAAGAAGAAGATCGTCCAATGCGTGACTTCTAGGTGGCCTCTGGTTGGTGACAGTTTGCACATTAAAGAGCGAGTTTCCTCCAAGCCAGCTTATAATGGCTCAGATGTTCCTGAAGAAGTTTCACTGTTCTTACAGTTCGGTGACCTGGTAAGAGTTCTAGCTGGTCTGGCTACATACAGCAACATAACGACATGCTCGGCTTCATGGTGCCCATGCTGCACCTCAATTTATTACGTGTGTGTGTGTGTGTCTGTCTGTGTTCTCCCTAGCGCATCTCTCCCAGGTTCCCTACCAAAGTTCCTAGCTGCGCCGGCTTCCTTCCTCCACAGCCACGCAGCCCAGCTGAGCTCCAACCGTACGTCGGTGGTCCGCTGCGGACGACAAAGGTATGAGCGGCAGTACCCGGTGCTCCTGGTCCGCCCGGACGGCTCTGCAGTTGCCATCAGATACCCGGAGCCCAGACGGCTCCTCCTGGTGAGTAACCCGCAGGAAGCTCCCGCTGCTGCTGGTTAGAATATATGGGAGACCAGCAGGTGGCTGCGCCGCCGTCGGTGTCTGTTTTAAAATGCGGCAATGTAAGAAACGAACCCGTTTAGAAGATAGGAGAAATCCAATTTGCTGAATAATTTATGTTGCCACTTAGAAATAATGTTTCAAAACTCCAATTATCCCAGAACAGCATTCAGCGGCACATGGACCGCGGAACGCATTTCAAATTGGTCGGGCCCATCAGGCAATACTCAATACCACTACCCATCACATACGCACGCGCCCGCATACACATAAAACACCAGCATCCCCTTGATCACGCAACTGATTTGCGTCACATGACACAAGACAAGCCAATCCATTTTTAGACACCAGAATTTATTGCTTTCTCATAGGCTGTGGTCCCTGAGCATGATAAGTGTCTGCCATGTTATAATTAAAATCGGCACCGAATTTTTATTGAACTTTTTTTCTGACGTTCCAGCACACACGCCCCGGATTTATTTCCACTTACAATCATTATATTACAGCTAACACAATATTTACAGAATAAAAATACTTTACAAAGAAAAGTCAAACTCACCCATGTTCTAAATATTCCCGAAAAAGTGTCTGTCATTATGCTGGAGAAGTCCCTGGCTATCCTCAAAGCATCCACTGTGGTCAAAAGATCCGTGTGTGTGTGTGTGTGTGTGTGTGTGTGTGTGTGTGTGTGTGTGTGTGTGTGTGTGTGGGCGCACATCAAGCTATTTAGTCTTTTCTGGGTCATTGTTGATCTCAGATAGGTCTTGATACCACTGAGGGCCGAGAAACACCTCTCAGCACTTGCAGTGGACACAGTTAACTAAGCTAACGAAGCAAACGAAGCTAACGAAGTAGCGGTCATAAGCAGCGCAGAGGTGGGAAAACTTTTGTTTACATCACATGACACAATCAGCCAATACATTTTTAGATGGGATGATTTATCGCTTTCTCATTGGAGAATGATGCTGCTGCCAGAGACTACTGTGGATTTGAAAAAAATAGCTATTGAATATTTTAATTTTATTTATATAGCCTATATTATTTTACATGTTTGTTCATCAAAAGTAGGTAGGGCCGCGGCCCTATTGGCCCTACCCGTTCCGCGGTCCATGCAGCGGCAAGGTTCTCGCTTTGGGAAGACTGCCGCGCTGATAACGAGATCAACTTGCGATGCACTATATATCTTGTTCAGTTCACATTTTAACACTTTTAAGGACTATAATGTTAGTAATTTGCCTAGACATATTTTCTTGTTTTGGCTATAAAAAACTAAGTACAAGAGATATCAATGCACGCTTTGCCTATTATTTACAAAACTACCACTTCTTATCACATCCAACTTTTTTTTTTACATTATATTCTTAAAGAAATGTGTAACTGCTATGTTGAAATAGAATAACAATTAAAACACTTAAATATTTTTTGTGTTTTTACCGAAGCAGTAATTGAAAATGCATCAGGACCACCTCAGTAAGATAATCAATTGGAACCTGGAACACAGAATATGATGCTCATTGTACTTTTAATTTAGCTTTTACAGTCTTCAATAATAAGAAAATTCCAGGAGTTTTTAGGTTTTTGACACACAGTTCGCCTGGAATAATACTGTTCTTTTGCCTGTAATAGACAGACAAAATGCTTTCAGCATAAGCTTTTGCCAACTGACAAAGAACTACACCATCTTTGAATATCTAGGCGTTATTGACAATACTGCATAAATAAGGTTGTAATAACAGTTGAAATAAGTAACCTGCCAAAAATGGAAGTAACTTTTAGGTTCTTTCAGTGAAGCAGAAATAAACAAAAGAACATTAATAACAACAGTCACTAAGTGTTCAATTTTAGCAATACATTTACACAAGTTGGGCCTAAAATAAATATTTATACAAATATTTTTGCACACTAGGCCTTTCAGTTTAGCTTTTACAGTCTTCTAATTTACTTGAGGCTGGACACCTGCTGTCCTCCTGGGGGTGAACTTCATGGGGGGGTTGGTCATCAGGCTCGTCATCATGGTCTTCCACAGCATGTATCTGATGGACGACCTGCTTCTGGTGTCTGTGGACCACAGCATGGCCATTGCATGGCTCCTCACTAGAAGGCATCCTATAGGAAAAAACAAAACAAAAAATGCATTATTTACTGTTGGCTTGTAATGGGGAAAAAGAACAATTATATATTGAACAATACAGCCGCAGATACTAAAATGTAAAATACAAAAATGACAAATTATATACATTTTACAAACAAAAGGATTATAGATTTTAAGTACTAGGAAAAATAAGCATAGTTTGTGTTGTCAACCCCATGCTTTTGCTGTAAACATGAGCTCAAAAGCGATGAGCCTTATTACACTCACTGTGAAAGTGAGTCTAACATCACAATAACAAGTAAAGCTAAATGTATATATTGATCCTCCAAAATAAAAGTTTTGGAGCATTGATTTCACGTGTTGAGTAGCAACTACAGTAAATGGAGGAAAACACATTTTACATGTCAGATATGTATGAGAAAAAACCCCGTCCAACTTGCGCAAAGCTCCTTTAAAAAAAACATTAACAATAGATGGCAAACAATGTAGAACATTTAAAATATAACAATAAAAATAAACACAATTTTTGTTCACTTCATGTAGCAGCACAAGGCCTTTCTAGTGGGGCTGCAAGTAATGATTATTTTAATAATCGATTAATCGGTCGATTTCTTTTATGATTAATCGATGAATTGGACGAAGTAAAAGTTTTATTTCCATTTCTTTTTTCGAAAATGTAACTTTTGTAATGAAAGAGCTAATAAGCACACAACACAAGTTGCTACTTAGGTGTTCTGTTACAATAATATTAGGTAATAAATAATGCTTCAAATAAAGAAGTTTGTTGATTAGATTCTTAGTCAATCATTTAATAGTCACTATTGTCTATATGAACTGCGATTTAACACAACAAAAGTGAAACTGGAAAACGGGTGACAATGCAGCTTGGTTGAACCTCACCCTTAAACTAGTGCATCTAGGGAAATAATTGGGCATAACAATGCAACCAGAGAAAAAAAAACACTTCTGACAATCAAATAAATTCACAGACTCTACAGCACAAGCTCCATTTTATGTAAATACTACATGCTACATTGGTCCTTCTATATATATTGCTTCCAAGAACGTTTATTCAAATAGTTTTTCTAAATTTTTCTTTGAAAAGTCAAAAAAGGGTGTTAGATGTTTAATACTTTTTATTTGTTCTGAGTTTTAAAATTTTTGAGATTGTCCTGAAGGGTTGTTTGTCTCATTTTTCTGTAAGTGTCTTTTAATTTAGGTCTGCCTCTTATCATTCTGAGTGTCTCACCAAAATTTCATTATGGTTACATAACAACAATAAAGACTCTTGATTCTTGAAAATTTAGTTCAGAGCCCTGCTCCTCTCTAACCTGACTCCGCCAGATGGATTTGCTCCGCATATCCATCTGGAAACCTTCCGTTGAAATAATTTTGGGAAGGGGCGAAAATACTGGTTAGCTGATTGGCCTATGTTGGTGATAGACGGGCCAAATAAACCAATCAGATCAACGAAGCATACGACGTACTAACAGCGACGACGAAAACACAACCACAAGCTCTTGCCGAAACCAGTCGGGAGAAGAGCAAAAACATCTTTTCCTCTGAGAAAAGTCTCCAGAGCAGTGTTTTGCTCTTCTTTCAGTGAAGAAATACTCTGTTATTCTGATAAAACTTGCTCGATAGCCACGCCAGTGTTTCCCGCAGCGCTATCTTGGCGAGGCAGCTGCCTTTGAATGCTACCGCCTCGCTAACATAAAAAAAAATAAAAAAAACTCGATATGCTTGCATGTTTATTTGACGCGGTTGTTTGTTGTTGCTTTCGCGTGTGCATACAGTGATTGGCAGGGAAGAAACAGGCGAAAATACGTGGATACGCCCCCCCCCCCCCCCACCCCCAGTCCGCGAGTCGTCCGCGCAAAACTTGTCTTTTTCAACACCCCCCGTCAGTCGTCTGCCGGCCAACAAGTCAGCGCCTCGCCTAAACAAATTCCTGCTGGAAACACTGTAAATGTAATAAAATTTTAATTGAATAAAGCTACACTCAAAAATATTCTGGCCGATCTAGATTTTAAGGATATATTTATTCCATCAAGACGTAGGAAGGAAGAAAGACGTGTAGCTTTTAAAATACAACTATGTATAAAGATACATGATGGAGAACCCCCCCCCCCCTCCTAAAAAAGACAACATATCTAGGGAAAACACTGTCTTGTATTTGGATTGTAAAGCTGAATGGTACTTTTTGTTGTGTTTTGTAAGATGCCGGTAAACCTGTCCACTTTGTCCGAAGAAGAACGGCGCGCTCGCCAGAAAAGGAGGGAAGTGAAGAAGACCAAAGCACAGACAGTAGATCTTTATGAAGATGACTTTAAGATGGACAACTACAGCCACTTATGGAAAAAGAAATGACTTCTGTATTCAGTGACGTAAGATGAGACTAAAATGTTGAAATTGTTTTACATGAAAGGGTATGCTTTTACGTTGTCATACAAGATTTGTCAGCATTGCTGCCATCTAGTGCTTGAAACCATATGGCATTATGGATCTGGTTTGGGCATTTAGAAAGGATTTGTTGGATACTATAAACTCTGCTGCTGATCATCAGGCTTCACATTATTCTGCTCAACAGGCTGGGCTAGCAACTCCCTCTCACTCCATACAAACACTATATGGTTGAGTTGCTGTAATTAAACTGGCAGCAAGCAGCTGGATGGTAGCAGATCTATGCTGGTGGCTGCTAGTAAATATCATGTATAAGCTCAGTTTCACATTTCAGTTTTAAAGGGGCTGTTTGTGTAGACATTGAAATTAGCAGACATTGAAATTAGCAGATCAGATTCATATAAAGGTGTTGTATGTCGTATGATGAGGAACAACATTATGTACTACCACTGATCAATATCAAATGTCAAAATGTGATGAATTTTGTGGTTTTGACCAAATTGTGCGTTACAATGTCTGAGCTGATTAAAGTGCGAGTTATATGCTGTTTTCCATCTGTTCTCTTGCTTATATACTGCACCACACATTAAATTGCTGTTCTTGAGAAGGTTAAGAAGACAATTTGCACCAAATTGTTACAATACAAATCTTTTAAGGTTTTTCATTTTTTTATTTTATTTTTTTAAATAAGCCAAGTGCAAAGGTTTTAAGGTGATGTATGTTCTGTAAAACTGATAAAACTTAACAAATTATTATTTTGTTTCACTCCTGATACCAGTGGCTGAGCTGAATGTGGAACTATGTTTGGAAATGCTGCTATTAAAGGAAAAGTAGGAAGAGGTTTAATGAATTAAGTGGGATCCGCTATTCTGGAGAATTCAAAGCAGTGCTTTTCCACTCATTTCTCGTTTCTTAGTTTAAATCCACAGTAAATGAAAAGGGCATAATTTCTTGGAAACTTGAAATAAGCATCTCCATTCTGCAGAGAGCTTCACCATCTCATAGGTTAAAGGCACACTATGCAACATTTGTCAGTTAATTAATGTGTCCCATACCGTTTTGGATGATTAAATGAGTCATTTCAGGTCGAACAAAGGTTTTCTCGGCCGCCCCGGTGGTCTGTAGGGGAAATACCGTACTTGCAATTGCTGGAGCCCTCGGCCCGCACCCACAGGCTCAGAAGTCTCGTGCATCGCGAGAGTCGGTCTTGCTTTACGGCGAGAACTGCTACACGCCTCCAGTGAAAGGCATGCTCGGTGCTAGTGCAGTGGCGATAGTTGTGCAGTTATCATGGCGGAACCAGCGAGAAAACAGCGAAAGCCCATGTCGGAGCAGGCAAGAAAGAGGAAAAGGGCTCTGGACAGAAAGAGGAGTCGTACAGTGGTGAACATCGGGCAAGCTTTTTCCGAATGGCGAGAGCTAAAAGAAAAAGAAGGCTGCAAGGCTGACGCGGACCTCGCGTTTCTGCTGATGCGATTGTAAGTAACATTGGAATGGTTTCTCTCTCTCTCTCTCTGTGCATGTTCATACTTTCACTGTGTTAGTCATTGTTTGTACTGCCGTCTTTTCGACTTTTCGTTGCGTTCGCCTGTCTGCTGTAAGCCGGGCTTACACTGTTTGAAATTCAGTCGGCCGTTGTGAGGTTTTCGTGAGCGCATCCTGCTGTTCAAGCAGAGCTACGAGGGATGAGCGGGCGTCCCCGAAGCGACCTCCGCCCGGCCCGGGACCCGCGGGGCCCGGCGTCGGCTCGCGGGTGGGTTGGGGAGGGCGAGCGTTACGGTCCGCGCGACGCGCTGGCGGTCGGTTTCCGTACGCCTCCGCTCGCGGGGGGCCAGTCTGCCGTGCCGCGCGGCCGCCGGGGCGTCTCGTCTTTCCTCTCTCCCCTCCGTTCCCCCCGACGCCCGGTGCCTCCCGTGGGCCTCACCCGAGCCGTGCTCGACCCCCTGGTCTGGGTCCCTGTCACCCACCGGGGCACGACGTACAGTGTGAGCACTCCGGTCGCGTCCGAGCGTCGCGCCGTACAGTGTGTAGATTGTGAGCGGTGAACTTTTAAACCCCGCGGTTCCGTCGCACAGTTTGAGATGTATATAAGTACCACGACTGAAAAACTCGTACAGTGTATGCCCGGCTTAAGCTCAAAACAACCGCGCCTGGCTTGACGGAGAAACCAGGAGAACAGCTGAGCATCTTTACGACAGTGCACTTTTACTTTCGCCCTCTGGGGGGAGCCTCGCTGGAAAATCAACCCTGGTTGCATAGTATACCTTTAAAGTTCTCAGTCGCTGTGAAGGATTTCCGTCAATTGTAAAGCAAGACCAAAAAAATAGATCCACTTGGTTCCATTTAGATTCTTTTATTCAAGGTTTTAAACTTAAGCTGCTCTCAACCAATGAAACCTGGCAGAGCCGGGACATTAGCCAATCAGAAAGAGAGTAGGGCGGGCATTTGCAAAGCGGACATCTGGCAGTCTGAGGTTTGTCGGTGTTCCATCATTTTAACTTTAGGAAGAACATCTCCAACTGGCCACAGATGGCATGAATGAAAGTAGTGGTGGTCAAAGGTTTTCTTTGGATTTGTGCAAACCAGCAAGATCGAACATCTGTGAATGACTCTCCCCCGGTATTCAATTCAATTGAAAATACTTTATCCCAGAGGGAAATTTAAATGTTGATGCAACTCATTTGGTCAAGGAGTTATTATAGATGGTGATGGCTGTGGGCAGGAAAGATCTGTAGTCCGTTTTACAACCAGTCTGAAGAAGCCTTTGACTGAAGAGGTTCAGGATTGTCCATAATTTTGTTGATTTTATGCAAATTCCTTTGCATCATCATCTCCAGAGGTTCCACAGTCGTCCCTAGAACACAGCCAGCCTTCTTTATCAGGATGTTGAACCAATCATCTCATCTTGAATATGTATAAAACAAATGATTGTAGATTTCAGGAGAAACAGGATTAGATCAAACCCAATTTCCATCATGGGAGAAGAAAGGACATAGCAGACTACTTTTTGAGGAAGCAAAGATCCAGAAAGCTGCATATCTTCTATAAATCTTGTTGAGATCATCTGTTGGGGCAGTAGCAGACTCTGCCATTCTTAATATCATTCGTGTACCATTCCCATCATTTAAGCATTAGATTTTTTTCTGTCAGTCAATTCTTTGTTACTTCTCCATTATTAGGGTTCCAAGCCCGCAGCGCAGGCGAACGGCCATGCTGTTCGTCTGCTCTGTGAGCAGAGAACACTATTGTTTTTCTTGTTTTTCCATTATTAGGGTTCCAAGCCCGCGGTGCAGAAAGAACGGGCTATGCAACGCATAGCCGTTCGTCTGCACTGCATTGCAGAGAACCCTATTGTTTTTCGTGTGTTTTTAAATTATTTATTATTAGGGTTCCAAGCCCGCAGCGCAGGCGAACGGCTATGCCGTTCGTCTGCCCTGTGTGCAGAGAACACTATTGTTTTTCGTGTGTTTTTAAATTATTTATTATTATTATTAGGGTTCCAAGCCCGCAGTGCAGAAAGAACGGGCTATGCAACGCATAGCCGTTTGTCTGCACTGCAGTGCAGAGAACCCTATTGTTTTTCGTGTGTTTTTAAATTATTTATTATTATTAGGGTTCCAAGCCCGCAGCGCAGGCGAACGGCTATGCCGTTCGTCTGCACTGTGTGCAGAGAACACTATTGTTTTTCGTGTGTTTTAAATTATTAGGGTTCCAAGCCCGCGATGCAGAAAGAACGATGCAGAAAGAAATTATTAGGGTTCCAAGCCCGCAGCGCAGGCGAACGGCTATGCCGTTTGTCTGCCCTGTGTGCAGAGAACACTATTGTTTTTCGTGTGTTTTTAAATTATTTATTATTATTATTAGGGTTCCAAGCCCGCGGTGCAGAACGAACGGGCTATGCAACGCATAGCCGTTTGTCTGCACTGCAGTGCAGAGAACCCTATTGTTTTTCGTGTGTTTTTAAATTATTTATTATTATTAGGGTTCCAAGCCCGCAGCGCAGGCGAACGGCTATGCCGTTCGTCTGCACTGTGTGCAGAGAACACTATTGTTTTTCGTGTGTTTTTAAATTATTATTAGGGTTCCAAGCCCGCGGTGCAGAAAGAACGGGCTATGCAACGCATAGCCGTTCGTCTGCACTGCAGTGCAGAGAACCCTATTGTTTTTCGTGTGTTTTTAAATTATTATTATTATTAGGGTTCCAAGCCCGTGGTGCAGAAAGAACGGGCTATGCAACGCATAGCCCAGGGGTCAGCAACCCAAAATGTTTGAAGAGCCATATTGGACCAAAAAAACAAAAAACAGATCCGTCTGGAGCCGCAAAAAATTTAAAGTCTGATATAAGCCTTATAATAAAGGCAACATGTGCTGTGTCTATATTAGCTATGTTAGCCTACTATCAAATGGCTAAGTAGGCTACAAATACATAATGAGCATTCATGTTTAATTTTTATTTTCCTTGCAGCGCATCCTGGAGAGAATAAAGCATCACTTGACTATACTGCTCTATGATGAGGCTTTAAATTTAACTTCCATAACAATATTAACGTATTATATTTCATTGTGTTGATGATTAATGAAGAAATTAGTTTTTTATGTAATTTTTATGTTTGGGATTAAAAAACAACAACAATAAAACATGTACAATAGGCCTTCTACAACTTCAGACCTCCCCATGGAAATAAAGTGCAGTTATCTTTTATGCTCACTAACACAACAACCCCCCCACCCCCCGCACCCCCGCACCCCTTATTTGGACAACAGAGTGCAATAAAACAGCAGCCCTTTAAAAAGGTAACGTATATAAAATAAAACAATAGAGTTTTAGCTTAATATCTGTGCATTATCCTCTTCTCTTTGGTTTTGTGCAAATTAGGCCATGTTTTCCCATGTTTTTACTTGCATATTAATAAGTTATAGCTAATATAAAATATAAACTGTTGCGCTCCGGATCAAGAGGTCACGTGATTCGAGTTTTGCTGCTCAGCCAATCAGATCGCTGTATTGTCAGCCGTGCAAGTTCAACCAGTTCATCATGGCTGCGCCCGTAAGATGTATGTGTTTCAAGACAAAAAATAGCCCAGTTCATCCATCCATCCATCCATCCATCCATCCATCCATCCATCCATCCATCCATCCATCCATCCATCCATCCATCCCTTTTTAAACACGTCTATCCCTTGTGGTGTCCTGAGGGCTGCCGTTGCCTATCTCCAGTTGTCAATGGGCGAGAGGCGGGGTTCACCCTGGACAGGTCGCCAGCAATGTTCCCCCTAATTTTCCATGTATCTGAGCAAACACACAAACTCCCTGAGCGTTCACTTGACCTCTGTGAGTAACATCACATGAGCACACTGAGGGTACATTACATCTGTCCCAAACCTGAGGTTATATCAAGCTACATGGTTTAATAAAAGAATCAAGTTACAGCAATAATTTCTTTTAGGTTATTTAGTTTAGATAAAACTGATTTAGCCCGATTACATGAAAAAGACAAAATTCTTGGATTTTTTTTAAAGAGCTGTATAGCTTATTTTTATATCAGAGTAGGGGTCCTACTAAGGAAGAACTGAGAAATGTGCCCATTTTTCAGAGTTCCACTCTTGTTTCCATTAAATTATTTACATTTTCTGCAGTGAGATTTAGCTCAAGCATGTGGTGTTGTGAAGCCTCCAGGGCAGCTGTGGCTACTAGCATAGCTCACCACCGTCAGGGTGTGAATGGGTGAATGATTGACCAGTGTAAAGCACTTTGGGGTCCTCAGATGATTTATTTCAATATTCTCAGGCACACATCGCTTTTCTAACACAAGGAGGGAACGCTCTCAGTTCTGAAAAATTTCTTTGTGCTGCTCCTTTTTTTTATATACCAACAACAGCTTTTTAATAACATAAGAGACGCAGAAAATCTTTCAGAGGCAGCTGTATGCCGTGCTGTCAGGAATGTTACTGCTGCACTCAGTTATAGTTTAAAGGTGTTCATAGTCAGAGACCCACAAGATTAATAACAGATCTTTACAGAATGAAAGCAATAATTTATTCTGTGTCAAATTTTGGCATTTCCATTTCTACTTTTCTATTCATATATTTTAGTTTCCATTCACTTATTTTCCCCCCAACAATCTTAGTGCTACTGCACATTTCTTCACTTAAATAACACTACCTTTACTTCAGCTGGAAATATACATATAGCCTATATGAACAATATAAAGTGAGGTTGGCACAAATTAAACACTTACAAGACAATTAATGTCAACTAATTTTTAGAAGGATGGGTGACCAATGCTTGCAAAAAGATGAACATATCAGTTATTCAATAACTCACACCATCCCAATATTAATTGCATATGTTGAATATAGCCAATTAATGATTTAGTTGAGTATGTGTAAACTGTAAACATAACAAAACTTAGGACTTAACCATACCTGATTAAACTTCATCAAGATTGGCTGCCATGTCCTTTCAATGCTTTTTGTAATCAATGCGCCCTCCCCACTTCCCCCTTTTGTGTTGAATTAGTGAAGTGTGATAAAACAGCTTTAATTCTCCATCAAATAACAAGCCAACTCGCTTTTTCAGCAGCAACAGCATTATTTCTTATGGTTAAATATTCTCCATATGCCTTCATTAAAAATTTCCAATTCCACTCGCGGGAAATGCGCACCATCGTTCCCATGGTGAAGCACGTCATCTGCATTCCATTGATCAGGGCTTCTTTCATGCTCATGCTCGCGTTGAAGTCATAGTTGGTTGGACGCTGTGTTTAGTTAGTTACCTGACTGATATCACCTGTTCTTTCTAATCAGCGTAGCTCGGTAATTTTTTCTTTAACGGAGTCCAGAACAAAGACGCACACGCAACCTGCCAAACTATAAAGGCGTCTGCCCCACCCACCAATCAGCGGTGCGCTTCGATCAGCACCTGTGCTCAAAGAGCGGGCTGCGGAACACCGTGTCAAGACTGAAGAGAGTTGCAAAATAGTATAAAACAACTTAGTCTATTATTATTTTGTTTACAGTTCAGCTTGGATTTTATTTTCTGTGCAGCATATATTTGCTGTGCGCGCTGAAGCCACATGCTGTGCGCGATGACGCACGCGCGCAGCTTAGAGGGAACACTCGCCAGTCCATCGCAGGGCAGAAATAGCCGTCTTTTGCCCAATTTACTATGATATCGCCAATGAAAGCAAATGATTCGGTCCAAGAACTCTGTTCTCCTCAGCTATCTCTCTCTTTTTCCCTTTGGGATCAATGGCTCATCACACACCCACCGGTTTGTTTACAACTGCGACCTGCCTGGCGCTTCATCGAGCTGCAAGAAACGTGTGCTGCAGCTTATGACGCAGATCTCCGTGTAGAATACATATTTTGAAATGTAATATGTATTCTACACATTTTTCATCATTGGAAAACATTGAGAATGTTTGTCTCGGGGTTTCCCTGCTACAGAAACCACACTAAAATGGAAAATATATTTTCCCTCATCTTTTTTCATTTTCACACATTTTTAAAAAAGCTCCAGGGAGCCACAAGGGGGGGCGCTAAAGAGCCGCATGCGGCTCTAGAGCCGCGGGTTGCCGACCCCCGGCATAGCCGTTCGTCTGCACTGCAGTGCAGAGAACCCTATTGTTTTTCGTGTGTTTTTAAATTATTATTATTATTATTATTTTTATTAGGGTTCCAAGCCCGCGGTGCAGAAAGAACGGGCTATGCAACACATAGCCGTTCGTCTGCACTGCAGTGCAGAGAACCTTATTGTTTTTTGTGTGTTTTTAAATTATTATTATGGTTCCAAGCCAGCAGGCAGAAAGAACGGGCTATGCAACGCATAAGCGTTCGTCTGCACTGCAGTGCAGAGAACCCTATTGTTTTTCGTGTGTTTTTAAATTATTTATTATTATTATTAGGGTTCCAAGCCCGCGGTGCAGAACGAACGGGCTATGCAACGCATAGCCGTTTGTCTGCACTGCAGTGCAGAGAACCCTATTGTTTTTCGTGTGTTTTTAAATTATTTATTATTATTAGGGTTCCAAGCCCACAGCGCAGGCGAACGGCTATGCCGTTCGTCTGCACTGTGTGCAGAGAACACTATTGTTTTTCGTGTGTTTTAAATTATTAGGGTTCCAAGCCCGCAGTGCAGACGAACGGCTATGCCGTTCGTCTGCTCTGTGAGCAGAGAACACTATTGTTTTTCGTGTGTTTTTAAATTATTATTAGGGTTCCAAGCCCGCGATGCAGAAGAACGGGCTATGCAACGCATAGCCGTTCGTCTGCACTGCAGTGCAGAGAACCCTATTGTTTTTCGTGTGTTTTTAAATTATTATTAGGGTTCCAAGCCCGCGGTGCAGAAAGAACGGGCTATGCAACGCATAGCCGTTCGTCTGCACTGCAGTGCAGAGAACCCTATTGTTTTTCGTGTGTTTTTAAA
This sequence comes from Fundulus diaphanus, assembly GCA_037039145.1. Taxonomy (NCBI): domain Eukaryota; kingdom Metazoa; phylum Chordata; class Actinopteri; order Cyprinodontiformes; family Fundulidae; genus Fundulus; species Fundulus diaphanus. Next base: position 52,213,068 of record CM073128.1, read on the forward strand.
TTATTATTATTATTATTAGGGTTCCAAGCCCGCGGTGCAGAAAGAACGGGCTATGCAACGCATAGCCGTTCGTCTGCACTGCAGTGCAGAGAACCCTATGGTTATTCCCGAGGTGAAAAAAGGAAACTCTGGAAACCTGTTTAATATGGGATTTAAATGACATGTCTTGGTCAAAAATAACACCAAGATTTTTTACTTTATTACCAGAGGCCAATTTAATGCCATCCAGATTAAGTGATTGATGAAGAAGTTTATTTTTTGAGGACTCTGGTTTAAAGATTATAACTTCTGTCTTGTCAGAATTTAAATGCAGAAAATTTAAAGTCATCCAGGTTTTGATGTTATCAAGACATGACTGCAGTCGAAGTAATTGATTGGATTCATTAGGATTTATGGATAAATAAAGCTTAGTCTCATCAGCATAACAGTGGAAATGAATCCCAATCTGTTTGTTAATTTTGCCAGTTGGAAGCATATATATAGTAAAGAGAATTAGTCCAGGCACTGAACCCTGTATAGATATATAAAGATATATTCTATAAATCCACTGGGTTCATTAAATCCATGTTCAAAACACGATTTACTACAAGCTTACTTACTATAGCTGAAGGACCTGTGTACATATTAGTTTTATTTTTACTGTTATACTGCTTGATTTATATCACCCATTCAATGTTATAATAATAGATTTATATAAATGTATAATTCCAACTGTTGATAAAGATTTAACAACAATAGTCCATATCCCTTAACTCTTAGGTCATTGTTACTAAATGTCTACCAGGGAATACTTGAAAATTGTTGTTAACTTGTGTGAAAGTAAATGGTTTAGCTCCACAATACAAATATATAGTCAATTTATCAACAGTCTACTGAGGCACTTCAGCCTCCTCACCACACAGAGAGACAGCTGGTCACAATGCTCTTTATGGTGCTTCTGTAGAAGGTTGTGAGGATGGGCCAGGACAGGTGGGCTCTCCTCATCCTCCGCAGGAAGTACAAGCGCTTCTGTGCCCTCCTCCCCAGTGACGTGGTGTTCACAGACCAGGAGAGGTTGTGCGTCATGTGCACCCCGAGGAATTTGGTGCTCCTGACCACCTCCACAGCTGAGCTGGTGATGAGCAGTGGAGCGTGGTGAGGCCGGTTCTTCCTGAAGTCCACGATGATCTCCTTCGTTTTCTCCACGTTCAGGATCAGTCCTGGTCCTGGTCGTTGTCGTCTCTAATCAGGCCCACCACCGTTGTGTCGTCTGAAAACTTCACAATGCGATTGGTGGTGAATCTGGGGACGCAGTCGTGTGTCATCAGGGTGAACAGCAGGGGGCTCAAGACACAGCCTTGAGGGGAGCCCGTGCAGAGGTGTTCTGTCTGACCCAGACCAAATGAGGTCAGGAGGTGAGGAAGTCTAGCAGGCAGTTGCGAAGGGGTGTGCTGAAGCCCAGTTGTTTCAGTTTTTCCGCCAGATGCTGTAAGATAATGGTGTTGAACGCTGAACTGAAGTCCAGGAACATGCTCAAGGGGGCGGGGCGTGGGTGGGCTTGGAACCCGTTAATAACTGCTTGCAGTTCTAGTTATTATTATTATTATTACGGAATTAAGATGCGTTGTGCAGCCCAAGCGGATTTATAACGAACCTATTGAATCAGGTATCTAAGTACAGAATGTGCGCCTCTACTCAAACCCAGAAATTCAGACCCCTCAACAACTAGGGGGCGCTATAACAAAGGACAATGCGTTTCGGCCTATAACCACCAAACTACTGGTCCCACACTCAAAAACTTCACATCACTTTGTTTATTGGATGATTCTGCAAAATAAAGGGAATTGGCACACCCTTCGTTTCCCAGCTAGTTTTCGCGCTACATGGCTACAAAGGTTAAACCTTTCTTGTTAAACTCCTCCTACATTTTTTGTGCAATCCGCGCAAAACTCCATATATAACCGTGTAATCGAGAAATAAAGTTAACGCGGCGGATTTTTGAATTTTGACTTTTTCGAAAAGTAACGCTAAAATAAGTGATTGTTAGCTAGCTAGCTCTAAATGTAATTGCTGATTATTCTAAAACCATAACAGATTTTGACATGTCCTTCATAACACATAGTCCAAATAAGATTTTGCACATGTGACCCGCGTTTGAGGATCGTCCATCACTAGGGGGCGCTGTGATGTCAAGAACTCTACTACGCAAGAATGGATGATTGGATTTTTACAAAACCTTCTTTATTGCCTTCCAGGCATACCCCTGAACTAAAGTATTAAATATGGTAATGATTGAAACAAGTGGGAAGGGCATATTTGCAAAAGTGTGAGAGTAGGGAGTAGCAAGATGGCGGCCAGTCACTAGGAGAGGTCACTGGCGGCCATCTTGCTACTCCCTTCTCACACAGAAACCCATAGCATTTGGTTGCAACAACAAGCAGTTTGGCTGTGTGAAAACGTTTCACAGGTAATTTTACAGTCAGTGGATATTATACTTAATATACAAATTACTTTTGTTAAGGTAACACTTTATTTGTGCCTAAGATTTACATGATACTGACATAAACAGAGGCTGCACAGTGAAGCAGTGAGTAGTGTTGTTGCCTTCTGGGTTCAAATCCTACTGGGTCTTTCAAATCCTCCTGGGTTTTTCAAATTCTCCTGGGTCTTTCAAATCCTCTGGGTCTTTCTGCATGGAGTTGAATAGAATGTTCTACCTGTGCATGCGTGGGTTCACTCCGGGTACTCCGGCTTACTCCCACAGTTCAAAAACATGACTGTTAGTTTAATTGTCCTTAGGTGTGAGTGTGTGCAACAATGGTTGTTTGCCCTGTCTGTCTCTGTGTTGCCCTGTGACAGATTGCCGACCTGTCCAGGGTGTAACCCGCCCCTCGCTCAGTGAACGCTGTATATATATATATATATATATATCCTCCTGAGAACCAAAGAAAAAAAGTGTGTTACAATTTCTTTTTTTGTGTGATTTCCCATGTATTTGGACCTAAAAAACACATTACAATTTTAATTTTTTTAAATATATTTTTAATTTTAATTTTATAGCATGTCCACTGTGGAGGACAACAGGACAGGCTTTAGAAAATAAAAAAATGAAAAAAGATTGTCTTGAAAGTGATATTTACCTAAGAACTTTGACATTTGATAAAAACAAATAAAATTCTGTAACTTTGTTCTGTTGTTTGATACTTGCAACAGAAAAAATACATGTATTTAGTCCAACAATAAACTATAAGACATAGAACTAAGCAGTTCTGCATTTCATCTTCCTCTGGATATTTTAGCTGTGATAATCCTGTCTGACTGGGCAACGGCCTGTGAATGGGATGATTTGCTTATCAATGCACACTTTGTCACACCTTGGAAGGCTGAGACAACCTTGCCTCACACGGTCAAGCAATGGTCTGACTCTCCAAAGAATGTCTGACTTCTTTGTCTCTTCAGTCACATCCAGGTCATTCACAATCTTAAGTGAGCTTCTTAGCTTGTAGAACCTGTCCCTTGTCATCTTCTTGCTAATGACTGGTAGCCTACTTTGTTTTTTTTTTTAGCCCAAAACATTTTGTTTTGGGCTAAAAAACAAAATGCATTTGAAGGATGCCAGGACCCGGTTCGATCCCCAGTGCCTACATTCAGGGTCCCTGAGCAAGACCCTTAACCCCTGATTGCTCCCTGGGCGCCGCACATGGCAGCCCAATGCTCCCCAAGGGTGATGGGTTAAAAGCAGAGAACAAATTTTGTTGTAATGTAGGTTTCAATGTATGTTTCAATGACAAGAAAGATGATATTACTATTATTACTATTACTAGTAGTATTCAGAGACACTCCTGTAGCTTGCAGCTGTCTTTGATTTGTAAAAGCTGCCAGATCTTCAAAGATTTTGTCATCGATGTACTGTGAAAAGTACTGGATTGGACTCCAGTATTCACAGATTTTAGGATCATTGTGATAGGCAGGAAGCTCAGGTAGCACAGGTGTGAATCTATTATAATGGGATGGGATGAGGGAAAAAATAAAGTTAACAAGTTAATAAAAAAAACTACATTTTTACACATCTATTTTGATTAATGCCATAATTTCAATGTCATGGGTATAATATTGTATGCAACGTGCATACATTTAACATCTGTTATAAAGACTACAAACTCTACAGTAACATGATAATAAAATTTAAAACATTAGCTTGAAACTAAGTAAAACATACAAGTTTGTCCTGGCCCACAGAGGACGACGACTTTCCCGCTCCCTCTCTGGCTCTTACTCTGTCTCATCAGATTCTCCTGCATTTTCTTCCTCTCCTTCTTCGTCACTATCTTCCCCTATCACAGGCTGATACTCATTCTCATCCTTTTCCTCATCTGACAGCTCCAAATCTGAATCTCCCTCTATTATCTGGTACTGAATCCTCTCTGCTTCGCTTCTGTCTCCTACAACAATGTGCAGTCATTAAATAAATTAAAATGGTCCCGGTGTCCACTACAGTTGACATTCATTAAATGACTGTTATTTCAAAACATAAATAATTAAAGTGTTTTCAGATGTAATAATATTGTTGATGACACATTAATAAACAAGAATATATATAATTATCATGGTAAAAATAGCAATAGATAAAGAATATTTGACTTACCTTTCCTCTTTCCATAAAATGTGGTTTTTATTATGGCGACCATCTTGTGAGGGGAAAAAAGTAAAGTTCCTAGCTTGCAAACCTATCACATGACACATCACTGGAAAGCCCAGGATGTCCTCTACAGAACACTATAGGGCTTGATAGGGTATCTCCAGATACTTAAGGGAAATACAGGTGGACAAAATGTCCACTACAATGGACATAAATGAATGGGCCGGTCCCAGTGTGTATATACATATATACACAGAAAGCTATATACACGGTAGACTGTGTGTTAATGTAACGCAGAAGGTCTGGAGATGCTACGTTGGTGTAGCTTGTAGGACCTGAACAGGGGAGAGAGGCAGAGTCAAGTGTCACGGGGCCTCTGGGCCGTGTTAATAAGGCTGGTAGCGGATGGGAAAAAACTATTTTTGTGTCGTGAGGTTTTGGTCCTGATGGACCGCTGCCTCCTGCCAGAGGGAAGTGTCTGAAATATTTTGTGACTGGGGTGTCACAAAATCGGCCACAATCTTCCCTGCACGCCTCAGAGTCCTGGAGGCGTACAGGTCCTGGAGAGATGGAAGATTGCAGCCAATCACCTTCTCTGCAGACAGGATGACACGCTGCAGTCTGCTCTTGTCAGCATGGCTACCACAGCATCTTGCAGCGGCATGCTATTCCATCCGGTTTGTGTTTAGTTGGACCATCATTTATTTTTCAACAGGACAATGACCCCAAACACATCTCCAGACTGTGTAAGGGCTATTTGACCAAGAAAGATAGTAATAGGGTGCTGCGCCAGATGACCTGGCCTCCACAATCACCGGACCTGAACCCAATCGAGATGGTGTGGGGTGAGCTGGACCGCAGAGTGAAGACAAAAGGGCCAACAAGTGCTAAGCATCTATGGGAACTCCTTCAAGATCGTTGAAAGACCATTTCAGGTGACTACCTCTTGAAGCTCATCAAGAGAATGCCAAGAGTGTACGAAGCAGTAATCAAAGCAAAAAGTGGCTACTTTGAAGAACCTAGAATATAAGACATATTTTCAGTTGTTTCACACTTTTTTGTTAAGTATATAATTCCACATGTGTTTATTCATAGTTTTGATGGCTTCAGTGTGAATCTACAATTTTCATATTCATGAAAATAGAGATAACTCATTGAAGGAGAAGGTGTGTCCAAACCTTTGGTCTGTACTGTATATAAAGTGCAGCAGTGATCAAAATGTAAACAATGCAGGAGAAAAACTGTACAAGAACAGTGTGCAGAAGAATGTTCAACCGTTCTTTATGTGCAAAAATAATGGTGCAACAGGCATTTGTGCAAAAATGCATTAACGTTGAGTTGTGTATTTTTTAAAAGGATAATAAAAGTTTGGCAACGTTGGTAATGCCAGATAGTGATGCAATGATGAAAATGTGCAAACATGGTGCAGAGTCCAGTTTAGAGTTCAACAGTTCAACAGTCTGATGGATATGGGGAAAAAGCTGTTGCAGAACCTGGTGGACCTGCAGCGGATGCTGCAGAACCTCTTCCCAGAGGACAGCAGGGAGAACAGTCCATGGTGGGGGTGTGAGGGGTCTCTGATGATGTTATGGGCCTGGGACATGCAGTGCTGGGATGAAATGTCCTTAATGGAGGGAAGATGAGCCCCGATGATCCCTTCTGCTGTCCTCACCACTCTCCTCACGTTCCTCCGGTCGGAGGCGCTGCAGCCTCCACACCACACAGAGAGACAGCTGGTCACAATGCTCTCTATGGTGCTTCTGTAGAAGGTCGTGAGGATGGGCAGGGGCAGGCGGGCTCTCCTCATCCTCCGCAGGAAGTACAAGCACTTCTGTGCCCTCTTCACCAGTGATGTGGTGTTCACAGACCAGGTGAGGTTGTCTGTGATGTGCACCCCGAGGAATTTGGTGTTGCTGACCACCTCCACAGCAGTGGAGCGTGGTGAGGCCGGTTCTTCCTGAAGTCGACGATGATCTCCTTCGTTTCGCCACGTTCAGGATCAGGCTGTTTTCTCTGCCCAAGCCCACCAGCTGCTCCACCTCCTCTCTGTAGTCCTGGTCGTTGTCTTCTCTGATCAGGCCCACCGCCGTTGTGTCGTCTGCAAACTTCACGATGTGATTGGGGGTGAACCTGGGGACGCAGTCATGAGTCATCAGAGTAAATAGCAGGAGGCTCACGACGCAGCCCTAAGGGGAGCCCGTGCTGAGGGTGATGACATCAGAGGTGTTTTGTCAGACCCGGACCGACAGTGGTCAGGAAGTCAGGAAGTGGTGAGGGGTGTGCTGAAGCCCAGATGTTCCAGTTTTTCCACCAGATGCTGTGGGATGAGGGTGTTGAACGCTGAACTGAAGTCCAGGAACATGCTCAAAGGGGGCGGGGCATGGGTGGGCTTGGAACATGTTAATAACTGCTTGCAGTTCTAGTTATTATTATTATTACGGAATTAAAACGCGTTGTGCAGCCCACGCGGATTTGTAACGAATCAATTGGATCAGGTATCTAAGTTCAGAACGTGCACCCCTACTCAAACCCAGAAATTCAGACCCCTCAACAACTAGGGGGCGCTATAATAAAGGACAATGCGTTTACGCCTGTAACCACCAAACTACTGGTCCTACACTCAAAAACTTGATGGGACTTTGTTTATTGGATGATTCTGCAAAATAAAGGGAATTGGCACACCCTTCGTTTCCCAGCTAGTTTTAGCGCTACATGGCTACAAAGCTTAAACCTTTCTAGTTAAACTCCTCCTACATATTTTGTGCAATCCGCGCAAAACTCCATATATAACCATGTAATGGACAAATAAAAAAAAGTTAACGTGGCGGATTTTTAAATTTTGACTTTTTCGAAAAGTAACGCTAAAATAAGTGATTGTTAGCTAGCTAGCTCTAAATGTAATTGCTGATTATTCTAAAACCATAACAGATTTTGACATGTCCTTCATAACACATAGTCCAAATAAGATTTTGCACATGTGACCCGCGTTTGAGGATCGTCCATCACTAGGGGGCGCTGTGATGTCAAGAAATCTACTACGCAAGAATGGCTGATCGGATTTTTACAAAACCTTCTTCATCCCCTTCCAGTCATACCCCTGAACTCAGAGGTTAAATATTGTAATGGTTGAAACAAGTGGGCGGGGCCTATTTCCAAAAGTTTGAAAAAACCCTTCAAAACTTCAAAAAATTACCAAAAATCAATTTTGTTGTGTAACGATCAGGATGTATTCCTTGAATAAGGTGTAACAATTCTCTCACTGCATATGTATTGAGGTTTCTGAAAGTTGCACGCTCTGATTTTTTAAACGTTTGTAAAATGGAGAAATCAATGTATTTTCCACAAATATTGTTCAATCCCCCAAAAGATGGCCTCTATTTGTAAAGCACATGTAGACTAAATATAGATTTCAGTTTGGTGAAAATCCTGACGATTTTGACTTATTTAGAAGACATTGCAATTCATATGTTTAAGACTATAAAGTTTAATATTTTTTTTCTCTGAAACACTTTTTTCAATGGGCATTTAAAAACTCACATAGTCAGATAAAGCACTCTTTGAGATTCATGAATATTTTCAGAGTTTTAGATCAAACCGTTGATTATTAACGAATTTATGAATTTTATGATCTGTTCACAGCTCTCACCATCCACAGCTCTGACTCCAGGGCTGTGAACAGGGCGGCCATTTTGCCAATATTTGGGCACATCACAGGATGTGACGTCACAGCGGCCATCTTAGGTCAGACCAAGCTGCGCTCAGAGAGAATACAAGTCAATTCAGGAAAATGTACTTTATGTTTTCAGACACTCTGAATCCGGTGAATTCTCACTCGATTTCCAGATAAATCAACTGACTGAAAACGTCACCCTTTTAGGGGCTACATGGGACCAGTTGATTGAATTAAATGATTGTCTAACTTAATAAATAATTTCGATTTTGTATTGAAAGTAAGCAAACTTCCAGAGCTACGTCCCAGGAAGCCAGACTTTTACTCCGCTTATGGGTGCGCATATAAAAGGACACCAGAAACCAGATCCTGGGGAATTACCTTCCATAAGTAAGATTTTATGATAGATAATCCTCATGCTTTACAGTTAAAGTTTTTCCGGCATAAACACAATATGTGCTAATGGGTACAGGGATGGAAGTAGAGAAAAGTACATTAAACACCAAAAACAAACAAAATGGTCCTAAATTACTGATAGACATGATTTGTGGGGAGGGGGGGGGGAGCCCGTGCTGAGGGTGCTTAGGTTTTTTGTTGATTTCTTTCCCCCAGATCGCGGTTTGTATTATATCATTTTTAAATGCTGTTGTGAGCACCTTTGCTCTCACTTGTCTGTATATAGTTTTGCTCCTATGTAGATAATTGCTGTTGTCTGTAGATCGGTGTCTGTGTATATAGCTTACACATATATATATATATATATATATATATATATATTGGAAGAGAGAGAGATTTATGTGTTTATAATTTGTGTGTATATTAGATTAATATTTAACTGCAAAATGTGTAAGTGCGTGTACATTTTTCATCCAGTTTGACTTCAGTTTAAATAGTTTTGGTTCTGAATAAATATGTGTAATCTGTCTGAAAGGTCACGATCACTGTGAACATATGATTAAAATGAGATCTGAGCTGCCTCCTATTCATTTTGACAGCAGCTGTCTGATCTGTGGTCTGACCCAAGATGGCCACCCTGTAGGCACGTCAGCCTAGTGGCCGGCAGCGTCCAATGGGGCGTCTATGTATATAATGTCTATGTTTCTAATCGGAGCAGAAACTTGAAGAGGGAGGAATTGGAATTTGAAATCAGAAAAGCTCAAATTAATAAAGGAAGTATTGTAGCAGTGTTTTTGGATATTGAAAATGCATATATGTTGCGGAAAGAAGGTTTATTAATTAAAATTATAAAGATGGGTATTACAGGTAGGATGTATTGGTAGATCAAAGATTTTCTAACTAAAAGACAAATACAAGTTCAAATAGGTAATTATCATTCTGAGAAATATATCGTTGAAAATGGTACTCCACAGGGAAGTATAATAAGTCCTTTATTATTTTCGATAATGATAGATGATGTGTTTCAAAATATAGATAATGGAATGGGTTTTTCTCTTTTTGCTGATGATGTAACTATGTGGAAGAGAGGAAGGAATTTGAGAATTTGAGTTTAAAAATAGCTTCTTGCATCTTTTTAGTAATAAAGTTGAAGAATGGTCATTAAAATGGGGATTTAAATTCTCAGTGGATAAGACTAAATCAATGCTCTTTTCAAGGAAGAAAATTAATGATGATAAATGAAAATTATATAATCAAGAAATAGAGTGAAACAATTCAAATTTTTAGGGGTTTGGTTTGACGAAAGAATAACATGGAATATACACATTCAAAGAGTCTTAATTCAATTCAATTTAATTTAATTTATATAGCACCAATTCATGAAACATGTCATCTCGAGGCACTTTACAAAGTCAAAATCAATCATATTATACAGATTGGTCAAAAATTTCCTATATAAGGAAACCAGTTGATTGCTTCAAAGTCCCGACAAGCAGCATTCACTCCTGGAGAAGCGTAGAGCTACAGGGAGAGTGGTCCGCATTATCCATGGCTTTGTAGCAATCCCTCATACTGAGCAAGCATGAAGCGACAGTTGAAAGAAAAACCACCCATTAGCTGGAAGGAAAAGCCTCCAGCAGAACCGGGCTCAGTATGAACGGTCATCTGCCTCGACCGACTGGGGGTTAAAGAAGACAGAGCAGAGACACAACAAGACAGACAAAAAAGCACAGAAGCACACATTGATCCAGTAATCTGTTCTACATTAGATGGTAATAGCGGGTGATCTGTCTTCTCTGGATGATGTCACAGTTAACAGAACATCAGACCAGGTGTACCTACTATGAAGAAAAAAGAGAGAGCAAAAAGTTAAAAGCTGAAATGACAACAGTCATTTCAATGTAATGCAATGCAAAACTGCATTGCATCTACTTTTTTTAGACAAATGCAAGAAAGTAATAAATATTATGACATGCTTAATTGGAAGGGAGTGGGGAGCAGATAGATGGTGCTGCTGTAGAAGGTCGTGA